>OY804524.1:27184874-27784874 GCA_963680855.1 Lepeophtheirus nordmannii | reverse complement strand
GTATATCTAAATAATATATTCTGCCTAATATTTTAGAAGTTGGCAATAAGGAAAATACAGAAGGGTAGCAGCTACCAGTTGTTTTTCCAAATTTTTCCTTTCCCTTTTGTCAGTCGAGGTTGCGAGTGGACAAAAAAGCTCGACGTGTAAAAAATCGACCAGTCGATTTTTATTTTTAATAGCAGATCTAAACTCAGCAGATATTATTCTGTAATTAATATTGAGTTAATAAAAACTTTGTAACTGTATTGAAAATTGGAAAAAACCCGTATGGTATCGTGCCTTGCATTAGGGGAGAGGACTACTTTTGAGGGGGATTTTGCAGCAGTATGTACTTACTTCAATTTGAATATTGGTTCAGGAGTGTATCGACTTTTGCTTTAATGAGGCTTTTCATTTGAAAACTGCGGAATCAATTACTTGGACTGCTCAGAACACACCTTTACAGCTTTATTTATTACCCCTTTCCCCAGTTGAATTTATGGCGGAATCATAAGATTTCAAATCTACTCTTGTTCAATTATGTCCAAACTGCGAATAGACAATAATCCTTTCTTTATCCCTGATACAAAACCTTAAGTTTGAGACAACTTTTATGATACTTGAAAGCGTGATGAGTCAAACCTTTTTTACTCTGAAGGCAACCCCTTCAATTTATCATAGATGCATAGATCAATGAAGTCTCATTTGAAGCACATTGCAAAAAGAAATTCCTACAGAAATCATCATCACCTGATTCTGCTCAATGAGCCGTCTCTCAGTCAAGATCTGATTTACTGCGTACTGTATATGTTTTGAAGTGTAGCCATCAGATATCTTTGTTAGGGAGGATAGATCAAAGTCATTGTGATGTGTTGTAGTGATGATCCCTCCGGCTTTTGTGATTAGAGTTTTCCAAACGGTGTAGCGATATGAATAGTCGGGCTTTGGAAGGATAAGTAGTTTTTGATAGGTTTGCATGAGACCCTGAAATCGGTGATATTCATCAATTCCTTTACTCTAATGGCGAGGCCATTGGTTTTCAATATATATATATATATATACCTTTTGCTCACATTCCCAAGGCTGTCTTGAGGCTCCTATGAGGAGAACACGATCCTCAGAAGACAAGCTCCGTACCAATCGCGGCAAGTCCTTCTTCAACCTTTTGGGATCAGATTTATCAGTTTTGGATACCTTTTTGAGAAAGGTTTTCTCAGCAGCATCAATAAAAATGACTGAGGGTTGAACGAGCCTTGATACCTGTTGAGATTATTTCATATAAAAGTTATTTGTTTCAAGGCTGAAAAAAAAACAGCAACAAATACAACTCACTTTGAAGACAAGATGAAGAAGCATGTTGAGACCGGATTTCCCAGGATATTTTCCCACAATATTTGTGGCTGTGAGATCAAAAAGAATGGCTCCTAATTCATTACAAATGGCGTCGAGTATCAGAGTTTTCCCTACTCCTTCCGGCCCCACAAGGAGAACGGATTTTATATGGGGTGTGTTTTCTCTCAAATGTTGAGAAGCTAAAAAATTTTAAATATTCATTACTCTGACCTCTATTCCATTTTAATAACTATATAGATAATTACCCATGGGGAGAATGCAGTACTCAGCAATGGTTCTACGAATATCTCCAGGACCAGGACGTGGATCCATTCCTCTTTTCTTCATTTCCATAGCTGTATAGGAGATATCCCCAACTATCTCCTCTAAATTTGCTCTAGAATAAGTACGAATAATTCCATTCTGAACTAATTCCTCTACCAGTGACTCTGTTGTGCGATCCGGGGTCAGATCCTTGTCTTTCTTTTTCTTGCCTTTTTTATTGGCCTTTTTCTTGGTTTTTTTCCGCTTCTTGCTAATTTTACCCTTTTTACCCTTGTCCCTCTCTACAGCCTTTTAAATAGATACATACAAAAGAATATGAAAAGAACCTTTGAAGATCAAAAAACCCACGATTTTCAACTGCTCCAATTCTTCCCTCATCAAGTCATCCACTTTTTTACGGATCTCTTCCTCCACCTCCAAACGTTTCTCCTCACGAATCATCTCCAAATCAAAGCTCTGAATTTTGTTATGGCTCTCATCCTTGTTCTTCCAAACACCTTTAATGATTATATATAGAAAGAGGAACAGGAGGAAGAAAGAAAGAAAGAAAGGATTAATGAGGGACTCACTCCTAGGCAATAAAATTGGGATCAGGCATGTGCGAAGCGGGTGGAATTGAATAAAAAGGCATGCAAACAAAGCTTTAGGTCATACATAATATTTGGTAATATATGTAAATAACAGGGTCCACATAAAGGGACCAAGGGAATTGAATAGTATAAATACACCTCTATGTTGTACAATAGATTTGACTCTGAATAAAGCCCTCAATTCTCTTTTCTTTGAAGTGTTTTAATGCATGTAGAATTGAAGGCTTTGAATGGGAGCAGGTACTTGATATAAGGAGTACAATTACTTAATTAATATACTGACTACTATTCTAATTAACTTAGTAAGTACATATATATATTAATGAAGGTAATATTAAGAATTTGTTGTCCTGTTATATATAATAAATGATAGGTAAGCATTCAATGAGGTTATTATTAATAATTATAATTAATTAATTATATATTTATGGATATCCTGGAATGTGTCCTTGCTTTAGGGATAACGTATGTAGCAATGAGTGATGGACTCAAATAGAGTAAATTACAAACCAAATGTATTGAAACAGTCCTTTGCCAACTCTTCAATGGATTGAAATGATTTGGAAGGTGCACCTTCAAGAAGAAGGCCCTTCTTAGTGACCCAATAGTCTTGAAAAAGCAAAAATTCATTTGGTTAACAGTAGATATCTCGTGTTCAATGAACTCCAATAATATTCAATTCATTCCCCGATACATATATGTAATATATGAATACAAAACACATAAACCTCACCATTATATGTATCTTCAGCAGCTTTTAGCGACTTGAGAAACTCTGAGTTCTTGAGTCGATATCCAGACTCTTCATCTTCCGCCTCCTTTTCTCCTCCTCCTCCTCCTCCTCCAGATCCACTACCACCAGATCCTTTCTTATCCCCATCCTCTTTATTTCCTTTACCAGACTCTTTTTTCTTGTTCGAAGTGGAACTACTACTTTCCTCCACTTGTCCAGATATCCCTCCCATAGCATCTTCACTAAAATATTCGGGATGAAATATGGCTGCAGAGCCTCCTTCATCATCTGAGGGATAGTCTGGGAATTTCCCTTGTTCCTCCCTATTATTAATATTATTATTATTATTATAATTATTTTTATTCAAAGAAATATTGGATTAAGTTTAAAATTTCTTCTGAATTAAATTAAATTAAATTAAATTAATGGTTTACCTCTCAGTTTGAAACCATTCTCGAATGTCCCCCTTCATTTGCTCTTCAATTTCATCCCCGTCCTTCTCCTTAAGCTCCTCTTTGACCTCTACGAGGGCCTTTTGATATTTTTGTACAAAGTCAGCTTGAATGACCCTTCTGCTGCTTTTAATAGTATCTATTTGATGACTATACTTGTTTGCCATTGATGCAGGAGGAGTCATACCAATGAATGCTAATTCCTTGTTCCGGAGTTCCCGCACTTTTTTTCGAGCAATTATACCCTTCCAAGCACTTTGAATCCGTACAGCAGCTAGGTAAGAATCAATGGTTGACTTTATTCTAGATCGATTTCTATCTGACGTCTCTTGACGTCGAATTTCCTTCATGAGCTTTGCTCGGAGTCTTCCCTGCCTTGCTCTCTCGTGTCTTTGTATCAGAAGAATGGCTTCATCCATACTCATCCCTTCCTCCTCTTCATCCTCAGCATCTGAGTCAATCATTTTGCTCTGAGTGTCCTCTATAATTCCATTCCAGTACTCTTGCTCTCCTTTCCGCTCTTGGAGAAGGAAATGTGGGATCGTTAGCTCAATCTCTTGCGGAGATATCCCCTTTTCGGATAGGGTTTCATCATGATAGCTGTACTCTAGGAAATCCAGGCCCACCAAATCATGTTTCAACTCAAGGATTCGTCCTATACAAGACTCAAGGAGCTTCTGGAGTAGAATTCGTTTTTGAGGATGAAGAATTTGATCGTAGCATTCCTCTATTTTCCGATAGATTCGGATGTATTGGACATAAATACGGGACACGCTCTTATATGCAACATCTCTATCCTTGAAAGAGGAAATAGTAGGAATAATAATAATAATAATAGTGCCTTCAAATACATGGATTATTGAAATCAAATCCATATGAAATAAAAAGGGTTTTAAAAATATTATCATAAATTAAAAAACCCCCATTAGCTTCGATTCAAGGTTTTAACTGTTACTTAAACGGCTCATTACAAATCCATCTACATTTTCATATCAGATATTTTTGTCGGTGATAATGATAATAATTAATTAATTAATTATTATTAATTGATAATTTACATTTGATTTAAAGTTTTCAAGAAGTTATAAGTCAATTTCTGAGTTTTTGAGTAAGAATCAAATGAATGGAATTAAGGAAATAAACTTTAGCTCCGTTTTTGGCTTAATAAAAGCACTTTTCCCATATAATGAAGGAGCCACATTTTCAATACTTTAAACTTCACTAAAATAACGGCTATAAACCAATACAAGGAAAGCAATCTACCCTACGTATCTACCAAACAAAGTACTACAAATAAGAATGTAAAAAATATGCAAAATGCCGGTTGCGAGATTTTGTGGAGTTGGCACTTTGAACAAGTGTACTTTTTGTTTTCGTAAGCTGTTATCATTTTTCCTATATTACTACTGAGGGAGAACAATATTTACCTAATAGTACAGATCTCTCATGAAGGAAGAATTCATGCATTAAGGTTAATATAGCAAATAAAATGTAAACAAAAAAGGGCTCAAGTCCTCGTATAACTATTATTAGTTAAAAATATATAATTTCCTGACCTCCATTTGAGTTAATTTTCTGCCTTCCATCTATGGTTTACATACATAATGTTATCATTTATTATTGATGTCTTCATTTGTATATATGTATAAAAGAGAATAGCAGCTATTAGCTCAGTAAGACGTCAAGCTGCTTCCTCCTCAACATTCATCAAATTGTCAGAGTTAACACCAGGTTGTTGATGATTTTCTCTTTCTTTTTATTTTACACACCCCATTTGCATATATTTTACATTTCTAATTATATATAAATATCTCGACATCCATGAAAAATATGGCATTTGATAACCTCAAAACAAATCTACCATATTTAGAATTAATCCCAAGATCCCCAGAAGAACCTTTTAATTTTATTATAGTGGGTATTTTTAAGTGGGAGGGGGGGGGGGATAATTTTGGAATCCATCATGAGTAGTAGCATATCACGACATAATAGAGGTCTATTTTTAATGGTCATCATGATGGTAAATTGTTAAAAAGTAAGCGTTACATATAATGAGTGGTTTTAAACAGAAAAGACAGTTGTTGTTTTTTTATCAAATACATTTTTAGAAATCGGTAATGGAAATACAAAATTTGTTTTGTCATTGTTTGAATTAAATCTTTTTCATCCCTCAGCCTCCTCGTTTACAATATTACATTATATATATATATATAGATAGATAGATACAAATGTTGTTGTAGGGCATATGATTTTTTTTTACCTGTGAAAAATGAGTACAATTCACTCATAATTCCCTGAAGAATCAAATTGCTATTTTAAATTATAAATCAGTTAGAATTTCGGGGCATGGTTAATTATAATTTTGACCTGACATCATAGTTTTTCTTTCTACACTGATAGACATTATGACCTTTATAACATAAAAGTTGCTCACAACGGTAAACTTTTTTGGTCTTCACCCCAGATTTGGAACATAGGCCTTTGGACTTTTTATTAAGGTGTTTGCAACAACAATAAATTTTTTTTGAAATATTGACCTTTAAAAAAAGAGTTAAATGCATTCATACCTCCATAAAGGCCTGTTTTAATGGAGTCAACTCATACTCATATTTATTTATTGGGCTCAGAAATAGCTTTAAGGCTAAATAAAGGCTAAAAAAATTTGAATGAGGGCACCCACAACAATTCAATTCAATGAAGACCTTTCAGGCCGTTGGCAATCCCAATGGAAGTAATGACCTTCCTTCATTTCAATTGAGATAATGTAGATAACATATTGACTTCAAAGGTCAATTATTCCTTTTTCTTAATAATAAAAAAAGGAGAAGTTTAGTGATAAGCAATGATCTTGGACTTCAAAGAATCCACTATCAAAGTTTCATATCTCTCCGACCTTCGGTCTTTCTTTTATTCAAGTTTGAAAAATGAAATAATTCGAAATTAAAATGAATTCTTTCTTAATAATATTATTAATAATAATAATAAAGAGAGGTTGTGTGACCCTCGCTAATTGCAATGAATTGATTAAAGTTAAAAAACTTTAAAAAAAACCTTTCATATACTCACCATTCTTTTTTAAGAATGCAAAAAAAAATAAGGGAAAAAAAAGAAAGTTTTTTTTAACATTCTTTTTGCATTCAAATGGCCTTTTCTCCATAAAGAATTGACTTTTTTTTTTAATTTTTTAATAACCAAAGAATGTATCATATCAAGACAAATTTAATGATAAAATTTGAACTCGATCCGACCTTTGCCCTCTCTTTTATTTAAGTTTAAAAGGTGAAGGAATTTGCGACAAATTCCTTCTAGTTTTTAAGCCAGAAAATTGAAATCAACTAATATCAAGTCTTGAAGGAGTTGGATACCTACTCCTTACAGTATTCAAGGATCGGATAATAATATTGTCCTATAAGCTCTCATTATATTTATGAAGTTGTGCATTCGTCTCTCTCTCTCTCTCTCTTGGAGTAAGTATATAGTGGGATCAAAATGGATCCGTGAACTGGGTATTGTGTGATCCATTTTGACGGATTTGCATGATATCCTGCTCCCCATATAAGGTATCCCTATAAATGATAATGATTATATCCGGATTCATGGTTGTAGATATTCCAGAAAGAGTCGTAGTATATTACACAATGATAGGTAATTATCCTTTGAGATCATTCGTAGTCCAGGGATCCACTCCGAGTCCCCCTGACATTCCATCAAAAATGAATTTATTTCTTAAAAGATTTTCAATCTTTGAGCTTTAATTTTCGATTTTGAAAACTCAAATAATAACTTCGAAAAAGTATTCTTTCATAACTATACAAATCTTAGTATCGACTCTTGATCAAAATAAATATTTTAATTTAACAATGTATCAAACTAAAATATTACTAACTATTTCAGCTAAAATGATTCAGTGTCGCCATATGTACAATGAAAAGTGCAAAAATCACCTATAACTTATTTATATTTATTATATATTCTTCAAAAATATATTAATCAAATGTATATTTTAGGGCAGTGGTCCCCAATCCCTGGTCCGCAGACTCATACCGTTCCGTAGATCAATCAGTACCGGGTCGCACAAGAATTAATTAGTTATTTCTGTTTTCTACTTCCCAACCTCAAAGGACCCACGAAGGGCCAAGGAATGGATGGATACGTGATCCATTTGTCAACAAACCAACTGAATTCAGTATGTCCATACAAGGGGAGGACCAACTAATGGAGTGTTCGAGTCAATAACTCTATCTGTGTTTTGGATTAAAGTCATGGCAGAATACTCAGAGATCGCTAACACAGTGCTGAAGACCCTGTTGCCATTTCCAACGTCATATCTCTGTGAAAAGCGGGGTTTTCTGCTGTGACAGCCACCAAAACAAGGCAAAGGAGTAGACTGGACATTTAAAGCAGCACACTTCGAGTGTCTTTGTCTGCCATGTATCCCAGATGGGACCATCTCGTTGCAAAGAAAACAGCTCAGGGCTCCCATTGTTTTAGCGATACGAAAAGTTTTTGGTGTTATAATATGTTATATTGTTGGAGCAATGTGTTAATCAACTTATACCTTCCTATTGTTATTATATTAGCATTGTAATGTTGGATCAATGTGCTAATAAAGTTCT
The DNA here is from genome assembly GCA_963680855.1 of Lepeophtheirus nordmannii. Taxonomy (NCBI): domain Eukaryota; kingdom Metazoa; phylum Arthropoda; class Copepoda; order Siphonostomatoida; family Caligidae; genus Lepeophtheirus; species Lepeophtheirus nordmannii. Next base: position 27,776,884 of record OY804524.1, on the reverse strand, counting down.
ATGTGAGGTCACAGTGGATTCACGTTAATTACACAGGTCTACAAATTTGAACTTTCAAAAATCTTCTGGGATATAAGTATAATAAAAGTTATTCAGTTTTGCTCACTGATTTCAAATCTGTAATTCTTTTTTTCGAGAGTCCGACGGTTTTCGAGAAATCGGTCCCTACTTTTTTAGCTTTTTTGGCCCATTTTCCAACTTCAACTTCAATTTAAGCCTATAATGATACTCATTTTGGGCGTTAAAAAACAATGATTGGCTAGTGTTTTTTATGGAAACTTCATTTTTAGTCTTTGTTTTGACCTAAAAGGACTCCTAGGGGCGTAGGGTGCCGGAGTAGGACGATTTCTTCAAAGTTAAAGGCTCTTATCGGGCGCTTGACATCTTGTTTGTAAGCTGTGGGTCTAATCTCTTTAATGCATTCCTTATTAATCCATTTCATGCAATATTCAAGAAAATTATTTAAGTGCAAAGGACTTCATCGACTTTTGGGCCTACTCGGACTCTCGAAAAAAAGAATTACAGATTTGAAATCAGTGAGCAAAACTGAATAACTTTTATTATACTTATACCCCAGAAGATTTTTGGTTGTTGACCAGTGTTATTATTAACTGCAGTGTCTGCAGTAAAAGTGTCAAGCGATGGTTGTGATTGGTAAAGTTTATAAATATATAATATATCTAAATAATAAATTCTGCCAAATATTAACAAGTTGGCAACAAGAAAAATACAGAAGGGTATCTACCATATGTTTTCCCAAATTTTTCCTTTCCCTTTTGTCAATCGAGGTTGCTAGTGGACAAAAAAAGCTCAACGTGTCAAACGACTCCTGGGATCCTGAATCTTCTTGAAAATAAAAGATATTTCTAATCAATAAGGTCTCAGGACTCTTAGTATTGATAAGATTGATAATTTTAATTCAAATGTCGAATAAAAGTTTTGAAAATATTTCAAAAATGCTCTAATATCTTTAATGATCCCTTTTTAAATCCTTAAAATTATGTTTAAAATCTAGAATCTTGACTAAAACTATCCTACTTTTCGGGCAAAATTTATTACTTTTGTTCGTTGAACTAATTTTCTTTTTAACCATCATTCTAATAATATCTTTATTCCTTATAATGTTCAATTTAAAGAATGAGATACATTTATTAACGTAAAAAATGCAGAAAAATCGGAATTTTCAATGACTGCAATTCCCATGCGCCATGAGGCTGTAGTCCACGCTTATTAATTTTTTATTTAGTGTTTATTTCTTTTGAAAGAATGTGACATAAAATTAATTAATTATTTGACAATTTTTAGTCAAAAAAGAGGATACCTATTGCCAATATTCTATATAGATTTCAGGCATAACTCCAAGGATTTGAAAAGGCATCCATTTTATTTAAATTTTTCAGACGTAGATTTAGCGCTTAAAAAATAAATTAGACTAAAATGTAGCCCTAAAAGTGCTTGAGAGGTATGAAAAAATGACTAAGAGACTTTTTATTTTCCCAAAAAATATTTTTGCATACATTAGTACTATATAATATTTGAATGTCTTTTTGAATTGAGATATGACCCTGAAAAAGGGACAGTCTAATAAGTATACTTTGAAGTGTCCGACGTTCCCAATTTTGGGAACTAAGTAAATCCCAATTGCATTAATAATTTTAAACTATAATAAACTAGTAGTCAGTGAATAAAAATGAATGGTTAATTCAGCTTTTGCGGCCAAAAAAAAAAAAGATCAGCTCCGAGGTAGACGAATCCAAAAGTTCTTATTTTTCAAAGTGTGGATTTATTCGACTCATAATATCTCATTTTCTTTAAGTCCGTATATATACCCTCTATATACGTATTTAGGTCTATTTATATTCAATCTATAGACAATTAATTAATTAATTATTATTATTGAGGGCCCTTGAGGGGTTAAACCCACATGACATGACTCTGAGTTGACTGAGACACTCTTTACTTTTAAGAATAAAATAAATTTGTTCTTTTGAAAAGTCACTGACTATTCTCATATTGTATTATGCGTACTATATATAACTTCTAAATATTATGAAACAATACTATTAAGATTATAGAACTCTCCTTGAAATAATTATGAAACGCAATGAATGAATTATTGATTGATTGATTGATTACCTTCTCAACCTTGCCCAAAAACAGCTGACTCTCGCTCAATATGACAGTTTTAAGCTCCTTCTGAGCATTATTCCAAAGAAGGTTATAGGACCGATTCGACATGTCCCTCTTATGTAGATTTTTTCTTAAAACTAAAATGATGTACATATTTATATTGAAGAAGAAAAGGAGGAAATCATTGATCAATCAAGGAGAGAGACTATTGATTTAATAGGGGAACAATGTACTAAAATTATATATCTAGACTCAACATTGGAATGACTAAACAGTTGTGGCCCAAAGATATATTTATTCGTTTGATGTAACTACGGCTTAAGATGAAGCAAAAAGAGTCATATAAAAAGTTAGTAATCTTTCTTCGCCCTCCCCCAACAAGTTAATTGCCCCACAAAGGCTATCCTTTGCCCTTTTATAATTCTCCATGTACATAGTATGTGTATGAAATCTCTCAAAATCTACGGGCAACTCAAAAATGTTAATAATAATTAATTAATTATTATCAAAATGAAGTAACTAAAATGAACCTTAACTTTATCGTAAAAAATAAGTGGGGTCCATTGGCGGGACCTATAACGCCTATAGGGGGGTTGTAGGGTCTTTATTATCATTATTATTGTTATTACTTATTAGCTAGAGGTCTCTTTGATACTTTATAGTTCAAATAATTAATTAATTATTTGACGAGTCAACTTTGCACCTCAATTGCAAATAAAATACACATAAATTAATGTGCTCCTTGATAAAGTTGGGCCCATAACACTCATCCTTCTCCCCCCCCCCCTTCTACAAATCCTCACTTGCTCTACTACTGGCGGGGAGCCAAAACTTTCAATCTGCAATATACAATACTTTTTTCATATAAATAAAATAAATGGATATTATAAGATATGAATTTCTACTGGGTTCTAGGAGTGGCCTTTTCCTCCTCCGAAGAATATTTCATGTTTCATGAATATTCAACACACATGGATTGATTTGAAGCCGATAGGAATTAATTGGGGGGGGGGGGGTTAAAAAGCTTATTGCTGATTAATTATTATTCAGTCGATTTTTTTAGATCAAACGCAAGCATTGAATGTACAGAAAAAGTTATAATCGCAGACCATAGTAGGGTAACAACTCATCCACCACCAAGATTTTGAGACATCCTTGAGTTATTCGTAAGATAATTTTTAAATTGAACAATCATTGATGTAGTTCATTTTTTGTTTTTTTGACGATGATGCATTATGATTTTAAGGATAAATAGTTGCTTCGTCTGCACCCTTGAGGGACTGCGTAGGGTAATTTAAGACTTTTAATCTTTTTTTTATTAATAATATGTCAGAGAAAAAATGAATCATTCTAAAAATCAGGCGATTTACTCACTCAATTACTTGATATGACTTGTTATACAAAACTCGGAATCCTTTCATAAAAAAGCAAGAAAGAATTAATACGAATAAGCGTTTTGAGAAGCTTCTCTTTTATTTATTTTTTTTTTAGTTCCGAGATATTACTTACTATAATTACTTTTTTTGAAATAATAAACATGATGAATGTACAATTTTATTATTATTTAAATGATTTAAAAGAGAGTGTTTCTAAAAAGGGTGTTGTAGGGTGATGATAACATATTTATGATGAACATCGTCTGTATGTATGAAGTTACCAACTTATTCTATATTAAAAAAAAAAAAAAATACACATTTCAACTCCTATACCAGGCCTGCACATTCTTCATTCGCTTAATCTTCTTTTGTAGCTGAAGAATACCATACATGAGAGCCTCCGCAGTGGGAGGACATCCCGGAACATAGATATCAACAGGGACAATACGATCGCACCCACGAACAACAGAGTAGGAGTAGTGATAATAGCCACCTCCATTAGCACAAGAGCCCATAGAGATAACCCAACGTGGCTCAAGCATTTGATCATAGACTTTACGGAAGGCAGGAGCCATTTTATTGGTTAGAGTTCCTGCCACAAGGATAACGTCGGCCTGACGAGGAGAGGCACGAAACACGACACCATAGCGATCCATGTCATAGCGTGGGGCTGCAATGTGCATCATTTCAACGGCGCAGCAGGCGAGACCGAAGGTGAGAGGCCAAAGGGAGGTTTTTCGCCCCCAATTGATTAAATCGTCCAGGCGGGCAACGGCGTATTCCGCCTTGTTTTTCTGTAAGGGTTGATAATTGAGAAAGTGAGTGAGGTTACACTAAAGCTTCACCTTATCCACACGAAATGGAGAGTATTGGCCCGAAATATCCTTTTCCATGGGTGGAAGGGCGTCTCGATCAGGGAAGGATTTGTCCTTCACGGAAGTGGCGCACCATCGCACGGGATTTAATCCAAATATTCCCCTTCGAAGCAATAAACTCATATTTATTAGAGAGAGCTCGTAATTTAGTCGACTTTAGATGATTTGACTGAGAGGAAAATGTCCGACTCAATTTATATAATAAATAATATTATGTTAATAGCATGAAATGCCCAAGTTGAGGCGGAATTCTCATGCCTTTTATTTATGACGTCACATGTCAAAACAATTCAACTGCAGATACCCAAATCTGGCCTCTTATTAGGAGTATTATTATAATATAATTTATATTATTGTTTGTGGTGTGGAGCAAGGATAAGGCACTCAACCTCCTCCTTTTTTAAAGAGGAATATTAATTGTATTGTTTTAAGTTAATGAAAAGTGATGTTGAGCATGCACTTTATGCTGTGTCAATACAAGTTATCAGCATATATATTCGCATCACATTAATACCTCTTCCATCTCACGCATGACATTAACAGTTTAAAATAATAGAAAAAAGTTTTGAGCGAAAGTTTTGATTCGTGGAGTACCATTATAGACACATAATTCTGCGTAGCATTTATCCTACAAATTAACAAAAATTAATTTTGGCAAGAAATTAAGAAATTATCCATTCAAGTTAGGAGTCATCAATAATCAACTGATAATATAAAATGAATTAAAAGTATTTAATTATTGAGTGATATGCTTTGTTCCGCTCTAGATATGAGTTGAAAGTATTGTTGCTAATATTTGGGATTATAAAATATACATAGTCTTTCTCTATGTTTGGAATAAATACAAAATCACCATACAATAGGTTGAGTGATTTATCTTGCTTAACTCCAGGTGTAACTAGATCTTATGTCCTGCTTTCAGTTAATATTAATATTCAAAAAATGGCTAAGCAGTATGCGTAAACCCGCATTAATTGATAGGTTATCAATTAATCAATGATAACTAATTAATCGTAGGTGAAAGCTATTACTTTATCTTTTTTTATTTTTGTTGTTGTTGTTCACTTACTACTTTTGAGGAGTGACCATATATTTCAACACTCAATTATGATATTATATCATACAAAAAAAAATGAATTGCAATCGAATTAATTCTATCAATGGCTATTTATTAGCTACTTAATAATACATAAAAAGCCCTCAACCCTGGCTGTAATTGACCATACTACAAATTACAATAATTATTATTAATAGGATTGACGTCATAAATTTCAAAGTCCATTCTTGTCATTCCCTGACGCAAATTGACGCAGCTCCCAAGAAACTGCTGGACTCTCACAACGAGTTTTTTTGTTTTTTTTTCAGAGTATATTTTTAGTCATTATTAATAAGAATGAGGTCAGCTCTTCGAGTATTTAGAGAGTCCAAACGATCATGTTGGACCACGGGCTCCGTTCAAGGAGTAACTGCCTTGGAGCTGGATCCCAGTGGAGTTTCCTTCTCCAGGAGACTGACAAATGAAGAAATATTTCGTATTAACGGTGCTGAGTTCAAGAGACTGCCACTACGGGATTTTAGAATGTTCTTTGCATCTGAGTCCAAGGATGTCAATAGGGGGTAATAGTGTCCTGGCGCTGAATCAACTCATAATTAACTCGTATAATTATAATAATAGCTTTTTATACCCCCCTCCTAAACTATTAGGGAATTGCCGTCCATACTCGTTCGTCCCTCATCTAATTGCTACCTTTTCGACATGCACCATATCAAACTCCTTTGTCGTCCCGACAAATGCTACATCCTTGATCCTGAAAACTCAGCCGTTCGCTCCTTCACCAAACGACTTGCTCAAAAAATACAACAAGATAGCTCAACTTCTAATAATGAGTCCTCTATTGCAGACATATTTTTGGGTGCGAGCCGTTTTGTTGCCTTTGAGCACATTGTTCTTGAAACGGCACTCTCTGAGGTGATGTTGAAATTCAATCGGAGACTTGAGTTAATTAGACCTATTTTGGATATTCTTTTAAATGAAACGAGCAAAAATCCAGATGCATCCATGCTGAGAAGACTCTTGGGTACTAATAGAAGTAAATTATCTGAGTAATTAATTATTATTTACTCACAGCTTTCAGAAAGAGTTTAAGTGCCTTTCATACAAATGTAGAGCAGGCTCGCTACGCAGTGTCAACTCTTCTCAAAGCTGATGAGGATATGGAGGCTTTGTATCTGAGTAGAAAAGCAGAGTTTGGACGTCATGAGGAGGTCGAATTGCTTCTTGAAGCATATGATGCTGATCTCCGTGGTAATAATACATTTATAAATATATATAATGTGTAAATTAAATAATATCTTCTATATAGTAATAATTAGGAACTCTTCCCTTTAGAACTAGAGAGTCGAATCCTGAGTATGAAGACGATGATAGAGGAAACGAATGATTTTATCAACACTCATTTAAATACTCTTCGGAACAAAATCATGCGAATGTCCCTTTTCATGGAAATTGGAACTCTCTCCGCTGGAACGGGTGCTCTTGTTGGAGGAATTCTAGGGATGAATTTAACCAATGGGTTTGAGGAGCATCCGTCCGCTTTTGTCTTTGTAGCTGGTGGAACGGGTGTACTGAGTGAGCATTTTTGAATAAAATAAATGTATTTTCGCCTCAATTAAACTGATTTCCTATTTTAGTGTTGACCATTTTTTCCACATTTGCAATGAAGTATCGCTCCCTTCAAATTGATACATCCGGAGCAAGATCATATCAAACACTTAAAAATTTCTTTGCCTTCGTAGACGATTTAGAAACATCCATGAGACTCTCAGATAACACAAAGTTTAATAAGGAGGAGTTTGGAAGACTTTTATATAAAGTCGTTGGGCCTGGAGTTGAGGAAAAGGAAGTTGAATTGATCTTTAAATTATTTGATCAAGATAAAAGTGGATTCATTGAGTTTGATGAGATTGTAAAGAAATGACAAATGGACAAACACATTTGCCATCCAATAGGGGAAGAAAAAAAAAGTCTTTGAGCCAAAGTTTGACACATGAAGTTTTTAAATACATTTGAATCAATGCTTTTATTAACGTGATGTCTTATTTGGGATTCTCAGAGACCCCCGGAGCTGCTTGGAAGAATGTTCTCCTTCTTTTTCTTTTTAGTTGATTTTTTGGACTTGCTATTTTGCTGTTTCCGGTCCCTTGCTTCGTTGCTTCTTTGAGTTGAATGCTTGTCTTTTCTCTGAGACGCTTTTTGATAAAGGACAGGAGATTTTATATACTGTGAAGTTTTAATATTGCAACCCTTGAGAGGTGTTTTACTTAGAACAATGCTGATGCGAGGCACTTCCCTCACAACACATAGAGACTCCAACTTATCATCCTTGAAAACAGAGTCCCAATAGTCTACAAATCTTTTGACGGAGATATGATTGACTTGACACCCCTCTAATATACTCTGAGTCTTTAGATTCTCAACAATGGTTATAACCTGTGAATAGGTGAAATGATTCATTATAAAGTATGTTTTGCATAGAGTTGTACATAAATTACTTACACGTGGAATGAGGGGCCCATAGCCAGAGAGAGCTACGAATCCTTTTTCATAGAAGTGATCCGTGAGCTCATTGAATAATGATATTTCTTCAATTTCCTCTGTTATGTAGAATAATGAAGTGCACTCCTGGCTTCCACTCCATTGGATACCAAATGAGTCCACCGTCTCTTCCTCAGCCTCTGATCTTACTTTCTTATAGTTTTCCATATTTTCTGAAAGGTGTAGATATATTTGGAATCAATTTAAGTTGGAAGGGCCGTTCTTTTAATAAGACATTTGGAATGGATATTAACCAAAAAAAAGTCACGGAGTTTATTATTAATAAAATAATTCAATCAACAATGTACATATTATGTAGGGAGATTTAGATGGATGATGTATTGTTGTACGCGAGATAATATAATGTTTGAGAATGTTTTTATTGCACTATTTAGAAAACAACATTTTCACATACAAATGAGAATAAAAACAAAAAAACAAAAAAAAAAACAATGCCCTAGATGAGGAGAAGTAGCGATGCATGTACGCAAGCGGTACACAAATTGAATCAGTTGAAGAATAAATAACTCAAGCCAACTTTTTTTTTAATATATATAAATATATGTTCTTCTTGTCAAAGCATTATTATTTAGAATTGAATGCTTCATCACACATGTATTATATAAAAAGAAACAAACACAGGAGTGAGTAAGTGATGGTGGTGGAGGAGAAAATAAAGAGGCTCAAATGAATTAATGATGAATTAATGTATTCATGAGAGTGTAAAGTCCAAAAATAACACATTAAGTTCTTTTTTTTTTTTTTTTTTTAATTTATAATATCATCCCATATATGTATGTTTGTTTGTATCTAGGTAGGAGGGGGTGGACCCCATTGTATCCCCTTAATTTTGAACGGGAGCCAGTCCGGATACAATATTAATAGCCTTATAAATCAGAGATCGTAGAGTAGCAGGAACCTTATCAGAGGCTGCAGACATTTCCAAAAAGTGACGTAGTTCTTGAAACATTGTTTTCGTATATGGATTACGACGAGAGGCATAGCGACATCCCAAGAATTTAAAATATGGATATGGAGTGAGTAGAATGACTTTGCCGGTGATGACAAAAATGATCGTAAGTGGCATTATAAAGATTTCAGACAGGGAAATGATGCTCAGGATTTGAGAGGAGTAATTCTTGACCATTTCCATAAGGATTTTTTTGATCCACATGGGGCCGGGATTGAGGATATCTGTAAATATTTAAAATAATAATAATATTAGTTGTAGTATATATTATTCGTCTCATACATAGAGCGTCTTTTAACGTGGGAGGGGGGATTCGAACTTTACAATTACGGACTAATTAGTATTATTTTTGTATTTCTAATTAGTGGTAAAAAAAAAATAATAGAAAAATCACATTACATTGATAAAAAGCATCTACGAATAAAGGAAATTCAATATTATATATTATCAATAGTCTCAGTACATTCATACATTTAAAATGCTGATTATTTTTTTTTTAAACTTCAATTTGTACAGTCTGCCTACAGTGAGGTAAGTTAGTTAGTTAGTTAGTACATACAATATGTATTAATATACACATACTATTTATTATTGATATGATGATTTAATCATAAGATAACAAAGAGGAGGAGGTAGTTGGGAGGGTGAGGTATCAATCATTACCTAAAAGAGTCAGAGTATAGGAGACGGCATGAAGAACCGCAAACATAACAATGGGCACAAGGACCAAAGAAATGGTCTCCAGACATCCAAAGTAGAATATGAGTGAATATCCCAGATAATGCGCGGAATCCTCTGCAAAGAGTGTGCCCAAAAGGGTTCTCCAAGAGAGACTCACATTCGAGACGCGCTGATGTAACCGAAGAGCAGAGGTGGCTGCATTGGCAAGGAGTGCCTTTCCAAAGTAGGAGGTGGGATGACCTCCAAAGATGGGGAATATGTAGTTGAGTGTATAGATTATGGTGAGGACTCGAGTGGCCCAAAGGCCTGTTTCTATCTTTTGCGCATTGATATGACGAATCACTCCGGAGATACCACCACCACCACCACCTGGAGCTGGAGGTGGAGTTGAAGCTGAATTCCCTGTAGAGGAGGAGGAGGACATACTTTATACAAAAATAGAAATCAGACTTTGGATCCAGATGGTTGTATATGGAAAGGCCGGCTGTCAAACTCCAATACACACACGAATCCCGGCTATATGTACTCTATGGCACACAGAATATCCAAGGAATTATTTATGATGAACGATGAGTGAGTGAGTGACTGACTGAGCGTGGAATTATTTTAATCAATGTAAACTGTTATGAGAGCTGATCGCTTAATATTAATATTCCTCGCGCACGGTCACAATTCGCTCCTAGCTGTGAGCTGCTCCTCCTCCTTCACTACTACACTATCTGTTATTTAATTAGCGCTGACTCCGCAGCATTGAATCATATTATGATGACGTCACTTTTAGTCATTCTCTCTCTCTCTCTCTCTCTCTCTCTTTTCTTTTCTTTTTATTGTCAACTCCTTCCCTTTAAATAAAAAGAGATCGACTCCCTTTTTACAAACTCCTCTTATTTTCTCCTTGTGTAATTTAACCATATATTATATTATATACTAATCAGTTATCACATCACACCTCCAACCCACTTCTCTTAAATAATTAAATACTAAGTACTACGTAATATATTCATATAAAATAAAATGGATTTGATTTTTAATTTGTAGCAAATCATTATATTCGAGGTTGAGTTTGAGCCGTATCCATCCCTAATAAGACACATCATCTCTCTTTTTTTTTTGTAGACTCTCCTTCAAAAAGTACGATTTAACATAATTTAAAAAAAAAAAAAAAACCATTTGATTTGACATAAAATTATTCATATTAATTCACTGAATTGATTCACTTTTCCCTTGATATCTACACATTATATTAGCAGAAAATTTGACTTCTCAAGGATGGAGATCCCTCCAATCATGACCTATGAGCAGGAAAAAGAGGAGAAACTCAAATTAGCCCGTGAAAAAGTAAGAGAAATTTAAACTCAAATTCCAATAGATGGAATGACGTTTGACTTTTTTTTTTTTTTTTTTAGTTAAAGCAATTTCGTCGGCGGAAGAAGGAGCAGGAAATGACGGAGAATCCCTCACCACCCCCTAACATCCCATCCACACCCTCAGATGGAACCTTCCAATCCTATTGCGCTTCTCAAGAGGCAGCCAATGCCTCCTTTCTTCCTCCTGCTCCAGTGTCCATTCCGCCCTCTTATCCAGGAGTAGTATCATCCGATGACCCTCTACGCTCTTCCTCTGTGACATCCTCCATCTCTGCTCAAGACCCTCCTCCTCCACAAATTCAACAACAAGAAGAAGCTCCACTTGTACTTCAGGAACAACAACAACACCAACAACAACAAGTTGTGACTCCTGCAGCAGAGTTTGAGGAAATCAAGAGACAATACGAGATGTATTGTCAAGCCCTGGCAAGTCCCACTTCACTTCATGATACTCAAAAATGCCCCTTACATTCACTCTCAGTTAAATACTTGAATTTCAAAACGCATTGACCTTCAAAATCCATCATTTTCAATATGAACCCCTTAGGATTTTGAAGTGAAGGATTCAAAAGTTTGGAGTTCAAGTATCCTCTTAAACATAATTCATGCAGAAAAAATTGAATAGTTCCCATTTTACACTTTGAGACCTATTTTCTCCAAAGGTCTCATATACCATTAATTAACTCATCCATGAAAGCTTTTTTTTTTTTCTTATTCTCCGATATATAGAGTCATCAAGTCAGCTCACTTCAGGAGACTGTTTCTCAGTCTCAAATAATTCACAAGGAAGAAATAGAGAAGATCAAATTGTCCCATGAGGATCGCATTAATGATTTATCTAGCTCCATTCAAATATATGTATCTGAGAAGTCCGAACTCTCCTTGGAATTAGAGAAGACTCAAAAGGAAACAGTGTCACAAAAGGGTAATTTTATTGTATAATATTGTGATTATATATATATATATATTTATATAAATATTGCTATCAATAGAGGAAATCAAGTCCTTGGAGGTAAGAATTGAGGAGCTTCTCTCATCCAAAGCGGGACAATTTGAAGACACACAGAAGTTGGAAATCAAGGAAGAGGAAATCAAGGCCCTTCAAAAAGAGTTGTCTGATGTTAAGTAAGGTTTTTTTAAAGCTAGGAATTTTTAAATTTATACATACATACATACGTCTATTATTACAGTGAAACTGTGATAAATCAGAGGCATGAACTCTCGGAAATTACTTCAAAATTCAAGTCCAAGGTGGATTTGGCTGAAGACTTACAAAGGAAATATGTGGATACGAAGGCTCAGTTGGAGATGACTGAGTTGAATTTAAGTCAGATGCGTAATGGAAATCGAGATGATCTTTTGTTAGAGAAGGATGGAGAAATCTCCAAACTTAATACAGAGATTGAGAACAAGGTGAGATGAGAATACATATATCAACAAAGGAATGATTCTTTTTGTTTTATTTATTTTTCAAAGCACATTTCTTGTCATAATTATGAATAATTATAATTTATACATACACGTAGGATAAGCGCGTATCCGAACTCACAGCATACATACAGCAATCAAATGGAGAGAGAGATCAAATCATTAATCAATACACGTCATATAGTCAACAGCTAGTGGCTCAGATTGAGGCTCTGAATAAGACTTTGACTCAAAAATTAGAGGAAAACTCAAAGTTGAGTGAGAGTGAAAAGTCTCTTCTCTCAAATGTCTTGACTCTTGAAAATCGTTTACAAGAGCTCATGACTCAGCAGGCTGAGTCGGATAAACTCAAATCCGAATCTCTTTCTGAAGTTGAAAAAGTCGAAGAGATCAAATGTAAAATGAATGAACTTCAAGAGATGTATGATCAACTAGCAAAGGAAAAGGGACTCCTTGTTCATCAATGCGATGAGCAAGGAACAAAGATACAGGAGTTGAGCATTGCCCTGGAAGACTCTCTCTCAAAAATGAGTAGTATGGAAACAGAGATGGAGATGCTCCGATCCAATTTTGAGACGGCCCCACTTAATAGTAATGTTAATCTACTGGAGTCCATGGAGTCGGATAAAGTGGCCGCCTCGAGAGCAATGAGTCAAAATCAGGAGCTCAAGAAACAATTGGTGGAGCTACAGTCCGCCCTAGTTAGTCTAGTAAGTGAATGAACATCATCACTGACTAATTATAATTAAGGGGGATTTTGATAATATCTTATTTCAGACGAATGCTAAAGCCGAGTTAATGAATGAACTGGAGGACTTGAAGCGACAAAACTCCTTCCTGGAACAATGTACCAAAGAATCTGAAGGAGTCAAATCAATTTTCGAAGAGAAAAATAGGACTATCAAAACCCTTTCTGATCAGCTAAAAAGACTCATTTATCATCAGGAGCAACAACAAAAATTAGAAGCGGAACAGAGGGACCCAGAACTCAATCGGCTGTCTCAAGAAAACAAACAATTGATTCAAAATTTGGAGGAATCAAAGGTATGTAGTAGGTTCAGGAATGAGTCTCGGACTTTGCTTATATTGTGCTGTTCATTCTAATTGCAGAAGGAGATTGTCTCATTGGAGTCAGCAAATGCGGATCTGAAACGACAAATCAATGAGAATCAATCCAACAGAGGAACTCCCCAGCTGGGCTTATCCAGTACATCAGCCACTACACCTAGCAGTATGAGCAGTGATGCTTCCTATGTACATTTGGAAGTCCCTGATGTTGAAGTCAACTCAGACTCTAAAATTGAATCCGTGAATAAGTCCCCAATTGAAGACGGTGATGTCCATTCACCATCATCGTCATCATCATCCTCTAGCATCTCAAAGACCTCATCACCCTCTGCCGTCGAGGCTCTTCACACTGAAGAAATTGATGAGTCTTTAACGAAGAAGAAGAAGAAGCAGGAGGAGGAGGAGGAGCAGCAGCAGCAGAAGAAGCAGATTTTCAAAGACGATGTTCCAAATTTGGAAATAGATGTGGCTCATTTCAAACTGCAGCAGAAATTTCATGATGCGATGAAGAAAATTGCGGATCTTATGAATGAAAAGGATTATCTAGAGCATATCGTTGTACAGCTTCAAGAAGAAACAGAAACTGTGGGTAAGAATGAAAATTAAGGGTATTGACTCTATAAATGGGGGGGGGGGGGCATTTGTTCTTCTTCTTCATTGACAAACATTTACTTTATTGCCTATTTCGACAAAATATCATTTCTTTTAAGATGATGTACATTGATGATTATAAATTTGTAAGAAGGAGGAGGAGGAGGAATCATTCTTTCTACAAAAACGAATACCTAATTATTTTTTGTTACTTTTTATCATTTTCAGGTGAGTATATCACCCTCTATCAATATCAAAGATCCATGCAGAAGAAAAATCTTGAAGAGAAAGAAAAGCAGTTACAAAAGGTGTGTCGGGATCGAGAGGAGCTCATGTCCAAATTAGAGAAACTACAAAAACTCCTTACCCATTTCGTTGAAAAGAAAGAGGATGCTACTACCACACCTACTACCTCCGATAAAGACAATCATGGTAGGACCTCAAAAAAAAATACACCCTTAGCGACGCCGTCGTCGTGTCCACCACATATTAAATTATTTATTTATTCATTCCAGATCCAATTATAAATCCTTTAGAGATTCCTTCAGATCCTCCTCAAGAAAAAGAGTCCGCTAATGGGGTAATCAACGAAAGGAGTAACAATAATAGTACTCGTACTCATCATTCAGTACCTTCTTCCTATGTTGTTCTTGAGAATGAAGACACCACGACGATTGAATCCAAGGAAACTGCAAATAAAATACTTTCTCTACTAAATGAAATCGGTACGAACAACGCATTGAAAGATGAATTTCGTCCATGGTTTTGGGGCACAGAGGCAGGGAAATTGATTACGATTTAATTCATTTATCATCATCATCATGAATATATTTATAGCTCTTTACTAAATAATAATGGTAGAGAAAAGTTATTTTTTATATTAATATATCTTATCATCATTCATCACATCGTATATATATACATATTAGGACCTAATTTTGTTATTCAGATTTAAGGCTTTTATTCTTATTATCAATTTTTTTTTTTTCAAGCAAAGCATTTATTCCTCTGGTTTTGTAGTTTTTTTTGGGACGAGATGAATTTATAAATTATAAATATATATATTATGTTAAATTGTATTTAATACATGATGAACGAACGAACTCAACTTTTTAAATAATTATTTTAGACTCAATAATAATCATATTGTTTTATTTCATATTCATACCAAATCATGGGCATTAATTTTCTTATGACTCATAATTATAAAGACTTCTTCTTCTTCATCTATATGACGCTAATTTTTTGGGATAATGAATGAATGAATGGCAATGTCTTTGTTTCCATGTATGTATATATATATTAAAAGCCCTGCTATTTATGAACATAAAGAGTATCTTGTGTTTGTTCTCAAACTCCCACGATCCCCATTTTTGTATATTTTATTTGCAAGCAGTCCCCGTACTTTCCTTCTCAAAAGAGTACATACATAATGGACGACTAGAAGTCTGACTCTAGTGTACACTGACTATGGCGTTTGCCCTCCCCAAGTTAATCAATCGAGTGTGTGTGTGTGTGTACAGCAGTTGAGCTAGCTGAAGAACCTTCTCAGATAAAGTCGTTGTTGTTGTATGTACTAGAGTACTATTATTTGTGTCGATAATAATAATAATAATAGTAATAAACAAGGATTCGTAAAGATGGCGCCACTGAGTGTCTTATTGACTGTGTGTGTGTGTGTGTGTGTGACTGCATTTGACTAAAACTTGTCAGAAAAGACAACGACGTAGAATCAAAATATCACCCGGAATGAATAGATAAATCCCTTTCCCAAGTTTTGGATACATTAGGTAAGGATAATTTCCTAGGGACTTGGGGTTTTGAGGCCTCACTTTATAAAAGTACTTGATCCACAAATGTACATTTTTGTCTGCATATATATATATATATATATATACAAATGATGAAGAAGGAAGGGAAGGGAGTAAGGAAGGAAGAAAGAGACGGAGAGAGAGAGAAAAGTGAAGGGACGACGACAACAACAACAACTCTATATAGAATAGTAGTTACGTAGTCACTTCAAATTTGACATCTAGTATATAAAATGGTGTGGATTTTGAATAATTTTTTTTTATAATTATTTTATTAATTTAGGGAGGAGAAGAGGGGGTGCTCTTCTCCTGAGCGTCATTTTGAATATGTACAGTAAATGATTGATAGCATTAAATGAAAGGTTCTGTGGGATGTACTCCAAGGTCTGTTGCATATTAGGTGTGTGGGACTTCAACACAAAAGCAATCCTGAAGGAAAATTAAGAAATGATCCCATTAATTAGAATAGACATGATGTAGTAAAAGAAGCGTTCATACATATGATAATATCCAGAGTCATTTTTGGAGTACAAAGTTCCTTGCATGCTTTTGTGTTGACGAGCCACATTTCTCTTACCTAAATATTTTTGAATAACACATTTCCCCGGTAAAATTTAGTATTTAATTGACATGATCCCACATTTCTTTTTGAGCTAAGAAATAAGATATTATGTTTTGATGTTGTAATTTTCACAACTTGATGATCTTACTCTTCCAGATTCGGGTTCATCCAATCTTCGTTTATTTATATTAGTATATGTATAAGGTATATACATATGTGCATTCAATATGGCACGAGGCAAGCGGAAGCCTACACTAGGTCGATACACGGTTCGACAAAAAGTATACAGGGACTCTCGTGACTTAAAACCTGTATCAGTTGAGCACCAAAGTGTGGTTGGATTGAGTGGTGGTGTCGTAGGAGGTGTTGTAGGAGGTGGTGGAGGCAGTGCTGGTGTCTGTGTAGGAGGAGGTGGATCACAGCTCAAACAAACATTTATGAGTGATCCCGAAAACAGACAGCAAGTCGTGAATCACTTGTCAAATCTCCCTGAAAATGTAAAGCTCATGATTCTGAATAACTATAGGGACTTTATGTCAAATAGACATTTGTACCTGACACATGAACAAATTGCTGAGATCGACAGGGCCATCAATAGAGCACGGACCTCCAGGCGTCGTGCAGAGATGTCTCAAGAGGAGAGAGCCATCATGAATCAATCAAAGCGGGAGTACATGTCTCGCTATCGGGCAAAAATGACTCAAGAAAAGAAGTCTATGCTGAAGGTTAATAATCGTGAGCGAATGTCGACCTATAGAGCTGACTTGACGGGATCGGAAAGGGATGCTGTAAAGTCTGCAAATCGGGAGTACATGGCTCAATCACGCTCCGACATATCATCAAAGGACAACAGGGATAAAGCAAACACAGACAAACGAATGCAAGAGTATAGAGCTTACATGATGCAACAGTCACGGGATGACAAATTCTGGGTACGTGAGGACTTTTTTAAGGTAAAAATACTGCCTTGATAAGTCAAATTCCCTCAATTGAACGGGTTTATATGTATATATATATATATCTTTGGGTTGTTTGTTTTGTATCTCATTCATTATTTCACTTACCAATGATTCCATTTTTCATTTCATTTCAGTGCTGGCCACATCAATACTCCTAACCATTACAGAACATTTATTCATCCTCCCTTTCAAAAAGACAATAACACGACGACTATAATGATAATTAAAATGAAATACTTTCAAGACTGTTTGAAGAGTCAAAATTTTGTGGAGAAGATGATTTATCGTAATAATAGTCCCCCAGGATTCTTCAGGTGGACTACAACTCCTTTATAAATGTTTTCTCTCCTGTTTAGATATATATGTATATCTATATCTATTTAACCAACTACTCGCGTCATCATGAAGCCTTTCACAACCATGTCCTCGATGACAGGACTCCTTTACATAATAAGTTTGTGAAGAAGGAACTCTTTTAATTAATTAATGAAACAAACAAACAAAAGATAATTATATATTTAACTCCTTGTTGTTGTTGTGTTTATAACGATAACAGCAAAGTAAAAAAAACAAAAGTTCAAACATTTATATACATATTATTTAATATACAACTCTTAAATGAAAAAGCCACTACAATTGTTTTGTTATTTATATGCATGACTTGTATAGAAATTTTGAACGGGTTTAGTGATTTGAGAGTGTTTATAGTAATTAATCACTCGACCGATAGGAATTATTTTTTGGGATCAATACTGATTAGAATTATTATTATTTGAGGGGTAGAAAGCCGGGTTTTTTCCCCCTAATTAAAAATTGGATTTAGTTTTATTTTATATTTATGGCCGGTGTAACACATGGTTATATGGAAGTTTCTATATAGTTTTTGACAGTAAATCACATTATTGTCATTAAAAGTGATGTGTGACAATACTCATGTCACATATATGTACCTTAAATTATATTGATTTTTCGAGTAAAAAGTATTAATAAAGGGTAAAAACAAAAAAAAAAACATTAAGAAATGATTGCACTCTGGCCACTTTTGTGCTCTGAATGGTTAAGAAATCATTTTCTATTTCTTTAAATAATAGTTTTTAATAATTTTAATTAATTGGGAACTTATATAATTAAAATTTATATCAAATTGTTGTCTCAAATTGACCCTATTAATAGGCTCACCGATATATTAATGGTCGGTATGTATAAGAAACAGCTAAAAGCTTTTAATGTGCTTTTAACAAGGCATAATTCTAATTCCTTAAAGTTATAATATAAATACTGACAATACTCGATTTTAAAGTGAAGTGTTCGAAACTCAAGCATCTACGTTTGTTCCGTCAAGGCTATATTATGTTGTTATTATTTTATCTGTTTTATGATCTATGATCATTCTGTCTCAAAATACTATTAGACACTGCAAATATTCTTTTTAATCAGAGTCAATTCAATTATCTTAGCCCTTAAGATAGAAATAACGACACTTCCGAGGGATTTGAAAACATGTTATTGACGTGACCGCGTCCCGCAGCAAAAGTTTTTCAGCTCCCTATTGAGGGGGAAAAATATGAAAATTGTAGAGTTTTAGCCTTCAAAAGCCATTTTTTTAAATACCTCACATGGTATTTAAAGTTTAAAAATGGTTTCTTAAAAAAGGACTTGAAAGGTCTGAAATTTAAAGAAATCTAGCAACCTGGCAAATGACATCGTCGTATGGTTTTGGGCTTACAAGTTGATCCATTTACACTCTAAGTTAAATTCAAGTCAAAATTTGCTTTGCTTGCAATTTTATAGCAAATTTGTCAGCTAATTTTATGCATATAAATATTTTTTCATAATATTTACAAATCTTAGTATCGACTCTTGATCAAAATAAATATTTTAGTTTAGTAATGTGTCCATCTGAAATATTTGTAGCAATTTCAGCTAAAAGGATTCGTTCTCGCCATAGATACAATGAGAAGTGCAAAATATTCCTACAAATTATTTTATTATAAATTGTTCAAAAATATATTAATTAAATTTACATTTTAGGGGACTCAAATGACTCCTGGAATCCAGATTCTTCTTGAAAATGAAAGATATTTCTAATCAATAAGGTCTCGGGAGTCTTAGTATCGATAAAATTGATAAAATATATTCAATTTCATTTCAAATGTCGAATAAAAGTAGGAATATATTCCGAAAATGCTGGAATATCCTTAACTTTCGTGAAGAATAAGGATCCCAGGAATTTTTTGAGTCCCGAAAACGGAAGAGCCTAATATATATGTACATTAATATCTTAACCAACAATAAACAATCTTGTGAGATCTTATTTTATTCGTAAGAGGGTTTAAAATGTATAATTTAGAATAGAAGTGATCGGACTTTTGTTCAACCTACGGATCACAGTTTTTATTAGGCCCACTGCCCCCTCATATTATAATTCCATGAGTTATCTTTTAAATATAATATTTTAATCTATATAATTAATGAGTAAAAAAAAAAAAAGACTAGTTTATTGTGTTTTTGAACATTTCAAAAATATGTTTATAAATACTATTATATGTATAATAAGATCTCAGGATTCTTAGTATCGATAAAATTGATTAAATGTATTCAATTTCAATTCAAAAGTCAAATGAAACTAGGAAAATATTTCAGAAATGCTGCAATAATATCGTAGTTTATAATTTATGTCTCGGTTGATAATAATAGTAAATGAAAAAAGGTTGTACATCTTTGATCTAATACAGTTTGACCAACTGTTCTCATATGTCTAGACTTTTTATTTTCTTTTACGTCCGAGTAAATTGTTAAAGTAAATTCATGAAAATATCCGGGTTTTTAAAAAAATCCGGATCGGGTCAAGTCAATATTCCATAGTATTTTAAGTGTGATTCATCTCATTTGATTCAACTTGCTTTGGATAACATTGTTTCACAGAATAGTGCCTGACTATTTGAGTTTTGACAATGGATATTTCGTTAAAGGGATTTCATTTTGCCAACTAATGAGTTGGTTACATCATTTTTTGTATACGATGGATCATAATTATAGCTCTAATAATTATCTAACCATCCCTACGAGTATAAAGTATTACTTTAGTTAAGGCAAATCATTGAATTAAATCTACAACTTATGTTGCCCAACATCTGGTACCTTTGTAAAAACAAATAGAAATTACATACCTAGCAGCAGCTGCTGTTAATAATAAATAAGTACTAGTAAGGTAGCTACTATTATTACTACTACTACTCCTAGCTATGTAGCTATATTGGAAAGAACTGTCTGCTAGCTAGCTGAGCAGTTCGTGTTGTATTTTCGTTGAGTTTTTTTTTATATGAATTGAAATTTTGGGAAAATGCCGACCGTGGAGCCGATGCAAGTTGATATGCTTACGAGTGGTGAGGATAATGAGAACGAAGTGGTTGGAGGGAACATGTTTGAGTCCGTGGATCCCACGTTTATGGTAGACAATCCCAATCTGGACTTGGAGTCCGTGATCCAAGGTATTTAGCGACTATTTGTTTGTTAATTGATTGCAATAGTTTCCATTTTAATTTTCTAGGCTTCACGGGATTAGCTCGACTCTATCGACTTAATTTCATTGCCACTCACTGTCCCTCACTCCGCCTTGAGGCCCTCAACTCTGCTCTTTCCTACGTTTCCGAGACATTCAACGTCTCCATGTATCAAACCCTTCACAAAAAGCTTGCTGAGACCCCTTCCTCGAATCCAGATCTAGTTCCTTCTTCCACGCCCCCTCTGGACACAGCATGGATTGAGTCTCGCAATAAAAAGGCCGCCCTTCGCCTTGAAAAGCTTGACACTGACCTTAAAAACTACAAATCCAATTCCATTAAGGTGAGCATATCCATATTAATATGGGCCATACATGATGATGATGATGATTCTATCCATATATATAATTATAGGAGAGTATCCGTCGAGGACACGATGATCTCGGAGATCATTTTTTAGAATGTGGAGAACTTGACAATGCTCTTAAATGTTATTCTAGAGCCAGAGACTATTGCACCTCTGGTAGTCACGTTGTCAACATGTGCCTCAATGTGATAAAGGTCTCTGTATATTTACAAAATTGGTCTTGTGTCATAACCTATGTGAATAAAGCTCTCAATACCCCCGAATTTGAGGAGTCCTCTTCATCCAGTGGATTTAATTCCAAGAGTACCTACCATCAAAACACCATGACTCGACTTTATTGTGCATATGGACTAGCAGAATTGGGGATTCGGAAATATAAGTCCTCAGCCAAGCGGTTTTTACAAGCTAGTTTAGATCACTGTGATATTCCAGACATGATGTCTGCTCAGGTAAGGAGCACTCTCACTTACCTCTCAAAAGGGGGGAGATATAAGAAGGCATTTGAGCTTGTTGCGTCATCATCATCATGAACAACTTTCTCATGCTCAAATCGTCGATACAAGTCTCCTATAGTAAATTGAGAATGTTATTAAGAACCGACTTTTCATCTTCAGACTGAGATGATGAAGCTACTCTCATTTTTACATAATGAATAAAATACTAACTAAATTAGCAGGATGTTCATTAAAATGATTCCAATCTATTTTTTAGAATGTTGCCACCTATGGGGGTCTGTGTGCTTTGGCTACCTTTGATCGTGCAGAACTTAAGCGACTTGTAATTTCATCCTCTAGCTTCAAATTGTTTCTTGAACTGGATCCTGCACTTAGAGAAGTACTCACAAAATCTCTTTTAATTATTCTCAATGTTTTTTTTATTCTTTATTCTATCATCTCTAGGCTATTCTTAACTTTTACGCCTCTAAATATGGAGCATGTCTAAAACAATTGGACGATATGAAGGATAATCTTCTATTGGACATTTATTTAGCCCCTCACGTTCCCAAACTCTATGCCATGATTCGAAATAGAGCACTCATTCAATATTTTTCTCCTTATACATCTGCGGATTTAACCAAAATGGCTCATTCATTTAACACCTCTGTCTCTGGGCTAGAAAACGAATTAATGACTCTCATTCTAGAGGGTCAAATTCAAGCTAGGATTGATAGTCATAACAAGGTATCAATGAATGATTCATTTATTATTATTATTATTTGATCCCTGATGTGATTTTTTTTTTAAATTGACTCTTTCAATAGATATTATATGCTCAAGATGTCAATCAAAGAAATTTGACGTTTCAACGAGTCATGGAAATGGGAGAGCAGTATCAACGGGGATGCAAAGTATTGATTTTAAGATCTGCGATTTTAAAGAGAAATATTGTTGTTCAGGCTCAAGCAAGAGAGCCTCCTGTCGTTGAAGTTGGACAACAAAATAATTAATTAGTAAATTTCTCAAAAGATTTCTTTTTAAAAAAAAAACAACAACTTAATATCATCCATGATGAATTATATATTATTTAAGTAATATATTATAATGAATAAAATGATTACACATTGATTTTCCTCCTTGCTACGTTTTTTTTAATACATACTATGCACCTTGTCAACACAAAAGAATGCACGGATAACTTCCCTCAAAAATGAGTCTGGGCTACATCATTTGTATCCTTCTACTCATAACCCAGGTCAACGAGTTTGATCTTTCAAAAATCCTAAGGGGTATAAGTATAAATAATAAAAGTGATTCAGTTTTACATGCCGATTTTGAATCTGTAATTTTTTTTTTTTTGATGATAAGAGTCGCAGGGTTTTCGAGAAATCAGACCCTACTCTCTTATCTTTTTTGGCCCATTCCAAATTCAACTTCAATCCAGCCTAGAAGGATACTATTCATTTTGTGCATTAAAAAAATAACAATCCACTGGTGTTTTTAATGCAAATTTCATTTCCAGCCTTTGTTTTGAACTAAAGGGACTCTTGGGGGCGTAGGGGACGGGAGTAGGCTCAAAAGTTGGCCAAATCCTTTGTACTTAAATAAATCCATGTGAATATAACATGAAATGGATTAATAAGGAATGCATTAAGGAGCTGAGACCCACAGCTTTCAAACAAGTTGTCAAGCACTCGACAAGAATTCTTAATTAAAAAAGAAATCGTCTATCTAAATAATGTGTAAATTTTCATTTAATTTCGAGCGAAAATTCCATAGAAATCAAAGACTCACGGTAGAGCTACTTAAGTAGTAGTGCACAGAAGGATTTCAGCTGGATCCTTAATCCTTCTCCTTGAAATTTAATTCAACCAAGAATATATATATATATATATATATATATATATTTCAAATAATAAAATAAGCAACCCTTATAAGTAAACAAATATTTTAATTTGTCTCTACTTTGTTAAGAAAAACATATCTTTCTATCAAATGAACAAAACATATATATAATTATAAATAAAAATATTTATAAATGAACAATTAGTGTCAAAGAAATCTCATTAGAGTTTCAATTTTGAAAGAATGTCATAATATTTTGAATCCAAACTCCTGATACTACATACATTCAAAATCAGTCACCTCCAGTATATGCAGCCCTCTTAATAATCTCAGGAAATGACGTTTACCCCCGATTCATGATTCTCTTATAATTTCTAATCATTCTGGGAATAATTAAGTGTCTGCAAGTGCTTCCTCTCTTTACTCACTACTCCTCACAATAAGTTATTAATAATAACTTATTATTGACTATTTACGTTATTTAAAAAAATAAAAAAATACCCATTTGCCCCATCAAATACCCCCTTATCTCTAAGTAAATCCTTGACCTCAATGAATAATGTTCTACTTCATATTTTATTTCAATGAAAAACCCATCAATTAATCAAACATATTCTATATTTTCATAAACAGGCCAATGATATATACTTAAATTTCAGCAGGAATCAACCTGACATAAATTAATTACTCGGGGGTGTTGGTGTAAATTCCGTAAATGTATCGTACACAAGTATATGTATAAGTAACTCAGTGTTGACTCTATTTCCACTCTCCATCCCTTCAAAAAAAAAAAAAACGTAGCGAATCGGAACACGTACAGCATTAAATTTCACAAAAAGTAAAGACTCACAACTCGTGAAAATTAAAATGTACGAATTAACTCGCACGATAACAACATGCTCTTCTCTCACCTGCAAGTGGAGATTTTGGTTGACACTATGACTAAACTTGATCAAGAAGATTACAAATATATATATATATATATATATATAATACACATCATTCAAAATGGAGTCTTGAATTTTCTAATGGATCATAAAATGCTTATTCATTCGGTGTCATCATCATATGAAAAGTTAGTTAAACTAATTAATTATTGTACCTACACTATGGAATTATAATAATAATAATTATTATTATTAATTAATTGAATTCTCCTCGTAAAAAAACTAATTTAAACTTCATTTAAAATACCCCATCTTCATTTTTAGCTAACTAAACAGTCTTATAATAATAATCTGCATATATGTACATGTTGAAATTTGTGTCAAGCCCTTTTCGAGAGAGACAGTACAATATAGTATGTACATATATACCTACATATTGTCTGTGTATAATATTTTGCAGAATACAGAATTTAAAAAACCCCTCCCGAATTATAATGATTAATTAATTATTATTATCATTCTTTCAATCCTCTGTTTGATGACAAAAGTTTGATGACCCGCACACACACTCAACTATACTCCATATCGAAATAATATTTTATTTTATGTCAAATGGCGGGTATTTGAAGCGTTATTTACACGGATCCTATTGATAAAAAAATATTGCTTTTCTATACATTACATATAATTGATACGTATAAATATAATAAATCAAAGTCTATCGGAAGTAGATTTTTATTGATGTTCATCCCCTGTTTAAGTTTATATATATATATATATATATATATATATAAGTAATTAAATAAATTAGCTGTGCATAAACTGTGGCAATTTTTATCCGTATCTACATAATTCAAAAGTAACTTTAATTAATTAAAGTATGTTGTTGCTTGTACTAATGACTTTATATATGCGGAGGAGAAACAAACGAATCTTTTCTTTTCATCCCAGGTATGTAGTACGTAGGTAAGCGACGTTAAAGCCGCTCAGGTAATAACAAATCAAATACTTTGACACTTTATAACTTTACTCTATAATGTTTAGTACATACTCTGTGTTTGTAGGATCCCATGAATCATAAATATGGATCCATTATTATTAGAATATCTTAATTAAAGGATTATAAAGCAATTCATCCCTCACAAACAAACATTGTGGTGTCACGTGTTCAATCTTCTGAATTACGGAATGATTTGATAATTTGTAGCATGACCTGCGCTAGAAACACTTGTTTCCATTTAAACCTACATTATTAAATTATAACTCTTTTGAGAGTAAATACATTCTGTGATGGAAAATGCTACTTACTTACATGATCCAAGCGGTAATTAATATTATTACTAATAATCATTTTGTAGTCCTTTTGAAACGTACCTCTCTCTCTGTTCCTCTCGTTTTAATATATATATATACACATAGTTGTTTAAAATGGGACTCAAATATCTTCGCAAATACCTACTGCCCATTACAATCGGAGTTGCAATCATAGCCTTAGTAGGAATGGGTGTTCATCAAGAGTCCGAGGATGTTTTAATGAAAGGAAGTGGATCCTCAGTGTATGAACCACTGAAATTAATTCATAGAGAATTGACATGCTCCAAGTGGGCTGTGACCGCTTCACAAGATGAGATTCCAAGTGAGGGGATTCGAAGATTTCTATATGATCCTTCTTGGTGTCTCGTGATAGTGAAGATTGGGGATGCTTCGGTAATTTATATTTAATTAAAATTTGTAGAGTAGTAGATATAGACCTTGTATTCATTTTTAATAGAAGTTTAAGATCTCAACTACAATTGGATCAAACATATTTGTATTTGACGAAGAGGAGCAACAGAAAATGAGGTCTCAACCCTTTCTCAAAGATTTGCCATTGACTTTGAGTGCAAGAAGAAATATAGGCTACTTATTTGCTATAGCCCATAATGCAAGGATGATATTTGACTTTGATCCGTGGAATGAAATTAAATTTTGGATGCCGAATGCTCTGCCCTCAGATAATTTTGCTTCCTTAAATCATTTTGAAAATCCAAAAGGTGAGCAGAATTTCATTTTTAAAATTATTATTATTATTATTATTAATGTATTCATAACAAAATAATTATTTAGCTTCAGATTTTGTCTCCTTGGAATTGGGGGATAAGACTCCAAATTGTCCAATCTATGATCCCTATGCAACTCAATATGATCCAGTAGTTAGCACAAAGACTAGAGTCCCCTCAGACTGCATGTCTTTCAATGATTTCTTAATGAAGGACGCATCGAAAGGAAAAGTAAACATCGGGATACTACACTCAAAATTAGATCATGTTAAATCCGTCCGGAATATCAAAGTCCTGAAATCCAAGGCTGGATTACTTCTGCCTAAAGGGATATTTTATCCCTATGGAACAGAGTCCTCAATCTAC
Source organism: Lepeophtheirus nordmannii (assembly GCA_963680855.1). NCBI lineage: Eukaryota > Metazoa > Arthropoda > Copepoda > Siphonostomatoida > Caligidae > Lepeophtheirus > Lepeophtheirus nordmannii. Next base: position 27,750,027 of record OY804524.1, on the reverse strand, counting down.
TATCCATCCATGTTTTGGTCTCTCTACGTTCCTACAAGAGTGAAGAAAGGAGAGGCAGAGATACTCAGATGCTACATTGTCAAGTTCCTTTGTGACTTTTTCAACATAGAAATGGGCTTTGTGAATCAACCTCTAACGTGGCTCAAGAAAAGAAACATAGTTTCCCCTCAAAAGGAAAAAATTTCATTTGACATTCATAATTTAATTAAGGATCTATCCTCCTTCAAGGAGAAGCAAGAGCATGATAAAGACTCCCAAGATATAATTCTGGATTTGTGGGAGTACTTATATCAGAGCAAATATATTCAAAAGGAGGATTTAAATTCAGTACGAGCTTGGATACAGATTTTATTGGATTTAAACTATCGTTTTCCGGGAAGAGGTGAACCAAAGGGAAAAAGTTTCCTTAGATCTAATAAAGTAGGAAATCAGTTATCAAGTCTTGGAAAAACAATTTCCAATATTCCCAAGACAAAGTGCAAAGTAAGGAAGTCTAAAGCCTTTTGGACTTCTGATTTGCATGATGGATGTCGAGCCGACTTTCCATTGGTTCTCGCCGAACTCAATCAAACAGTATGGGTAAGTGGAATCAAGCAAAAAAAGAACCGCTTTGGGATATTCAACTATCCTGGAATTCGCTATTCAGACAAACTTTCTCCGACCGTTCAAAAAATTAACTCTCATTCAACCCGAGTATCCAAAGATGACATTAAAATAAATGCAGACTATTATGCCAAAAATCCAATTGAGGTAGACGGATTCTTCTGCGGATTCCCTGCCTCTATGTGTGAGATTTGGATTCCATTGAAAAAAAGCATCATCTTTGTTCCTGCTCATCGCTATAATCTTGGACGCTGTAGCATTGTGGATTGGAAGAGACTCAATCAAAATTTAGGCAATTTAAATAGAAAAAATAATGCCATCGGGGCTCTGAGTCGCTACGATTTAGAGTATATGGATCATTATACCAATCTTTTACCGACTCTGTTCCCCAGTTATAGCGGTGTTTATTTAAGGAATTATACGTATAAGCCAACTTTTGATAGGGTTCTTTATATGGGACTCGGAGGGTATGTCAATCTCCAATCCAAGGAGGCTAAAAGACAAAACATTGTAAGTATCAAACCCTACACATTGGAGGATTTGATTGGGAGTAGAGCCATTATATATTTAGCTTACAGTGTCATGTCCTACAAATTAACAGAGTTTTATAATATGGGAATCCCTCTATTAATGCCTTCCCTTCAATATTATCGTCAATTTGGCTTTGGAGAGGACAGAACGAGTACAAGTAGTAACTACTGCAATGATTTAAACCTAAATAAATTTCCAAGTCATCCGGACTCTGCACATCCCTTCAATCCAAATTTACGTAAATCCGAGGATTCCGACTCTGAAACATACTGGCTTCAATTCAGTGACTTCTATGATTGGCCCTACATTCTCCATTTTGATAATTTGAGTCATATTCATCATCTCATAGATACCACAAACTTTTCGCGAATCAGTGCAGGAATGCTCCAAGAAGTTCAAATACGAAAGGATCAAACTTATAGCGCTTGGTGCAATGTCATTAATCAAATGTGATTTATTTTTTATTATTATATATATATGTAATGTTGATGGTTTTATTAGTTGTTGTACTTGTAATCAAATCTATTTAATTAAAAGTTGTAATGAAATTGATATGCTCGATACTCTTAGCCAGGTATGTAGTATTACTATTATCCAAGAGCTGAGCCATGATAATAGTTAGAAGAATTATGTTGCGAACGTGTAAGCCAATATTATTTCACACTCAGAACCAGCAGTTGTCAAACTAGGCCACCCAAGAGTTCTGTATAGGGGGGGGGGAGAGGGGAGGGGGGTAAGAGAGAGCCAAACCAGGAAAAATAATTCGAAGCACAAACGCCGCTAACCAACAAAGGAAAATAAGAAAAAAATCCTGTTCTAAGCCGTATGTGAAATTCAATGGTCAACACATCAATTTTACTATCGATAACTAGCTATTGCTAGGAATGTAAATAATATGCAAAATGCCGCGTGCGAGATTTTGCGGAGTTGGCACTTTTAACAGTCCTGTTATCATTTTTCCTTTATTACTGAGGGAAGAACAATATCTACCTGATAGTTAGGAATGTAAATCATATGCAATTCGGGCGTGTGATAAAAAAGTGGAGTTGGCTCTTCAAACAGGTCTTTTTGTTTTCCGAAGCTGTTATCATTTTTCCTTTATTTCTGAGGGGAAATATAGGCTATATTTCTGATAAAGAGAGAGATATATATAAATATGTGAAATGATTCATAAAAATGATCCTGGAGAAAAAAAAAACAAGAAAGGAGAAAAGAAAGAGTCTTTTTTATTTTCTAGCCATTTATACTTCATAAGAGTAGACTTTTGTATTACTCATAATTTTGCTACTCTTAAAAAAAATTTCACAAAGATTCGTTAACATATCTTTTAGATAATTGTCCCTTTTTTATGGTTCATACCTTTTTTTAAATCATATTGCATATGTACGTGCAATTTCCCCTTCTAAAGAGGCATGAATATAATTTTGGCCAAATAGAGAAATAATAATTTATGTTGGTACGATTAATAAGATATGATGATCTTTATTTTTTATTCTCCTTCTCATCTGCGCCATTACTTTTTTTTATAAAAATCAAGATTTAGACGTCAGGAGTACCAAATGTTGCTGCTAGATGTACATATATTTAGCAGTACTTTTTAAGGATCATAACTTGCTTCAAATACCACCTTCTAGAGGACTAATTGAGAAATAATAATAATAGAAATTGTAGAGCAATTCATAAAGTAGCATCATCTGCAAGGAACTGCATTTCGCCACAAAAATCCAATCATTGTTTCTATGTATCATTTCACATATACATATACTCTGTTACCACAATATACTTTTAAAAACACATGTCTTATTAGTTTTTTTTTTCCAACTAATTGTTCCTGGACCTCTTATGAGAGGTAAAGAACTGATAGAAAAATAAATAAATATATGAAAACATGGAAAAATACTATGTTCGTCCGGAATGGCGAATCAAAAAATAAAACTGAATTCACATTTTAAAAAATGAACGAAAAAAAGTTTTAGAATGTTCAGGATTTTATTATTAAAATACATATATGTACATATATGAGAAAAATTATAGAGTGATTCAAGTGACTAAATTTAGAGGGACTTTTGTGTAGCTATTTTTCATTCATAGGATCCAAAAGGTTAATTTACGCAAAAATATTGCCAAATAATCAGTTATCCGTTTAATAAATTACAAATTAATCGGCATCGATCCCATAGAAATCCTTATGGGTCAAGTTCTATTTGGGATATCATATACACTACCCTTCAAAAGTTTGGGGTTTCTTAACATTGAAATGTCCTTATTTTTGAAGGGAAAGGATCTGTACTTTTCAATGTATTGAATAACTTTAAACGAGTCTTAACTTTAAAGAAATACACTCTATAAATATACATATATTGCTAATGGGTGGTAAATGACATTTCTAGCTGCAAATGTCTGGTTTTTGGTGGTGCAATATCTATCTACATACATAGGTGTATAGAGCCCACTCCAATGTTCTAATTGTACAATGTGTTTGCTCATTGGCTCAGAAGGCTCTAATTGATGATTACAAAACCCATTTGCAATCAGATTATCACATCTGAAAAGAGTTAGGCTCGTTAGTGAAGCACCAAAACTACTGACCCTCCTTTGAGCAGATTGAGTTTCTGTCTCTAGCATCACAATTGTGTAGGGTCAATTAAGCGCTCAAAATGGCCAGAAAAAGAGTTCTTAAAAATGAAGGCTACTCCATGCGAGGAGAAATTGCTAAGAAATCAAAGATCTCCTACAATGTCTTGACTCTATTTTCTATTCATTTCACAACGTAAGTGTGACTTTTCATAGAAAAAACACAAAATTGTTTGGGTTCACCTCAAACACTTTTGAACGGTAGTGTATGTAAGCAAAAAATATATGTAGATATCACAGTTTGAGACATCCTCAATGTTAAAATGAAGCAAATGAATGAACTCTTACAAGTAGTTCTTGTACCCAACCAGAAAAAAAAACAGACTACTTACACATATTTTAAAGCTATCTCCATGAAAATATGAATAATATCTAAAAAAAAAAAAGCAGAAATGAATTATTTTTGATAATAATAAAATATGTAATTTCCATTTATAATTACATATTTTGAAATTGAATCATCACATTCATAACACCTGGCTTTATGGCACGGGTTGCCATAAATGATGATCCAGTCAGATCTTAGTGTAGTTATACAAAATCACTCTCTTAATCCGAATTGTATTGCATCTTTCAACATTTCATTAAATAAAAAATGATATAAATAAACCCAGAAATCAATAGGTATTTGGCCAATTATGTATGCCTCATACTTTAGAACTATTTGAGTCAGTTCAGCTTCACACGACAGTAAGGAACTATTGTGAGCTTAATCAAACATGTATAATATGGCACTTGAACTCACTGTAAATGATCGTTCTAGCCAGATATTTTTACTATTGTGGCTTACATTTTTTATAGGATATTATGGCCCAAAAAGACGGAAAATATTTTTATTGAGATCCATAAGACTATACATATCAAACTTGTGTCCATGAGTATAAAAAAATAACTTGTGTTTGATAAATAAAAATGCCTAGGTGAGACTTGAAGTACACAATCGGTCTATCAAGATAAAAAGAGTAAATCTGAAGTTACTCATTAATAAAAGTATTTACCGTAAATCTTCGAGTATAGTCCATCCCTACGTATAGTCCGCAGGGCAAGTATAGGAGTTTTTTTTGGGGAAAAACCTAAACCTCATGTATAGTACGCACCAGGGATTTTGACCTTAAAATTTACGGAAAAAAATGCAGACTATACTCGAAGATTTACGGTATACTTTTTAGCAGTCTTAATACGGGGATGATCTGAAGAAGGCTAGAGTTTCATCAAACAATCTCTAATTCCTCCTTTTAAGCCTTCAAATCCCATTTAGGGCCTCAAAATGAGTCTTCAACGATCCTAATATGTAAGCATGTGTCTGACAACGCTGAAATTCCCTTTCTACAAACGTCAAAACCATTTTCAACATAATTTATGAGTTGGAGCACTGCCAACACCATAACAAGGATTTGCAAGCATTTGATGCTCACTTTTCTTCCTACAAATTAAAGCCAATGCAATCAACCTTCCGCAAATACAATTTAGTATCCCCCAAAATTTTGTTTTTGGTTTGAAACTCATAAAATGATATCAAATGAGTCAATATGAGTGACAAATTACTTATGACTTTTTCTGGGTCTACTTACATAACCTTAGTTCTCCTGGCTGACCGATAGGATCCCTCAAACTAAACGAACGAACAAAGGAATTCCCACTAAATATATATAAAGAGGAAAAAAAGTTAATGACCATGGATTTTTAATTGATCTTTAAATGCGATGCAGGACGAAAAAAAAAAGATAGATACATCTATGTATGGAGTTATCAAAATAATAGCAACTTTTATATGTATAATTTCTAGATATACTTGTAAATTTTGCTTTATAAGTTGTGAGAGTTTTAACAACCAATCCATGATGGACCATCAATTAACACAAAAAGAGGGGGGGGGGGGGGAAAATCCAAAGTTGTCTGGCTTTACATTTTGCTCTATGGCTGAAAGCATGTTGATGCTTCACAAATTTACTTTTTATGTAGATTCACCCGATTTTCAAGATAAATAATAATTCTATTCAAATCCACACAAAAGTCAACTTTTTTCTTCACATTTTTAAAAACGTTACAAAGTTTTTATTCCCTCAATATTAATTAGTAAACAATAACTGCGTAGTTTTTAGATATGTTTTTAAAATTAAGAATCGGAGGGTGGTTTTTTTTGAGTAACAATGGGTTATATATATATATATATATATATATATATATATATCGAGAAACAAACCAGAGATTCTCATAATTTTAAAGGAATAATAGAGTCTGGAATACTTATTGTCAATTTTTTTTTGGTTGCAACAACATTACTCTCAATTACATTTTAATCATCACCTTTCAGGTATTTTATAAAAGAAAACAATCGATTTTAGCTATTGACTAAATGACAATGTTTATTTCAAAGATCAATGAAATTTTTGACGTGACATTGTGCACACAAATGTCAGGTACAGGGATGCCAACTTAAAAAAACAAAAACATTGATCCCCATCTCAATAAAATTAAGTTCAAATTTCCGTGTATTTTTTGCTCTGTGTTCATTTGTATGCAATTTGGTAATACCAATCATATAATTTCTCTGGAATCAAATTAATTTTTGATAAATAGTCTTCAATAGTACATTTCATGACATGACAACAATAACTATTATCATTCTTTTTGTGAGAAATTTTTGAAGCGTACATGCAATATAGATAATTATATGTACCTTGGTAGCAGCATTGGATACTCGTATTATTTTTGCAAAAAAAAAATAGCATGATAGCAACATAAAATATAATTTCTAAAGAGAGATTTCGAACTTTATGTATTCATTTACTGTTTGTTTTTTAGAAATTTAATATAATATGATATGTGTTTAATAAGATATGCATACACAGGGAGGAAGAGCATTGAGACCCTCGGAGTTTATCATTACCTTATCCAAATGTGAGCCCGTGTATTGTGAGGAAGAAGAGGCGCTAATAGCCTGGTTTGCAAAGACACCCACATTATAAAAAGAGGTATAAACTACTTCAAGGAGATGAGAAGGAAGGGATTGGAGGCTATGAAAAAGATGGACGTTCTTTGCGGGGCCAATTCGGCTCCATGTGCAGTCGACATAGTTATCCGATTGCTCTATTGGATAGATAACAACAATCCTCCTTGGTTGTTTTTCAATGATTAAAAGTGACATTTTAGTAAAAACCAGCTGGCATAGGTCTGTAAATGACTATTAAATATTTGGCCGTTGTATTTATGAATTAAAAAAACTACTGTAAAGTGGATTTTCTCCTTTTCAATAATTGACAACAAACAACTTGCCTTCTTGTTGACTTGACACATTACTACTCCCTATGGAAATATCCCCCCCCCCCCCAAAAAAAAATCAAATTTTCCGGATTTTTTTAGATTATCTTCATGGTAATACGTGTGATTTGATTGAAAGTATGTATATATCTTAGGAACATACAATTAAAGGAGATGAAACTATTGGAGATGATTAGGAATGTAAATCATATGCAAATGGGGTGTGTAGAATAAACCGAAAGATAAAATCATCAACCTGGTTGTAACTCTGACAATATGATGAATGTTGAGAGGGAAGCAGGTTGAGCTGTCATGACGTTTTACCGAGCTAATAGCTGCTATTCTCCATTATATATAGGAATGTAAATCATATGCAATTCGGGCGTGTGATAAAAAAGTGGAGTTGGCTCTTCAAACAGGTCTTTTTGTTTTCCGAAGCTGTTATCATTTTTCCTTTATTACTGAGGGGAGAACATCTACCTGATAGTCAAGATCTCACATGAATGAATAGATGCATTAAGCTTAATAAAGTAAATAAAATGTAAACAAAAAGGGCTCAAGTCCTCGTATAATTATTATTAGTTAAAAATATATGATTTCCTGACATTGATTTGAGTTAATTTTCTACCTCTCATCTATGTTATTATTTATTGTTGTATATATAATGGAGAATAGCAGCTTGTAGCTCAGTAAAACGTCATGACAGCTCAAGCTGCTTCCCCCCTCGACATTCATTAAATTGTCAGGGTTGCCAGGTTGATTTTCTCTTTCTTTTTTTATAACACGCCCGAATTGCATATGATTTACATTCCTAATTATATACATATACAAATGAAGACATCAATAATAAATAATAACATTATTATAACAGAAAATTATATATTTTTAATTCTATTTATAATTTTTAATTCTATCTTTTCCAAGCAATGATGTATATATATGTATACCCATAGAAATAATTGTTTTTCGCTGCAATGAAGCCAACTTAGTTTAGACACAGATAGAAAAAATGCCTTATAAAAGCTTAATATTCTGTCAATCTGACAAATTCATGTAGATTTAATATGTAGATATATCATTTCAAAGACAATGACTTTTAGTTTACCTCCATTACAATTTGGTATTTTTAGACTGTATGCTAGAGCATATGGAATTTAAATTTCCTTGTAAACGAATTTGTTATTATAATTAAAAATGTGAAACCATAAAGATTTCATCCTCTCTTAGTCATTACAAGAGGGGACTTCATGAGCCAAATCACATTCATGAGAATTTTAACCTTCGAATGAGAACAACACACAAAATAATAGCTTTATCGAATAAAAAGGGGGACGTATCAAGGTGTGAACCCCAAACACAACGGTTTGACATAGTCAAGACCTTTTAGTACTTTATTTTACTCTTTTGTCGCCAATAAAAAGGTGTGTCTCACTCTCCAGATCCAAATCTCCGAATGGAAGGGCCAATAGAAAACAAATTGTCAGACAATCCAATAAACTTGGATACAAAACAAGGAATTAATTAAGGAGCTCACTTCCTTCACTCACAAAGTGGAATGAGGAAGGCCCAGGAAAAAATAATTTGAATTGAATTTGAGTCTATTAAGAAATCTCTATAAAGAGAGCATCTGAAGAAAAAGTCTTCAATAGCTCACCCTCCATTCAGGAGAAAGAGATCCGATGAGCTTGAAAGCCTCTTAATGACTGATGATTTTTTTATCAAAAATTGAATATTTATTTTCATTTTCTACAAATTATAATTTTTAATTTTTTTCTTTGTTATAAGTCATATATATATATATATATATATCAAATTTGACTATGTGGAGGTTTAAGAATACCCATTTGTAGATAAGATCCTGCATATGTATTCATTGACTTACCTACAAATAGCCTACTTCTTTATCATCATAAACCATACTTCTTTTATATCTAAATGTACATTTAAGTAAGACTTTTCCGTTCCACTCCTAGCAGGATGTTATTACTACTAAATTCTAGGTTTGCATTCCAATATTTAAAGAAAGAAGTTTCAAGATTTGTATTGTATGTACACCTCTTAAAATAAGTAATTTACTAAGAGTTTTGACATTTTGAAAGTTATATTGAAGTCATTACTATTGATCAATCTCAAATATTCAGACAATCATGTCTACTATTGAGCGAGTTTTCTTATTTTTAAAGATGTTTCATGCCAAATCTTGGAATGCAAACAGAACTATAACTGGATCCATCAAAATGTAAGAAGATAGCAATGACTGCAAACACTTGATTATACATATATAATTTTTAGGAATGTTGTTGTTTTTTGAAAGCTTTGAATTGATGTATCTAATTCAACCGTAATTTTTACCTTACAAATGCTTATAACTTCTTTTAATGAAATAATCCATATAGAAATCTTTTACATACAGTCATTTTTTTTTTCTTCAAATAATTTTTTCAAGGGAGGCATGATATTGTCGCAGCTTTTGTGTGCGTCAAATACACTTGTCAATTACTTATAATAGACAAAAGGAAATCAATTGTTAAACATAGAATATCTATATAACATTACGTTATGAAGCACCACAATGATATAGGTTATGGTCAATATGCTGCCTAGTGAATCGTTCTATAAAAATTCCCAAATCAAGTGCTTTTGCATGCTTTTTTTCGATACTGAGGACACTTATATGTCTGTATTAAACGTAAATGAATTCAGACAAGTTGCTTAGGAATCGTAGACCAGCAGCAATCTTGCATAAACGAGAAAGTTCAGAAAATATATCATTAAAGGGACATGTATGTACACTTAGAAATAACATTTAACCAAATCAACGAACATTGTACCAATGATATTCTAAGCTTATTTAATATCTACTTGGGTTCTCAGACCAAGAGTTGACATAACAAAAATTACTTGGAGTCAATGTTCCTATTGTGAATGGCATTAAATTCATTGCTTTGCTGTCTTCCATATTTCATTGAAACGATCTTTATGTGAATGATATTGGTTGAGGCTCTCTCTTTTAAGGTGTGGATCAGATTTATTGCTTTGAAGTTTTCAGAGAATTTGTATTTGTAAGAGAACCAAAAATTGGAGGATACAGCAATATTGTTGAATTGAATATTTATTTCAGTGTATTTGAAGATGTATATTTACAGCCATAGAAATGAAAAATTAAATTACAAATACTATGAAGTAAAAAAAAGTATTCTGGAAGAACTCCATACTTGTTTGTCGTCGTAAATATATTTCATTGTAAACTACATATTATGTATGTATGAAGGTTCATTTGAAGTTCAAGCTGGTTTCCTTATATTTGAAGACATGGTTTACTCTAATATCATGGGTAACTGTTAGAATGTAAGATATTGAATTCCATTGAAGAAAAATAAGTTCTACTATCAACGTTTTCAACGTCTGTGCCACCTTAATAAAGTCAATATTGGGTTTTTATTTTTTGATGATAAAATACTGAGTGAAACGAGTAATCCTTCCAGGTTTTAAATCATGGCTGGTTATATGAAATATAAAAAAAAATAATATGTTCATATTAGTTTAACTCCAAGAATTGAACTCTCCTTAAAGCCACTTACACCAAAATAATACCTTTTAATTCAATTTTTGTATATATGTTATCCAAAACAAAGAAATAATTAATAACTTTAGAGTAAAATATATGTAATTGGATCCCCTTTAATTCAAGCTAGCACATCTACATAGATAAAAAATTAACTATTGCTCTCAGAAAACTTTCTATCTTTTCTGTGTTTACGTTATATAGTCCTATTATTTCAAAGATGAAGGAGAATAATAATACAAGCCTTAGAACAGGGGCCTCAAACACGCGGCCCGCGGGCCGCATGCGGCCCGCCAAACTTTTTTGTGCGGCCCGTGGCCGACTGCACAATTCTGTACCCATCACATATTTATCTGTTAAAAAATAACTAAATTGATCACCACGTCCAATATTGTTTCGATGTGATGTTTACAAATCATTCAAAACATTATCTTACTACGTAGCAATGACGTTCAAAACCGTATCTCACGATTTACGTAGTGTAAGTTGTAACGAATATCGTATGATGGCTGCAGTACATGTCAGCTAGAATAGTACTTTTGTTTCTGCTTTGTCATTACGTTTGTCAGGTGCAGAGAGAGCTCATTGATTAAAAAATTTACTGTAGTGGGCCTAAAAATGTCATCGTCATCCAAAAAGCGAAAGATTGCTGATGAAAAAAGGCTATTCCAGGATAAGTGGGAAAATTTATATTTTGTTACACAAGTGCTGTTTGATTTGTTTGCAACGCATCTCTGTAAACAAGGAATACAATGTGCGTAGACATTACGAAACATTACATCTGAACCAATATGCTGAACTGTCCGGCAAACTCCGCCAGGAAAAAGTTAATCATTTAAAAGCATCTTTCACCATACAGAGAAATGTTTTCACACGCATCTGCACAGCAAGCGAAGATTCTGTGAAGGCAAGTTTTGTTGTTAGCGAGATGATAGCAAAGGCATCACGACCATTTACCGAGGGCCAGTTTGTAAAAGAGTGTATGATAAAGGCGTGTGAGATTATCTGCCCAGAGAAAAAAAGGCTCTTTGAAGGCATCAGTTTGTCTGCGAACACAGTTGCCAGCAGGATCACCGAGTCTGCGACAAATGTTCAACAACAACTAATTGCCCGTGCAAAGGATTTTGTAGCGTTTTCCATTGCACTGGATGAGTCTACTGGCATAACAGACACCGCATACTGTGCCGTATTCATTCGCGGAGTCGATGAAAACTTGAATATTATCGAAGAGCTATTGGACTTACTACCCATGAAAGGAACAACGACTGGACGCGATGTGTTTGAAGAACTGGAAGCTTGTATTGACAGATGTGGGCTAGCTTGGGACAAACTAGTTTCAGTGGCTACAGACGGTGCACCAGCAATGTGTTCAGAGAAGGTTGGTGTTGTTGGATTAATAGTAGAGAAACGAAATCAGCTCAGTTTGACAGCACCTTTTTCAGCCATACACTGCATTCTACATCAAGAAGCACTCTGTGGCAAAAGCCTACAAATGAAGGACGTGATGGATGTTGTCGTGAAGACGGTGAACTTCATACGTGCACGCGGTCTCAACCACAGGCAGTTTGTGTCATTTGTAGCGGATTTGGAAACGGAATACGGAGAGTTGCTGTATCATACGGAAATTAGATGGTTAAGTCGCGGAAAAGTGCTACAGAGGTTTTTTGAATTGAGGCAAGAAATAGCATTGTTCATGGCAATGAAAGACAGAGATGTACCTCAGCTCAATAACCCAATGTTTCTATCGGATCTGGCTTTTCTAACTGACATTACGCAACATCTCAATGCACTCAATATACAAATGCAGGGCGCAAAGCAGCTGGTGAACGTTATGTTTGACCGCATCAAGGCATTCAGATGCAAGCTCTCTTTGTGGGCCAACCAGCTGGCAGATGGTAACCTTGCTCATTTCTGTTTTCTACAAAGGGTCACAGTGAAACCAGAGCGCCTGCAAGACTATGCAGACATCCTTTCCAAGCTATTGGAAAGTTTTAGCCGCCGCTTTCAACAATTCACTGCTCTCGAACCACAGTTTATCCTTTTTGCTACTCCGTTTGCAGTTGACGCAAAACACGTTCCAGAGGAAGTCCAGATGGAACTACTGGACCTGCAGTGTGATACTGTTTTGAAGCAAAAATACACTGATGTTGGCATTCCAGATTTCTATCAGTTTCTTCCTAGAGACAGGTTTCCAAACTTATTCTGCGCAGCTTCTAGAATTCTAGCGATGTTCGGGAGTACATACGTTTGCGAACAGTTTTTCTCAAGAATGAATACCAACAAAACAGCGTTGCGTTCAAGACTGACTGATGAACATCTGAGAGCAACCTTGCGGCTTGCCACCACACACGAGTTCAGGCCTAATGTCGATAGTTTGGTCTCTGCAAAACGCTCTCAGCAGAGTGGACAGAAACATGATTGAGAGTCATATGCAGTAGGCTTCGTATTTGATTTTGATGAGAACCACAGTTTCTGATGTTTTTTATGTAATTAAATGACAATGTTGACTTATTTTAGTAAACTAAGGTGTTTTTTAAATAAACTGTCTACGTTTGTAAACAAACTAAACCTTTTTAATACTTATAAAACTAAATTTATTTTAGAATTAACATAGTGAGACTGGTGTTCATAAAATTTAACGAAAAAACAATCTGCGGCCCTCTGACTGGCTGTTATTTTCCACTGCGGCCCACATGCTGATATGAGTTTGAGACCCCTGCCTTAGAAGAAAGAATGCCTCTACTTATTTGTGTGACAATAGTCGAAAAGATATTGTATTTGAAACTCTCAGAAGTGGATAGTTTAAAAAATGCCTGATACATCCAGTTGAAGAATATTGTTGCCGTGATAAGCAATGACTAGAAGAATTTTTGCTTGTACTAAAATGCTCTGATCGTCAATTCTGATTCTGAGAGGGGCTTTTGCATGATGAGGGGATGCGCTTTTATCTAATGTCATAATTAAAATTCTCTCATCTTGTGTATATTGATCTTCATGAACTTTATTATTTCATTTTTATGGAATATTTTTTCATTTATTTGTTTTTGATGTTTCTAGTTTTTTTAGAACTTATGCAATCGATTCAATGACTTGTTTTAGTAGTCGATATCAATGTAAGTAATTCCCTGACGGGTATTACTTTTTTTTCTTTTAAATGATATTTGAAAAATTTAAAACTGTAATTATAACGTACATTTTCATCGTACTATTAATATAATCTATTTTTTTGTGTTTATTTATGAAAACTTAAATTGGAGTCACATTGGTTTTACGAATCAATGTTCAGTTTTTCTTATATAACTATATATACCAGTATATTTTTAAGATAATCGTTATGAAATTTCATCCTATTTTATTTTTTTATGGAAAAATTTAAGTGATTACAAAATGTAATCGGCTGAAATTCTGCCTTACTTCAAGTAAGGCACCATATTTATTTATGACATCATCTTGGGCGTGCGTGTCAGCTGGACCCTTTTTATTCATCACTGAGCATAATTAATTAATATTCTTTATTCAAGCTGTTTTTCTTTGTGTAGTTGTCGTTATTTTCTTCCTTCGATTTAATCCTTTGAGTACTTCCTTTAGTTTATTTGTTGACTCTGGAGTCGTGAAGTGAGGTTGTTGTCCTCTCTAAGGTATGTAGAGAAGGAAATAAACGGAAAGGATATGTGGATATTCCTGGCTATGGACGAGACCAAATACTCCATGGATCGTGCTACAATTGATATTTTGATGGGCATTTCTTAGGTCGACCTTTCCCTCATAATAATTTGAGTCATTTTGTCAATAACAAAGGTTTGACGCTTGAAGAGATTGCTATCAATGGTCTTAATGACACACTTTACTGTCTAATTTTGATAAGAATAAGTTTAAACTATTCATCACCGATGTAGATGTAACCTTATCGCATTAAGGTGGCTGAGAAACTTACTTAAATGTAGGTTAATTGCTTCTAGCAAAATTCTCCTACCACTTGCACACAACAATTTGATGGTGGTCTATTCATCATGGATTGTATGTATGAGTCATACAGTAAGACTACTCAGCACTACTCTTTGAATGCATAATGCACTCTTACTACGCATTAAATATTCATTCATATTCATAATGAAAGGTGAGCTTCACTCACCATATAACATCAATATATGTAATTAATTATATTTTCTTTTATCATTTCCACAGAGATATCTCATTCCTCAATTTCATGAAAAGGTCGAATTGATACTTTAAAATCGAGGATGGCGAACTATTAATCGTATTGATGATGAGAAATGGAATAATCAGTTCTTAGTATTATATCATTGAAGAGTGAAACAAATTGATATGCTGTTCCAAAGAGAAGAAATATTAAGTTACGTCCATGGCGGCAAGTCTAGCCAATCCATTGGATTACTTAACAAATAGGGCATACTGGAAAACATACAACAATGTCTAGACAGTTGAGAATTGCTTGACAAAGAGACCAATCTAAGTGAAATAAAGCGGAATTTGTATTCAAAGTATACGAGGATGTAAGTACCTAAAAGAACTGGGAACTTCTAAATGATGGAATATTTGCTTCTATGTATTACATTCAAATGGATTTAAAACTATCACTAACATGTGTATGTATCTATCTATGTACGTCCATTCAGATTTTCAGATGCGTGTCACACGTAGAAAATGAGATGATGAAGTAGACAGTAAAGATATCAACACAGTCACGTGGAAGCAAAGGAAATATCTAATCATAATGGCACTTCAGACTATCTAACTCAAATGATTATAAAATTCTTTTCAAACATCTAAGAACATAAGAGTATGTCCAACAACGTTCTTGCTAAGAGAGTCGTATCACGTTGCGTTTATGACGACTACCTTACCCAAGATTTGCGTTAGTCTTAGCCATGAGAACGAGAGCATGACGGATCTCGAGAGTCACATCCTTTCTAAAAGTTTAATTAATGTTGCAGTATGATATCGAAGGGGAAATACTGGGATTTTGTATGAAGTATACCGAAGATATATATATATATATATATATATCTACTTTTTGTTTTTAAAATCTTAAAACACCGTTTTTTCCTACGTACATACATGTATACCTTCAAAGTCATAAAAGAATCCTGGGAAGTTCATAACAAATGCCAACTATGTTATTTACCCTATGGAACGGATGTATCTTCGTATGGAAGGATAATTCTTGTTCAGAACTTTGAACTAATAAGTTGTGCGCTACACACATAATAAATAAATATCATTAATGAAAGTTGAGGTTTATTTTCTAGCTTCAATCACTCTAATTACATAATAATATATTTTCTTTCCCTTCATGTCTACAGAGAGATCTCTTATAAATTTCATGGAAAAGCTGGATGGATAATGTAATCAAATGATTCGAGGATAGTCCATATAATACCTAGATATTTTTTTTGCTCATCTCTATGTAACCAACGTATGTACTAACTTAATTTCTACTTAAAGTTATGTAAATTAGTGAATTTCCTTTACTTCTAGTGATGCTCCTGAACTGAGTTCCGAATGACGAGTTATATAGACATGAAACTCATTTTTTCATCTTCATTGAAAACAATATGTGTTTTGGGGGAGGTAAGTAGTGAATAAGTTTGCCACCTTTTGTTTTAATGAACTCATGTAAAAGGAATTCATAGAAGAAGTAGTATTAACCAATCATTGGTTGACCTTAGCCACCTTGAATGCACTTATATATTCCTCCATTAAAATTGTTAAAATAGGTTGACAGATCTATTGGAGGTATCCTAATTGCGATCTTTACATGATACTGTTTATTTTCAAGTTTTTTTCGAAAAATAATTTACCCTCTCTACTCTCAAAATAAAATAAAAAAAAAATCCTTTAATTTTTTAAATACAATCAAATAAATCCGAAAATAAATGCACATTTAAAACAACAGGATTTTGACTTTCTTGTTATATTATCATTATTCCTGTTTCCTAGGGAAGAAACAAAATAACTATCTACTAGCATATATTGTGTTCTTTGACTGTACTTGGTCCATATCAAGTCAAAATTAAAAACTTTTTATTTTACCTTTTGTCCTAAAGACAAGGAAAGTATGTTTACTGATCACATAAATTCTCTTATGTCATTTCGCTCGTCTTTTATTCCGCCGTTTGTATGTTCAATAATTTTCTCAGAAGTTGTAAGGCTAAAAATTTGATCATTGGGACATGAATTCATGTTTCAATGTGTCAATTGCATTTATGGGTAAGAAATAGGATACAAACAACTTCTTGATGATTCTTGATGACTCCTGTCGGATTATGAATAATAATAGACTTAGGATTTAATGGGTGTTAATATATTGATACTGTTATTGGTTGATCTTTGTTACATACATACAATTTGTTTCATTGGTGAATGATATAATTTATAATTTAATAGTTATAACCCATGATGAGCCATGATTTTATTTCTGCTCCTACAGAATAATCTATTTTTTATTTGCCATTATTTTTTAAATGTACAGAAAAATCTTTCTAGCTTTACCTAGATTAAATTGATTAATGTTTACTGAACCACGATTACTGTGTTCTTAGAAGTTATTTTTTTGAGTTTTTAAGTGATATTTTAAGACCCTTTAACTCCCCACTACTATAGTTTCCCTTCATTCAAGCGAATTGAATCATAAAAAGACACTAAACGTTAATTTATAAAGTTTAAAAGGGTTTTATGTGAGGTGATATTTGCGTGAAGGTTCCTTGCAATTGTATTCTCAATTGAAGTGTGAATAGGATTAATTCCACGCGGACAATGCGCCTGATATTTATACGATTTGGCTCAGGCGTTGTTACTTCTGGATCTTTCTCATTATATGATGAAACGATCTCTAAGTTAACATCAGGCCGGACCCTTTACATCATGAATCATACATGCATTTCTTTATTTCTCTGGGTTAGGTACCATTTTCATGTACTTTAATATTATATATTAAAAAATACATATATATATAAAACACCGAAATCACCCGTTTAAACAACATTTGTCCTCTTAACTCTCTTGTGTAGAGTGTCATCATCCTTTTTTAAATTCCAGCAGTAGTCTGCCAACATACCAGTATTCCATTTACCTTTAAAACGTTTTTCTATTAATGAAATATCTTGATGGAACCTTTCACCATGTTCATCACTCACATAGCCAAGATTCTCAGCAAAAAAATCCAAATGAGAATGGAGCACATGAACTTTTAGAGACATGTTACATCTCATATCATGAAAATGACGCAGAAGATCATTCACAACTTGCACATAGTCTTCTGAACGATGTTTTCCCAGGAAGTTATCACAAACTTTCTTGAATGACTCAAAGGCACATTTTTCTTTTCTCGTGAGATGTGTGTCAAAAGTTTCATCGAGAACAATTTTTCGAATCTGGGGACCTATGAAGATACCTTCTTTTATTTTAGCTCGACTTAATGAAGGAAACTTTTCTGCAAGATATGCAAATGCCAAGGAATCCTTGTCTAGTGCTTTCACAAACTGCTTGAACAAACCGAGTTTAATATGCAAAGGTGGTGAATAGATTCTATCACTTTGCAGAAGTGGTTTGTGTTTGATGTTATGTTTTCCTTTCTCAATTTCATCTCTAGCGGGCCAGTGCTTGTGTACATAGTGTTCAGCTCTTGCTCTAGAGCAGGGGCTCCCAACGTTTTGGCACTCGCGACCCCTTTGCTAAAAGTTTGAAAGCCATGCGACCCCTTACTTAGGGCTTACTATCAACAGCTCAAATTTTCCTCTTTGAAGGAGAAAAAAAGAAACATCAGAATATATTTATGAATCCTGTAATTATTCATTTGCTAGTTAAATCACACTGACACAATCTGAATTGACA
This sequence comes from Lepeophtheirus nordmannii, assembly GCA_963680855.1. Lineage (NCBI taxonomy): Eukaryota > Metazoa > Arthropoda > Copepoda > Siphonostomatoida > Caligidae > Lepeophtheirus > Lepeophtheirus nordmannii. The sequence goes on along the minus strand of OY804524.1, from coordinate 27,731,579 downwards.
GAAAGAACATATATTCCTTAAAATAACATATACATAGGTTTGAACAGCTATTAAACCCAGCTAGTGTGATACCTGATGTTGCATTTCAGTAGCAAGCTTTGAAATTCGTGGTCGGGCGTTTGTTAGAGCCAGTCTCATGTCATCTCCAACATCCAATCTGTTCCTATTCTTTGTTTTTATATTAACAAGAGTGAAAAATTCTGCCTCACACAAGTAGGTAGAAGCAAATGGAACAAGGACATGTAAAACTGTCATGCTGACTATAGAGTATGATTGATACATAGCACACCAGAACTGAATTATGGATTTCTCCTTGAAGAAATCACGAGCTGAAGAGTCGTTCATTAGATCCAGAAATTCATCTTGGATATCATCTGGGATGCTGGATACATCAAGTTCCATACAAAATGGGTTCCTTACCAGGGCCTCCTGTTCCTGTGATAGCTCAGGGAAGTAACGTTCGACTTCCCTTTCTAGAGACTGAAGATGTTCGATAATCTCATCCTTGAGGAACTGATCGAGTTGGTTCGCAGACTCGTCCATCACTCCACAAAGTTTTTCAAACATGGCGATATTCCCAAGATTGGTTTTCCGACGCCAGTTCTGTAGTTTGGAAAGAAAGGCCCAGACTGTCTTGAAAAATAAGAACATGTGATTCCCTTCCTTGAAGCTTCATATTGAGCTTGTTCAGCTGGTCAAAAATGTCTGCCAGGTAGGCAAGTTTTTTATTCCAGGCTTCATCTTCGAAGTGAACTAGATCTTTTTTTTCTTGAATCTCCAAGAAAAGCTTTATTTCATCTTTCATTTCAAAGACACGATTAACAAAGTTTCCTTTTTGACAACCAACGTACTGCTGTGTAGAAGAGAAGGACTTCGTGGTCAGCTTCTTAACTCTAGACTGGAATCCTGATTTCGATCCCAGCGTAGCCGGTGCCCCATCAGTGCAAACCCTGACCACGTTTTCTCATTGAAGATCTTCTTCTTTGAAAAAAGTTGAAACTTTTTCCATAACATCATCAGCTTTTGTTGTGGTTTCAAGTGCATTGAAGAATAAAAATTCGTCTTTAATGTCACCTGAAATAATGTATCTCACGAAGACAAGCAACTGAGAACATGAACTTACATCTGTTGACTCATCCAGTTGAAAGGAGAACAAAGGGGAACTCTTGATTTCAGTCAAAACCTGTTACTTCACATCTATTGACATTTTTGAGATGCGCCTCTGTATAGTATTATTTGACAGGGCTACTTGCTGCATCTTATTTGCACTGGCTTCTCCAAGAATAAGATTCACTGCTTTTATCATGCAGGGTTTAATAAGTGTTTCTCCAATCATGTGAGGCTTTTTTTGCTTAGCAATTTCCAGTGCAATTTCAAATGAGGCTTCCACTACGGCAGCCCCTTGCTGCTGAAACAACCCACTTCTGTCGAGTCTTTGGGTTTTAAGACACCGTTCATGCCTTTTGAAGAAATCCAAATCCTTCTTTGCGTGTTCTGGATGTTTCGTCTCGAGATGACGCTTGAGTTATGATGGTTTCATTGACTCTCCACTCAGGACAGCAAGACACAAAACACACTGTGGTTTCTCAATGCCGTCACTGGCAAGCAGAGTGGTGAAGCTAAGGTTGAGGTAGCATTCTGAGTATTTGCGCCGTTTAGCCATGGATTCAAATCTGTGATTATAAAAAAAATTATAAGGAATATATTAAAATGGAAAACATATACAAAATAACTTAAATAAATCAAGTTTCTAATCAAAATGTCATATCACAACATAATGCTTATCAAACACAACTCACCTCTACTTCTTGCTAAAATAAAATATAAAAATGGAATAAGGCAACCTTTGGCCGCCGCAGAACACTGATTACTTGTGGTGGGTTCAGGAAGAGTAATGAATATGATGGGATAAGCATTAGTAGGGAGGGGAGGGAGTGTGGCCAGTGCGGCCAGTGGCGCCATTTTTCATCCACCAATCAGCAACTGAGAGATTGACTCACGTGTCGCCAGTGAGCACACACGTACGCTCTCTCACACACACACACTTGAGGGAATCGGCCAGTCCAAAACAAAGAAAACTTGTTAGAAAATTAATATTTTGTAACAAGGCTACGGGACTCCTCAGACAAGGCTTCGCGACCCCCAACACCATCCGGTGGCTTCATACCTATTGATATGACTTCCCCAGTTAGCCCTCTCCCCTCTCAGCCAATCCCTCTACTTTTCCATGCTGCAGGCCAAGATATATCCTTTGAAACCTTTGATTCATTCATGCAGCTTCAGGCTGATTCCCTTAATGCCCCCCAAGCCTGGGACCTGGCAAAGGCACAGGACAAAATGATCAGTAGATACACTGATATTTTATCTATGTTTGATAACTGCCCCTTCTTCCGAATGCCAGGATTAGAATCTGCAAATACATAAGTTCTAAGATCAAAAATGACCAAAATGACCTCCTAGTCTCTAAGCTAGTTCGTGCGGTGCACCACCTAGTTAATTATAATGATTATACCCCCAAAGTTAAAGTTAAAACTTTGAAAGGCTCTGCCAATGGTCTCCTCCTCAATAAGTTTTGCCTCCCTATAAATAAAGGCATCTTAAACAATAGCAACCTTATTAACTTCTTAACGAGCCCCCAACGCCCCAAATTCAACTCTTTCATCTGTTCACTAGTGACGACTTTCGTTAAGACCATTTTCCCCAAACAGCAAGGTCAACAAAGTCCTACAAAGTGCAGATTGGAAAAGGGAGACTAAAAGAACCTGTCAAGGCGACAATTTGGTAAGGTTGTCCGTGCTGTTCTTAAAGATGATCAGTCTGACCTACTTAACTCCTCCTCTGTCCCTGACACGTTCCTGAAATCCTGGAAATCCTTCCTAGAGTCGCCCTCTTTACCTGACATTAGAGATTTCCCCCAATCCAAACCCTCCCTTCCCCAACTTATTGACCCCATAACTGAGGCTGAACTAATTGCTTGCAAGCCTAAGTCCTCAGCAGGCACTGACCCTCTTGGATTTTCTGGCCAAAAGTTCAATACACTTCCTCATGATGAGCTTGTCTCATATTTGAACCTCTTCCTGGCCAAGGGACAATTACCACCTCAATTATTGCTTGCAAGAACATCATTCATCCCAAAAATTCCATCTCCAGCCTCCTGGACTGATTTCAGGCCCATAACCGTCTTCCCCCATTTAACCAGGGTTGTCCATCGGATTATTAACAGGAGGATGGAACAAGTTGACATTTGTCCCATCCTTCCGACACGTTGATGGAATTTCAGAAAACACGTTTGTCTTGACTACTGCTATTACTTATGCAAAGTCAAAGTACAGACCTCTGTTTTTTGCTCTCCTGTCAGCCCTGGGAAAACTAGGGGTTCAAGAACACTTGCTAGGCTATGATAAGTTCCTCCTTACTAATGCCAACACCAGCCTCAATAGTAAACTCCCTTCTTCCTTTGGCTCAGGCCTTCCACAGGGAGATTCTCTTTCTGGCACAATATTCAATGTGATTATGGACCTAATCCTCTCGAAAACTATCCCTGCTGATCCCTTCTTCCTTAATGGAGAACCATAGGCCCAACTAATCTTTGCTGATGATGTTGTGCTTTTGTCATCCTCCAAGGAAGGACTTCAAGAGTCTCTGAACTCCTATTGTCATCAGGCGGGACTGGTGGGTCTGGACATGAACCCCTCTAAATGCAATGCCGTTGCTATCCACGTTAGCGCGAAGCAAAAGCGCTACTTCTTCAACGTGGAGGCACATTTCTCAGTCGGGAAACACCCGATTCAAACTCTAACACCTCTGGTGAGACTTACAAGTACCTTGGTCTTGTTACTTCCTCCAATGGATTTGTACTGAATCACCCCGACCGAGATCTGAGGCGCATGGTAGAATGTCTAGAGTCTTCCTATTTCACCTCCCATCAGAAGCTAGTTGCACTGAGGGATTTCGGCTTGCCTTCGCTGGTGCATAACCTCATAAGAGGTAAACCCTCAAAAACAGCGTTGACAAACGCCGATCTCTTCATCAGGAAAACTGTAAGGCGATAGTGTGGCCTGTTCCATGACACCCCAATTGAGTTTTTTTATACAAAAATCTCTTTGGGTGGACTGGGCCTACCGGAGCTCCAAGTCAGATGCAACTTTGCTCTGAATATGAGAGTAGCGGCATTAATGAAATGTGGTGACCCGGTGATAAAGGCCATCATCAATTTATCACCAGGAGCGTTTCAAAAACGTCCTGTTAACATCCGTGGTGTTGTTTGCTCATCTAAGGAGGCACTCTCTTCCCTCTACTCCACCGAACTCTACAGGAAGGTAGATACTCGAGGGTTAGAAAGTGCTTCTCAGGGGTCTCGGAATTTTCAATTCATCCTCCGCCCCGATTTGAAAATTCCCAATCATGAATTTGATGCTGCGGGGTCCAGATAATGGCTGGCTGCGTTGCCACAAAGGCTAAATAAAGCAGGTACACCCACTATAGGGACAGCAACCTATGTCGGACTTGTCTAACAAAAGTTGCTAACCTTAGTCATGTCCTGCAAGACTGCCCAGCAACTAAGGGTATGAGAATCGAACGCCATGATATCATTCAAAAGATGATATCTGACTCCATCTCAAAATCAGGCTTTCGATTCTATACCAATAATAATATAATATCCCCTGACAGCTATTATGTCAGGTTTAGTGAATTAGTTCTTTACCAGCAGCATTTATGTAATGTTACGTCATGTGTTTTTGCATAAACAAATGCTGCTGGTAAAGAAAGGAACTTTAAAACATTTGAAACCTTCTTGAAATTGCAAGCTGATAATTTAAACGCACATCCACCTAAACCTAAGACTACAGCCCCTTCCAAACCTATGTCTGCCGAACACCTGGCGAACTTTGCTAAAGTACAGGATAAAATGATTGCAAATTATACGCAAATTTTATCTATGGCGGATAACTGCCTTTTGTTACCCAATGCAAGGATAAGGCTTTGTAATTTCATTAATCAAAAAATAAAGAATGATAATAATGGCCTATTAACATCGGAACTCATACGTGTCACTCACCACCTGACCAACTTCGCTGACTACACCCCGAAAGTGAAGGTAAAAACATTAAGAGGCTCAGCAAATGGTCTTATATTAAACAAGTTCTGCCTCCCAATACATAAGAGCGTCTTGAATAATAGTCGTATCATTAACATGTTAACGAGTCAGGATAACCCTACAGTCAACAACTTTATTAAACTATTAGTAACAACTTTTGTTAAAACAATTTTCCTTAAGCAAAATGACAGGGCCAGCTCTCCAAAATGTAAACTTGAAAAGGGTGACTTTAAAAACCTTTCTAGAAGGCAATTCAGTAGGGTGGTCCGAGCTGTTCTGAAGGATGACCAGTCGGACCTCCTTAACTCTTCTTCTTCAGTTCCTGATTCCTTCTTAAAATCATGGAAGGAATTCCTTGAGTCACCCTCTATATCTGATACGAGGAAATTTAAGCAATCCAGAACCACTTTATCCCAACTTATTGACCCTATTAGTGAGGCGGAACTCATTGCATGCAAGCCCAAACCCTCAGCAGGAACTGATCCTCTAGGGTTCTCAGGTGCTAAGTTCAACAAGATACCCAATGATGAATTAGTCCCCTGTTTAAATTTGTTCCTAGCACAAGGACAACTTCCTCCCATGCTTCTTTATGCTAGGACATCTTTCATACCCAATGTTCCATCACCTGGGTCTTGGACTGACTTAAGAGCAATTACTGTGTTCCCCAACCTAACTAGGGTATTCCACAGGATACTAAATCGACGAATGGAACAAGTGGACATCTGCCCCATTCAGAAGACCTTCCGACATGTCGATGGTATATCTGAGAACACGTTTGTATTGACTTCAGCTATCACTTATGCTAAGTCAAAATACAGACCTCTGTTCTTTGCGTTCCTAGATGTTAGGAAGGCCTTCGACACCGTGAGTCATAAGACGATCCTCATAGCCCTAGAGAAATTGGGAGTCCCTGATCATCTTCTGGGTTGTCTTAATTATCTTCTAACCAATGCCACTACTAATCTAAACAGTAAGTTTAAATCATCATTTGGCTCTGGCCTACCCCAGGGTGACCCTCTGTCCGGCACTATCTTTAATATAGTAATGGACTTAATCCTATCACACACTAAGCCTTTTGACCCTTTCTTCCTTAATGGAGGACAGCTAGCACAGCTCATCTTTGCTGATGACGTGGTGTTGTTGTCCTCCTCTAAGGAAGGCCTCCAAGAGTCTCTCAACTCCTATTGCAAGCAGGCTGCTTTATCCAGGCTATCCATGAACCCCTCGAAGTGTAAGGCTGTAGCCATTCATGTAAACCCTAAGCAAAAAAGGTATTTCTTCAATGTAGAGACCCAATTCACGGTTAATAACCAACAAATCCAAACCCTCACCAGTAGTGAGACCTATAAATACCTTGGTCTCATCACATCCCCCAATGGCCTTGTGGTTAATCACCCCGACCGTGACTTGAAAAAGATGATTGACGGTTTAGATATTTCCTATTTTACCTCCCATCAGAAGCTAGTTGCACTGACGGATTTCGGCTTGCCTTCGCTGGTGCATAACCTCACACGAGGATTGATAGTCCTATTGAAAGTGATCCTCTGACTAATGAACAACAACAAATGACCAAATCCATTGGAATTCAAACAATTCTTCCATCTCTCCCTAGAGTCATTAACTCCAATGTAGCCTCTCAGACGGATGTACAATACCTAACCCCTATTGTCCTCCAACAGTGAATCCAATAATGATAATCGTTGTTCATCTTGTGGATGTACCTGTGTAGGGAAAAGACAATCTACTGGCTATTCTCAAACCAACCCAAATAGAGGCTAATCCTCATATATTAGCAGAACCAACTGCTATTCCACGAATTATAGTCAACCCTATCAATTTGTCCCCAACAGTAGCTGAGAGTCATTCTGATCAGGATGTGATCCCTGTTGGGAATATAATTGAAAAGGATTCAACACTTAAAGTCTCTTCCATTGATGTCGATCCTACTACATCTGACTCTAATACAATAGCTTGTAGTGGTATTAGTAATGACTTAATAACACTTGACAACTCCGATGGCTTCACTGTAGTGATGTCCAGGAAAAAAAGGAAAAGACTTGAAGAGGCAAAGGGCAGCCCTCCGGATAGTAATCCTCCAAAAAGACTAAATAATGCTCCAACTAAAAAGAATACTCCACCTCCTTCGAATAAGGGTAAAAAGAAGAATAAAAAATATAGCAAGATACTTAACCCAGAAGCACCCATATTCATTTCTAGCAAACCTATCACTATGAATGAAGTTACTGTTCCTTCGAACCAGAGAGATGAAAACATCAACAACATTGACAATAGGATCTCTTCGATGTTCGTAAGGGTAAGGAAAGCCATTAATGGGAATCCCTCCCAGGTAAGTACAAACCCGATTTTAAATGGTAGTAAAACTAGAGTCCGACCACCAGGACCTGGTACTAGTGCTAGTGACTAACTATAGAACAGACTTTCTTCACTTAGTAAGGTTAGCTCCAAGTTAAATGATGGACAGATTGAGCAATTTCTTATACAATTAGGAAATGACCTTGGTGCTTTTGGTACAACCAATCCTCAAATGACCGAGGGTCCCAGTGACCAAGAGGTCGATGAGAGGAGACGGATTATACAGGAATCCATTGCAAATAGAATGCTGAAGCAATTTGGCTTCTATAGTAAGGGACAAAATAATATTAAATCACAACAGAACCCTCAAATCAGGAAAAAGAATATCCTTGCCCTCTTATCTCGGATTGAACAAAACCTACATAAAAATATAAAGGCTTCGGATCTTATCTTGATGGTCCACCGATACACTCTATCCCTTAATATCAACCAAAGACTCCCCATATCCTTTCAAAAGCCCCAATTGAAAAACCTTGTAAGTAAATTTTCCCTCCTCTTGGATGATGATTTGCTTGGGTTTGTCCTTCAGGAGCTTGAGGGAACTGAGGTACATTTTAATTCAGTTCTATTAACCATCCTCCGTTACAGGACTTTCAATGAAGGTGAAAGGATAATTAAGGAGAAAGCAATTGATAGGAAAACAGAATTGAAGTGGGCGAAAAAGGACTTTAAGAGGCTGGCCAATGCTGTCTTGGACGATGAGCTCCATACTCTCCAGGATGGTGGCAAGATGCCTATTGAGTTTTTGGGAAAATTGAAAGAGGTCTTCGAAGCTGAGTCCTCCCCAGAGGAAAGAAGTTTTTAGTCCAGATTTCCTATTTTCCTTAATTCATTAAAGCCTTTTACTAGTGATGAGGTCCAGAAAGCTATGCCTGGGGCTGCTGGGGGAAAGGATCCTTTATGGTTCCTTGGCCATTTAAATGCTTGGTCTTCACAGGAAGTTGTGAAATTAATCACTCTTGATAAAGATTATAGGAATAGAAACCCAGATGCTTGTATTGACTCTCTGGTCGATTTCTTAGCTCCTAACTTCCCTTCAAGACCCAAGTATAAAATAAAGAAAAGATTGTCCTCAGGAGTCCACCTCCAACTGAGTGGTACTGCATTGGCAGATAATGACTCTATCATTTCCATGGCTGAGCCCTCCTTACGTGGGAAGTCCCTCTTATTTAGTCTCCAGGAGAAAAAAGAACAAGGGGAAGCAGCCTTGTAATAACCAGGTCAAGTCTTCAAATGTCAACTTGACTACCAGTGTTAAAAAGGTGGCAAAAACTCCTGGCAATGGGACGATTAGTAAACCTAATACCAGGGTTGCCTCTAGCAACACTACTAAGAGTACTGCTTTATCCGTTAATCAACAACCAATTGCTGATGGGAATAATACTGCTGTGGCTCAGAATATGACTTCTGAACAAATAGCCCTAGCAATTCAAAAGATCAGAGCCAATATGAGCAATCGAGGGATTCCACAACAAAGCATGGTCCATAAAGATTTACATCGAAACAATGGAAATAGAAACCCCAATAGCCCTGCAGAAGGAAGGCCTTTGACTGTGTGTCTCATGAAAGCCTGGGTGGTTCCCTTAAGCGGTTGGGAGTTCCATCACACATGGTGAGTTTAATGGTTAATACCATACAAACAATAACCACATCTCTCCAGGGGTCCTGTGATGCCAGTTTTAAATCTGGTATTCTTCAGGGCGACCCATTATCTGGTTTGGTGTTCAATTGTGTGATGGATCTTGTCCTCAGTAGGACTTAAGTCCCTGAGCCCTTCTACTTATGTGGAGAACCTTTAGCCCAATTGGCTTTCGCAGACGACATGGTCCTCCTTAGTAGATCCCCTGGTGGCCTTCAGTCATGTACGGATTCCTTTATAAATAATATGAAGAAGGTAGGTCTACAGGTTAATCCTGATAAATGTTCTGCAGTTGACATCTCTGTGAACAGAACATCTAAGAGGTTTTTTACTAATACTAATAATAAACTCATCATTGGAGGTTCTAATGTAAAAAGCCTTGGATTAGGAGAAACATACAAATACTTGGGCCTACCTTTTAGTAGGAATGGGGTGAGGTCTTATGATCCGACGGAAATGCTTAACATTTACCTAAGGAGAATAGACCAAGCCTCAGTATCACGTTACACTAAATTCCATATTTTAAAGGGTTTTTGCGTTCCAAGGTTAATTTTTAGCCTGACAAGATCTCCCCTAACTACTGGATCGTTAAAGTCTGCGGACAAACTGATCCGTAGGTATGTAAGGAGCTGGTGCGGTCTCTTCCATGCCTCCCCGGTGTCCTTCTTTTACACTAAGGTCTCTAACGGAGGGTTACGTGTCGTGGAATTGGAGACTAGAGCAGCCCTTGCATTCAACAATAGGTTAGGGAGTCTTAAAAAAAGCAATGACCCTGTCATCAAAGCAATTCTCCAAAAGGATCCATCAAAATTTAAAGAAATGGTTATAAAATTTAATAATCAAACTATGGCAGGATGTAGGGAATTTATATCTAAGAGATTTGGTGGGTCGAATTGATACAGGTGGATTAAAGTCTGCCTGTGAGTCTTCCTTGAACAATCAATTCCTACATCGTAGGGATATGTTCATTGAGGACCATCAATTCACCACTTCCATTCAAGTCTTGAATGGTGCTCTGAAGACCAAGAGTAAGGCTGCAAGATACACAAAATTAACAGATGGGGGGATGTGCCCCTCATGCCCTGATACTGTCTGCAACCTCTCACATGTTCTTCAGGGCTGTCCCTCCACTCAGGCCATGAGGATCAAATGGCATGACTCAATTGAGTCTATGCTGAAATCTACCTTAGAGTTAAAAGTTCATAAGGTCTGGAGAAAAAACAACATTCCTTTTGGTTGATACTCACCTTAAACCTGATCTTCTAACTCTACACAAAGGTACGATTTACATAATCGATCCTACAATTATCTCTGATAAAGGTTCCTTCACAGAAGCATCTAATACCAAGATGGATAAATATGGCTCTCCTGAGGCCAAAAAAGCCATTCTAAAATTCCTAAAACTACCCCTAAAGACACCCAGGTGGTTGTGATCCCAATAGTGATCAATTGGAGAGGTTTAATCTTCAGTGATTCGGTGGGAAGTTTGAGACTAGATTTGGGAATCAGTTAAAATATATAGGTTTCATGTCTGTGAGAGTCCTCTCCGAATCGCATGCCATCTTATGGCATTTCAGAGATCTTCATGACTTTTAATTTATAGTTTATGAGAAACCCTACGTTCTAGTCATCATTATTTTAATACTCCTAGTCATCACCATTAATAATGTTTTTTACCTCTTCCTAGTCATCACCTTTTAAAATCTTTCTTGTGTCTGACTTTATCCTTATGGATGGTTTTTGGTCTTACTCCTTGTTGGCCAGCTTTTTAATATTTAGTCTTATAACATATATTAGTAAGTAAGTACTAATAAGGATTGATTATATTAAAGAAAAATTGTAGGTCTTATAAGAGAGAATGCTTGTTGAGGAAGGAAGCTTTTTTTTAGAAGTATAGTTAGTGCGTTGCTTCTATGAGTTTTTTTACCATCCCTTACTTCTTGCACAAACATGGGTTCTTAAATTGTGCGATGCTTCCGCGGTTTTTTTACCTTCTGATATTCGGAGTACTAAACTCTGTTGTGAATTGTTTGACTAAGGGTAATATATTTACCTATGCTTTTTATTGTTACTCTTGACAAATTCAAACTTTATACTCTATTTTGTTATTAGACTTGGGGGTACCCATATATTAAGACTGAATATTATTACCCTGAGTGTTTAAAAATGTTCTTAATTGGAGAACGGTGTTAGTTATTAATTTTTCTGTTTTTTACTCACTGACAAACACTTAACATCATTTAAGTAATTCCTACTTAATTGCCAACCTCCTTTGTCTTTTGTAATATTAGTTAAGGGCCTAATCTTTTATAGAATGGACAGTCTCACATTAACGGCAGGCCAGACATGGTGCCCAATTTGCAGTCATAATTTCAAATCGTCAATGGGCTTAAGTCAGCACATTAGACTTAGCCATCCTAATGATTGGGACCACTATAAGGCTACAAATGCCCATGATGAGAGTCCTTCTACATCAAACAACATTGATGATGCTTTGGAGGAGAAGTTAGCTAGAATGGAAACCCACATAATGAGGCTGAGGCCAACTGATGGTGCGCGGTTCATTTTTTTTTTTTTTTACCAATATTTATTTCAATTAAACTATACGTAGAGCAAAACAATTAGCATGCACGCAACAACAACAACAAAAAAAAAAAAAAAAAACACGTATCTATATAACAAATCTCTTGACATCTATAAAAAAAAACAAATCGTTCTGGAAAGAAAAGATGATGCACATTAATAATTAATTTGGTCTAGAAGGGAGATGTATCTTTCCACAAATTTATCCAGTCCTATAGGGAGAGGGTTCCCCTTAACCCGCGAGGCGTAGAGAACTCCTTGAACTTTGGATATTAGGAATTCTATTTTGAATGCGTTCTCATAAGTGGGGGACGTAGATATCAGCCAGTCCGGGGGACCAAGGGGTTCCCCGTATGCTCTTTGTATTCTTTCCTCCATTGACTTAACGACAGGGACGATGATCGGGCAGAAATAGAAAAAGTGGAACGAGGTCTCCTTCTCTCTCCCACACCAGTGGCATAGTTGATCTTCTGAATGGATTTTCGATTTACTATGAAGAGAGAAGAAGTTGCCAACCTGTATCGGAGCCATTTCTGTCTTGAATCTGAGAAAGGATTCTTCATTATGATATGAGGACATAACGAGGACACATTTCTGCTTTCATCAAGTTTATGGAGCCTTCGTTTTACAATATCCAAAGGCGGTTTTTGCATGACTTTTTTAGGATATGCTCTGCGAACCTCCTGATTTTTAAGATTGGATAGGCCGATGTAGAAAGGGATAGGTGGGCCAATAGGAATTTTATGCTCTGGTCGATCTTTTATAATTTTTTTCACCCTGAAGTCTAGGAGGAAGTTTTTTGTTTTTTCCTTATTTCTGTGGAATTGTCCAACCGAGGTAAGCTGACAGTCTTTGAGAAATTCCATACGACTAAGTAGTCTGGGATTTTCGTTTAGTGGTTCGTCGGATCCCAAAAGAGGAAGGATCCCCTCTATGACTGACTTCCATGATTGTTCCATTCTTCTCCAGTAAGAGCCACATAGCGGCAGAACTCTAAAGAGTTCTGTAGGCCCCACATGAATTCTTTCTGAAAAATGGTGACCTGTGCTATTGAAGAATATTTTTTTAATTCTCAAGGACCAGAAGTCGTGATTTGTGAAGAGCCTCTTCATCCATGAGAGATTCAATGCTTTCCACATACATTCCATGTTGTGATATTTTGGTTTCTATTCTACTCTGGGAAACATAGGGTCTTGAGTTTCCCCAAATTAACCCTGATCTTATGCGGAATATATCACAGCACAGGTCCTTCGAAAATGGAACATATCTTAGAATATGCCAAACTTTTGGAATAATAGCTGAGTTCCATGCTATTAGTCTTTCAAAACGAGAGAGGGGAATAGTTTTGTAAAAAGCTACGCTTTTATGTAGTATTTCTAAGATCCTGGTCATATTTATCTTATCTGCGATGTTTGAAGACGATGAAACGTCGATACCAAGAATTGATGTTGAGTCAACAAAAGCAAAATTATCCAGGAAAGGTTTTAACTCGTTTTCGCAGTTTGTTAGTATTTGGGTTTTTGTGACGTTGATGGAGAGACCAGAGCATTTTTTGAAAGCGTTGATAATGTCCAAGGAGCTTTTGATAGAGTTTAATATCCTACAAGATGTTCCAGATTTGAATATTGTCAGGTCATCTGCGTACAGGGTGCAGAAATCTCCGAATCCTGAAGTGGTTGCGTCTACTCCAGATACAAGTTTTTCATATAACCCGTTTATCGCAATTAGGAACAAGGATGGCGACAAGGAGTCACCTTGTCTACAGCCTCGAGTAATAGAAAACGTACTCTGTGCTCCGGGGAGATCTATACTTGAAGAAGAGTTCAGCAATGTTGTGGAAATCATTTCTACGAACATATCTGGTAAGCCATAACGAAGTAATTGTTGAATTATAAACTGATGTGATATGGTATCGAATGCTTTTTCAAAGTCCATTAAAACTGCTGCGTATTTCTGTTTAGCTGAAGAACAATGATCAATTGCGTCCTGAACAGATCTTGGAATGTCCTCGAGGAAGCGACCAGGCATGAATCCTTTTTGGTTGGGTGTAATTATATTGGGGAGAATTTTAGACAGTCTTTTGTTGAGTATACCAGTTAATATTTTAAACGAGGTATTTAGTAAAGATATAGGTCTATAGTCTTTGATGTCTTCTCCTTTCTTCCCCTTTTTTAAGATCAAGGTGATGAGACCACGGTTCATGAAGTCCGGAACAAAACCCATGCGGAATATTTCTTCAAAGGTTTTTTCTAGAATAGGGGCAAGACTTGTTGAAATTAATAACACTCTAGTCAGATATAATCTAGAACATTCCAGAACATTGAGAACATTATTATTGCACATACTTGAACATGGTAGAACGTTCTGACTTATCATGGTATCATCCGGATAATTCTTTACTAGCTACTATTTTCATTTCTAGAACATTCTAATTATTACTAATCTTTTCTAGTTACTTCCATGTGCTCAGTGTATAAACATCAATTGTAAATGTTGTAATAAATTCAGAATATAAGTAGAAAGATAATAACCTTGTATTCAACAGGTTATGGGCCCAGACATTGCCCAAGAAGATTGAATGATTCCAAAAGAACATTCATAAGAAGTCAATCAACGAAGAAGCCATCTTGTCACAAGAAAGCTGATCATTTGTTTTGATCAAGTGTTTGGTGTAAAACGCACACGAAATCAAATCGGGAAATTAATAGACGTATTGGAATACCCGAAACGGATTTGTATCGAGACGTTAAACAAACGTATAACGATATGGTGACAGAAAGCACCAAAGTATTAGTAAAACTACTAAATGGAACAAACTATGCTACCTGGAAGGTACAATGTAAAATGGCATTAATGAAAGATGGACTTTGGGGAATCGTTGATGGGAAAGAAAATGCTCCAACAAGGAAAGAAGAAATTCCAAAATACGCATTGCGCAGAGATCGTGCGTTGGCAACAATTGTATTGTCTGTGGAGCCAACACTTTTGTATTTACTTGGACCAGATCCTGAAAATCCTGCTGAAGTTTGGAAGAAGTTAGCTGGACAATTTCAAAAGAACACATGGAGTAATAAATTGACACTTCGTAGAAAATTGTATGATTTGAAGTTGCAAGATGGACAATCTGTTCAAAAGCATTTAAAGGCTTTAACTGAAATATTTGATGAACTAGCAATTATTGGAGACCCGTTAGATGATGAAAGTAAAGTGGTTCATTTATTGGCTAGTCTACCTGTGTCATATGACATGTTGGTCACTGCACTTGAAGCTGGTTCTGATGTACCTCAACTGGAAGTTGTTACTGAACGGTTGCTGCACGAAGAAAGCAAAAGAAAGAGCAAAGACACTTCTAACACAGATGTGGTAAAAGCCATGACATCAAACCATCGTATTCAGAGGAAGGGACCCAAATGTCATCATTGTGGAAAGATTGGTCACATCAAACGAGATTGTTGGGATTTAGCAAAGAAATTCGGAAAAAATAATTCTCATCAAATTGGTAAGTCACAGAAAGCATGTACTGTCGAACAAGGATCTGATGAAGAAGTTATTGGCCTAGTTGTAGACCATGCAATGACGGCATCGGAAACTCTGAAAAATTGGATAGTGGATTCGGGAGCAACTTGCCACATGTGTAACGAGAAAGACTCATTCATCGAGTTCACAGAATTAGAAGAACTGCAGAAGATTACTGTGGGAGATGGGTATTCATTGGAAGCTGTTGGAAAAGGTACAGTCGAATTGTTCATGAAAATATCAGATAATGAAATCAAAAGATGTAGACTATCTGAAGTCCTGTATGTTCCACACCTGTCTCACAACCTATTAAGTGTCTCTAAAGCTACCAAGTCTGGAAAGACATTCAAGTTTGATCAATCAGGTTGCTGTATATTAGATAAAACCAAGACAATTGCTACTGCTAAGAAGTCTGGAAATCTCTATTACTTGAATTGTGTCTACAAAGGTACAACAAATGATGAAGTTGCGATGTGCGGAAAGGAAGACACAAAAGAAGCTATATGGCATCGGCGTTATGGTCATCTTGGAGCAAAAAGCTTAGAACAACTAGCAAAGGAGAACTTGGTGGAAGGGTTTGATTACAATACTTCAAATAAATTGACATTTTGTGAGCCATGTATTGGTGGAAAACAGCACCGAACACCTTTTCCGAAGACAGGAGGAGAGCAATCAGATGAGTTACTTGGAATTATACACAGTGACGTATGTGGAAGGATTGAAAAAGAATCACTCAGTGGTTCAGAATACTTCATCACGTTCATTGATGTTCATTGTAGTTCCAAGAAAGAGGAGGAGATGGAAGTGTCTCAAGAGAAAGAGGAAAGTCCGCCCGTGGATTCCAATGACAATGGATTGGAGGATAGGGATGATGAACAGAAAGTGGAGGAGCCTCCTGATCATGTTGAGGAGAATGAAGTGGAGAGTAGCGAAAAGGACGCTCCAGGATCTCCGGAAACGAAAGAGGATGAATCTCCAGAACATCCTAAAGTGAACGGGAATCAAGAGGAGGAAGCAAAAAAGAAGAGTCCGGAACTGGAACGATTTTGGAAAGCTGTGACTGAGGATCCAATGGATTTCAGCTCCTGGACTTGTTTGCTTCAATTTGCAGATGCGAATGGGGACTTGGAGGAGGGGCGAGAGGCATACGACGCCTTCCTAGATCGCTATCCTTATTGCTACGGGTATTGGAAGAAGTATGCGGATTTAGAGAAACGGAAAGGTACTCCGGAAATAACGATGATGGTCTTCGAGCGGGGTATCGCCGCTATTTCCCTCTCCGCGGATCTATGGATTCATTATCTTAATCATGTACGTACTGTCTATGACGAAGAGTTTATTCGAACACAATATGAGCGAGCAGTGGGGGCTTGTGGTCTAGAGTGGCGCTCTGATAAACTCTGGGATCATTATGTTAAATGGGAAATTAGTATTAAATGCTTCGAGAAAGTCCTTTGTCTGTATGATCGTATACTTAAGAATCCTACCCAAGGCTTGACGCATCAATTTGAAATGTTTAGAGATTTTGTTAAAGAGCACAAACCCAAAGAGATTCTGAGTTATACAGAATTCTTGTCCTTACGAAAAGAAGTTCTTCAATGCCTTCAAGAAGAAGAAAATAGTAAGAGTGAGGAGTCTGTGCCAAAAGAACCTCCACCTGATGCTGATAGTACAGAAGAAGAAGATATTGCGATGAAAGAAAAAATAATATTTTCACGTAAACGGATCTATAAGGAAACTGAAGAATTTGTTCAAGAGCGATGGAAATTTGAGGACAATATCAAGAGGCCCTACTTTCACATGAAGCCTTTGGAACGAGGACAATTAAAAAATTGGTCTGAATACTTGGATTTTGAAATTGGGCGTTTGACAGAGAAACAAAAGAAGAAACGAAAATCATCCAAAGATGAGGAGAAAGAAGTAGAAGAAAAGAAAGAAGGCGATGAGAAGGAGGAGGAGGAAGATTCTCCAGTGGATGACACAAGAGTCGAGATTTTGTTTGAAAGGTGTCTAATCGCTTGTGCTCTTTATGAGGAATTTTGGTTTAAATACATTGATTGCAGATATGTTAACAAAGGGACTTGGACATGTTCAATTTAGTAAACTTCGAGATATGATTGGTATTTACGAACTGTCTGACAGCGAGTGAGGAGGAGTGTTGAAATTAATAACACTCTAGTCAGATATAATCTAGAACATTCCAGAACATTGAGAACATTATTATTGCACATACTTGAACATGGTAGAACGTTCTGACTTATCATGGTATCATCCGGATAATTCTTTACTAGCTACTATTTTCATTTCTAGAACATTCTAATTATTACTAATCTTTTCTAGTTACTTCCATGTGCTCAGTGTATAAACATCAATTGTAAATGTTGTAATAAATTCAGAATATAAGTAGAAAGATAATAACCTTGTATTCAACAAGACTTTCTGCGAACATTTTATAAAACTCAAAAGGCAGGCCAGAAAACCCAGGGGCCTTGTACTTTTTCTTAAACTTTCGAAGAAAAGTATGTATTTCAGATAGAGTAATAGGTGATCCAAGGTGCGCGGTCCATGGTGCGCGGTTCATTAAGGGATGGCTAGCTAATATCTATAACTGCAAAGTGGAGGCTGTAAAACAGCTTCGAAATAAGAAGAAGGAAACGTATAGAGCTATCATTGAGAGGCTTAATAGGGAGGACAATTGCAATTTTACGGAGGCTGAGATGGAGGTTGTCGAGAACTTGGGTCACTTGAGTAAGTGGTCAGCTGAGGAGGTAACCAAGCTTGTCAATCTTGAGAGTGACTTCAAGAAGAGGAATCCTGGTTCCAGTCTTGACTCTCTTGTTGACTATTTATCTCCACACTTCCCCAGTCGGCCAAAGTACAAAATTAAACGGAGAGTGGATTCTGCTATTCACAAGATGATGTCCCAACCTAGTTCCGGTGTTTGGATAGGTGCCATTGACGAGGACGAGACTAATGGTAGAGGTCTCCTTGGGACATCCCTGAAGTTTCCTTCTGATAAAGACATCACCTCTTCCTTAAAGAGGAAAAGACTATAGTCTTCTAGTGGCTCTCCTGCCTATGGAACCCCCTCTAAGGTTGTTGCTGCTGATGACAACAGTAGCTCCCATAGTAACCTTGAGTAATACTCCTCCTAGCTTTATCACAGGTGGACCATGTTCCCCAAGGAAAAGTTCATCAAACCCTTGGCTAGGATCTTTTCCTTCTATGCACTCTATGGAGTCCTTGTTGGCCACTGCTGGGGAGACTAGAACAATTGGAACTCAGACATGTCAATCTCCTTCAATTCGAAAGAAGTATTGCGCTTGTTGGTGATGAGGCCGAGGTTATCTCAGCCTCCTTCCTGCCAGGAATTACTGGAAGTGGGAGTCAATCTACTTGTACACAAACTGTGAGTGGTTCTGCGAACCTCTGTACCAATTGCCATACCCCAATTCATGTAGACTCATTAAAATCACCGAACGAGCACAGTAAGGATGGTCCTGGTAAGGATCTTCCAACAAGTGTTCCTAGTCCTCCTTCTAGAACTCTGAATAATGGTTCTGGAGTTAGAGTTCATTCTACAGCAAGTATAACAAGTAATCATGCCTCAAAACTAAACGTTGTACCTCCTACAACTGAAACACACCCCATTGAAGAGACCTCTGGTGCTGATCCTTGTATCACAACCGAGTCCAGTGGTATGGGTCCAGGTTGGACCCAGGTCTCTAGGAAGAAAACTAACAAAAGGAAGCAACCTACTACTCAAACTAACCCCCCTCTTGAACTTAAGGAAAATGGAAATAAACAAGTAACAAACAATGGTAAGAAGAAGAGGAGAAAAACCCTTAAACCCTTCAGTGCAAGTGAGGTTACCAGTGCACTCCCAAGTGCATCAGGCGGTAAGGATCCCATTGGGTGGACTGGCTTCTTTACGAGGCAACTATGCCCTGACTTCCTGGCTCTCATTTTCAATAAATTCCTCCTGGATGGGCGGTTATCAGAATTCCTGTGTGTGGGGAGAACGACCTTTATTCCTAAGGTTAAAAAGCCTTCTTCCTGGTCGAAATACCGACCAATAACAGTTCTCCCACATATCACAAGAATATTCAATAGGTGCCTTGCTAAAAGACTGTCGAACCTTCAGGTTCACAACGTGCAGAAGGCCTACAGGAAAGTGGATGGGGTCTCTGAGAATTCATTTGTGTTGAATTCTGCTATAAAGTATTCCACAAAGAATCTTCAGAGCCTGTCAGTTGCCTTCCTGACAGGTCACTGATCAGGCTAGGGGTACCTGAACACATGGTAGGGTTAATCCTGGGCACTGTGAAATCAACCCAGACAACTCTACAGGGGTCATGTGTGTCATCCTTCAAGTCCGGAATCCTACAGGGTGACCCCCTGTCTGGGCTTGTATTCAACTGCGTCATGGACTTGGTCCTGAGCGGTAAAAAAGTCCCTGAGCCCTTTAACATCCTTGGTGAACCATTGGCTCAGCTTGCTTTTGCAGACGATATGGTCTTGCTGAGCAAATCCAATGCTGGCCTACAAGCCTGCGTCGATTCCTTCGTTGACAACCTAAAAATGGCTGGTTTGGAGCCAAATCCCACAAAATGTGCAAACATAGACATTCGATACAGCATTCGATACAGTCTCCCACTTTAGCATTAAAATATTTCTTTTGAAGCTTGGTGTACCAAACCATGTAACTGCCCTCATCCTTAACACCATAATGGAAACTAGAACTTCCCTCCAGGGAATAGTTAATTGTAGGTTTGGATCAGGCATTCTTCAAGGGGATCCTCTGTCTGGCCTAGTGTTCAATTGTGTCATGGATATGGTCCTTAGTGGGACAGATGTCCCGGAGCCATTCCTTATGACAGGACAGCCATTGGCACAGTTAGCTTTCGTTGATGATATGGTCCTCCTGAGCCGATCCTCCTCTGGTCTGCAGAGGCAAATTAATTCCTTCTCTGAGAATATTTTGGGCTTTGGGTTATTCTTGAATCCATCTAAATGCTCTTCCATTAGCATTAACATCGACAGGAAGAATAAGAGGTTCTTCACAGATAGGGAAAGTAGGTTGTCAGTGTTGGGGAAACCCGTAAAACAACTTTCATTGACAGAGACCAATAAGTACCTAGGGCTCATGTTCACTCCTAGGGGGATAGCCACATACGATCCTACAGATATGTTGGCAATCTACCTAGATAGGATTGATCGGGCCCCCGTGTCGCGGTATGTGAAGTTCCATACCCTCAAAACCTTTTGTCTTCCCAGGTTGATGTTTAGTGTAACTCGTTCCCCCTTGATTTGTAAGTCATTAAGATCATCTGACACACTCATCTGACGTTATGTTAGGAGCTGGACAGGGATTTTCCATGATGCCCCTACCTCTTTCTTCTATGCCAAATCGGCATTGGGAGGCTTGGGGCTGATTGAGTTTGAGACAAGGGCTCGGATAGCCTTTAATAGAAGGGTGATTTCTCTTATTCAGGCGATCTTGCTTAGAGAACCTTCTAAGTTTCAGACTCAAACTGTAAAGCTTGGAAATCAATCCCTACAAGGAAATGAGGACATTAATGCACTATATGCTCGGGATTTGTACAGTAGGGTAGACACCGGTGGTCTGGCGTCTTCTGGAAGTGGGGCTCTCAACAACCAGTTCCTTCAAAGGAGGGACCTTGCTGTTGAGGACCATCAATTCACGGCTGCCGTGCAAGTCCTGAGTGGTTCATTAAAATCCAAGTCTAAATCCTCCAGATATACCAAGTATAATGATGGAAGTAAATGCCCATCGTGTCCTGGCATTGTCTGTAATCTCTCACACATACTCCAGGCATGTGATACAACTGAGGGAATGAGCCTCCAAAGTGAGAATATTTCATGCTACAATTTCTTAAATTGCTATTAGCTCACGTGCATTTAATTAAAATAGAAAAAGTTTTTTAATAAAAAGTGCTTGTGCTGTGACTGTGTATCCACTATATAAATCTCGCCACGAAAGCTGATGCACCCTCGATTTTTTGTGACTTTTTCACAATTTCATTTATCTACATCAATCGGGTATATGGCAAGGATGGACCATACCAAATTTCATTGCCCTACTCGGAAAATTTAAGAAAATAATAGTGCTCCAAAGATTCGAGACTTTGGAAAGTCAACAACCATTCTTCTGTAACTTCATCTGCATCTATCCAACTTTAACACCCTACTGTCAGGAACATTTTACTCATTTTCACTATCAGGTGTTGAACATCAGTCAGGAACTCTCTCATGTGAACTCTTTGTGAACTCTACAGTCAGGAACATTTTACTCTGTGATCTTCATTGTCATGTGATGAACATCACATTGCAGTCTTCTTCAACTTCTATCAAGTCCGGAATAAAGGTAGGGAACCTCATTTCACTCCTTACCCATTGTATGCTCTGACTCCTAAGTTTGATTGTTAATTAATATTTAAAAAAGTTTCTAACAAGACAAGGTGTCTTTATATACCTTTCTATATACAAACTGTGCTTGGCCGTTATACTTACTATTTGCTTAACCATTTCATTTGTTTTACATTATATTACTGCCTTGTCCTTTCTTTTGTTGTCTTTTCCCTTGTTGTTTTTTTCTCTCAATTCAATTATTTATTTATGCGTGCATCCTTATTGGTATTGGTCTCTGATAATTCTCCTCCATATTGATAAATAAGAACAGTTAGAGAACTTTATTGATTGATCTTTACCTTTTGGAAAATGGCACTTAACATTAATATGTCAACCTTGGAGTGCCCTCTGTGCCCCTTAAATCAACGTCCAATAATGATCTGAGAGTCCACATTAACTCAGCCCACCAGTCCCAGTGGGAAGCCCACAAGGCGACGACATATAAACCTTCAAGTATACAGCCAAATGAATGGTTGGCTGTTCACGTTCTTTGATTATGATTCAAACACAATAAAATTAATTCGAAGTAGAGCATCATATGCAAATCTAAAATCAGAAAGCTCTTGTGACATTTCAAGCTTGAAAATAGATGAAACCACCAGAAAGGCGATTCTTGCCTTGAAGCCATTTGGTGTATGGTCTGACGTTGAATTAACCAATGTGGCCCAACTACAGATCAAATTCCTCAATGATTTCCCTACCCTAAGTGAGGATGAGCTAATTGACAGAATCTTTCTAAGCTCCAGTCGATATATAATAGTAACCTCACTGAGGATGGGGTTACTGAAGCCCCTCTGAATGCCACACCACCAAATAATGTCCCTCCTCCCCCGAAAGGATCTAATTCCCCTGCAGTAATTAATGCAATTGACCAACTTGACGGGGTGATTACTGTCATGAGAACTTCACCTGAGCTTTGTAATTCTCCGGAATTGCAACTTCTAAATACTTTAAAGGATTTACTTAGTACTAGGAGTCTTCCACTGTGTAAGCCTTGTAGTGTAAAGCTTTCCGATGTAAACAAGCTCAAACCGAATAGCAAAATGAGTAATGAAACCCCTCTTAATGCTGGCATAAGTAAAAAGCCAACTAAGCTCACAGACTACTTTGCTGTCGTTAAACATAAACCCCCTGCAATTAAACCACCTATCCCCACACCACGAACCTCAGTCTCACTGCCAGGGTCGTGTAAGATGAATAATTATACACTATTTACTGTTATTAGAGCAAAACAACATCGATTAAAGAAATACTCAAGCTCCTTACCTATTATTAATGTGTGCAATTCGCCCAAGACCACTAATCTTAGTAATAGCCCAAAGTCACCACATTCACGAAGACAGGTTACCTTTGACTCTGTTTCCCCGAATCGCTTTGCTATTCTAGCCTCCAGTAGTGACAATGAAAGCATCTCCTCCAATGAGTCAGTCTTTGTCCCAAAAGCCATGTCCGCTAAGAGAGTGAGGGACACAAAAACTTCAAGTAAGTGTAATAAAAGGCCGAATAAGGCTATCTCATTGAGCGATGTGGGCTCTGGGTCTATGAACCCCTTCATAAGCACACAATCTTAAGATAACGCAGTCGGTGATGTGGGTTCCCACATCCCCTCCATTGACTTACCTGAGAACGTACTAACTAGCATCTCTACCTTAAATAATTTTGTATCAGACCCCTTTGCTTTCTGGGGTGTCAGGAAACGAAAGACGCCACCTTGTTATAGACCCCTAATGGCAAACCCAATAATTCCTGATGAACTTACTGATTCCTGATTCTTACTTATTCTGCCACTCCCTTTGGCTACTACCTCTGCTGCCCCTGTTCAATCATCGTTACCATCACCTGCAACGTGTTGAAGTAGGGGAATTTGTTGGGTGGGGGGTATTACTTATTTATTGACTTTATTGTGTTTTTTTTACTAATTATGTTGCTTGTTTGTGTCAAGCTTTTTAAGCTTTTGTTGTACAAGTTATTGTAATGTGTTCATATAATAAGTCATAAGGTCCCACCCGGCTAGTTCGGTTAGGGTTGTCCTTCTGGGAATGGTTCTCATCTGATGTTTTGAGTATATCCGTTTTTGAATACAATCCACTACGAGTCTGTCTGGTTGATCATTGATCTTTTGAACTCTTCCTTGACTTGTTTTCTTCAAACGAAAGTTCTTATTTTGTTTTGTTTTTAATTTAATTGACCTTGAAGTTCCTATTTGGTGAACCTTGAGTCTTGTTATTTTTGTTTGTTAACTTGTTTTTTAACTAATTGAACGGTGCCTTGTTATTTTTTATATAAATTAAATTAAATATTCTTATAAGAACTTCTTACTACTCTCTAGTAGTTAACCAAAGCATTGTAGTAGTAGTAGTACTGTTATTACATCATCTTCATAATGGAAAATTTTACCTCAACTCCTCCTGGGCAAACATGGTGCCCTATCTGCAGCTCTACCTTCAAAACGGTGATGGGACTCAGTCAGCATATTAGGTTGAGTCATCCGAATGAATGGGATGTCTATAAAGCCGCAAATGCCAATGATGAATCACCCTCTAGCACTATCATTAATGAAGATCTTCAAGTGAAAATTGCAAGAATGGAAATATTGATAATGAGGCTTAGACCGACCCTCTGATGGAAGTAGGTTTATCAATGGTTGGCTTGCTAATATATTTAACTGCAAAGTTGAGGCAGTTAAACAATTAAGAAATAATAATAAGAAGGAAAAATACAGGGGAATCATTGACAGGCTTAATACTGAGGACAACTGTCACTTCACCGAAGAGGAGATGGAGGTTGTGGAGAGTCTCGGTCATCTTAGCAAATGGTCGGCTGATGAACTGACAAAGCTCATAAATCTTCAAAGAGATTACCTGAGAAGGAACCCTTCCACAAGTTTGGATACCCTTGTGGATTACCTCTCTCCTCATTTTCCAAGTCGTCCAAAGTTTAAGATAAAAAGAAGACTTGAATCTATAGTGCATAAAATGATGGTGGACCCCAAACTCGGAGAGGATGGTGATCACCAAATTGAGTCAACAAGTAGGGGCCTAATGGGGCGCTCATTACAATTTCATTCTGGTGATGAAGTATGTTCCTCCTCAAAATGAAAACGAATCACTTCAAATGATGGATCTCCTAATCTGGGAACCCCTAGCAAGATAGTTGCAGCATGTGGCTCTTCTCCAATATCAATCCCAACCACTGGTTCGACTAAGGCTTCCCTGGATTATATTACAGGGGGTCTCTGCTCACCTAGGATATTCAGCTCCAATCCTTGGATCGAATCCTCCGGGTCTGTTCATTCAATGGGATCCTTGCTTGCTGTTGCTGGAGAAATGAGGACAATTGGTACACAACCAACCATCCCTAGTCTATGTAGCAGATCCAGTATCTTGGCTGTAATGTCAGACTAGACAGGGATGAAGCTGTTGAAATTTCTTCCTCGTT
This sequence comes from Lepeophtheirus nordmannii, assembly GCA_963680855.1. Classification (NCBI taxonomy): domain Eukaryota; kingdom Metazoa; phylum Arthropoda; class Copepoda; order Siphonostomatoida; family Caligidae; genus Lepeophtheirus; species Lepeophtheirus nordmannii. Next base: position 27,706,500 of record OY804524.1, on the reverse strand, counting down.
ACTCCCTGGGGTCGTTCACAGCCAGACTAATATTTCGAATGACCAGGACAGTGTCCCCATTGGAAGTTCTAGTTCTAGATGTCCGACCTGTAAGTGCAACTGATGATACTATTGTCAGTGAAATCCCTCCATCATCAAATGTTAATTCCTCTACTAGTAATATTCAAAATAATTTGAATAGTAATCCTCAAGTAAATAACACTTTGGAGAACCCCTTCAATACTCAGCTTAGTAATATGGATAGTGGTAGTAGTGAGCTTGTGAAGAAGAAGAGAAAGAGGAAGTCAGGGAAATCTAAGCAGAATAATGAATCACCTCACGCCTCCTCAAAAAGAAGAAACATCAATGAACCATCCTCTTCAACGAATAATGGTTTGAACAAGATCAATGAAACCAGGAGTGGCCAAGCTGCCAGGAACCCATCCTCTGCTAACATCAAGAAACCGTCCTCTTCAGGTATTGGTGGAGTAAGTAATGGAAATGTAATCCGTAACAGTCAAGCTGGTAGGAACCCATCCCCTTCTGGAAACAGTCGTCAAGCAGATACAAACATTTGTGTAGAGGAAATGATCATAGAACAACTTTATAACACCATTGTGGATGCTCCAACAACGATAAAGAAAACCAACCCTGTGATGCAAGGCAGAACTGATGGAGAATCTATCTTGCAAAAAGTCAGCAGGATAAGGCAGACATTGCAGCCTAATCCGGGTAATAGTAATGTAAGAAATGTGCCTCCTCAACAGTTGGTTCGTAAACCTCCAATAACCTCAAGGTCAAATGGCAATGACTCAGTCTCAACTAGGCTTGAAGTCTTGACCCATAGTGCGTTTACCATGACTGATGCACAAATTGAAAAATTCTTGAGGGATATGGGCACAGAAATGGGCGCATTTAACCATGGGCCAGGTACCTCTAGTGATTAACCTATTACGGAAGAGGAGATTACTAGGAGGAGAGATATTGTGCAAGATAAAATTGTTGATCGTTTCATGAAGCAATTTGGTCATCATAAGAAGAATTCTATGAACAATCTAATTATTAGTAATCCTACACTTTCTTCACATAATATAAAAGGCCTTCTAAAATTTATTTAACAAAATTATAGTTCAAACATGAAAGCATTTGAACTTGTATTTGCTTTGTACAAGTCAACTTGTGGGAACGTAGAAATTAATGGTGTGCCTCGATCTTTTAAGAGATCACAGAAGAGAAACCTTGTTGCAAAGTTTAGCTTTGTTGTGATGGATTCAACTTTAGATGCTATCTTGCAAATACTTGCGAAGGATGTTGTTAAGCTTGATAACCTCTTGAGACCCCTATTTAAATATAGGGTTGAAACTCAAGGGGAAATCATTAGAAACGAAAGGGCTCTTTCCTCAAAGAGTGCGAAGGCTTGGGTAAATAAAGACTTCAAAAGGATAGCCAATGCTATCCTGGATGATGAACTTCATACCCTACAAGCCGGCGGGAAAATGCCTGATAGTTTCCTTAGTAATTGGAAGGAGGTCTTTGAAGCTCCATCAATAGTGGACAATGGAGATTGTTCTCCTAGATTTCCTATTGAATTTGAGTCCTTGAAGACCCTTCACTGCTTTGGAGGTTGTCAGTGCTTTCCCAAGTGAATCTGGAGGTAGGGACCCGATTGGTTGGACTGGCTTCTATATGAAGCAATTATGTCCAGATTTTCTAGCTGCCATTTTTAACTCCTTATTTAACTCCTTATGGAAGGCAGCTCAAGATTCCTTTGTGGGTAGAACTACATTAATACCTAAAATTAAGAAGCCCTCTAACTGGTCAGATTATCGGCCTATAACAGTTCTACCACACATAACTCGAACATTCAACAGATGTCTAGCTAAAAGGCTTAGAAACTTGAATATTCATAATGTCCAGAAGGCCTATAGGAGGGTGGACGGGGTATCTGAGAACTCTTTTGTTCTAAATTCAGCATTAAAGTATGCTACTAAGAACACTCAGAGCCTGTCAGTTGCCTTCCTAGACGTCAGAAAGGCATTTGATTCTGTTTTGCACTTCTCCATTAAGAGAGCCTTATTGAAATTTGGTGTGCCTAATCACCTCACTGCATTGGTACTCAATACTATAATGGCAACTTCTACAAATTTGCAAGGTTCTGTCTCCTCACATTTTGGTTCAGGGATTCTCCAGGGTGACCCACTATCAGGTATTGTCTTCGATTTTGTCATGGATCTGGCCCTAAGTGGAACAGATGTTCCGGAGCCATTCTTTATGGCAGGGCAGTCACTGGCACAGTTGGCCTTTGCCGATGATATGGTCTTTTTAAGTAAATCCCCCATTGGTTTATAAAAATCAAATGTTTAGAAGAATGTGGCCTTTTCTTGAACCCAGGGAAGTGTGCCTCAATTAACATCACTGTGGATCCCAAAACTCGTAGATTCTTCATGAATAAAAAATGTAAAATTGAAGTTGCTGGGATTTCGTTTTCTATGCCAAATCCTCTACTGGTGGCCTCGGGCTCCTTGAATTGGAGACAAGAGCTGTGTTAGCATTTAACAGAAGAGTCATGGCTTTGAAGAAGAGTATAGATCCTGTCATCCAGGCCATCCAATGAAGTTTAGGACTCAAGAAGTCAAGTTTGGAGGTGCCACATTGCTTGGGAATGAGGACATTAATGCTCTTTACACCCGGGATCTGTATAGCAGGGTTGATACAGGTGGTCTTGTGTCATTTGGAAGTGGTGCCCTTAATGACCAGTTCCTTCATAGGAGGGACCTGGCTGTTGAGGATCACCAATTCACGGCTGCCATACAGGTCTTGTGTGGCTCATTAAAGTCCAAGTCTAAGGCAGCAAGATATACTGCCTATAATGATGGAAGTAAATGCCCATCTTGTCCTGGGAGTGTTTGTAATCTCTCACACATTTTGAAGGGTTGTGTCTCCACTAATCCAATGAGGATTAGGAGACATAACTAACTCCAACGAATGATAGAGTCAAGTTTAACAATGAAAGGTTTTCGTGTTTTTAATAAAAACAATATTCCTGTGGGGGATTCCTTTATAAAACCTGACCTTGAATTGTTGTTAATGAAGGTCATGTATCTCTACTTGACCCCTCTATCATCTCAGATCGTGGAAATTTTGATGAGGCTGCAAAAAGCAAGATGGATAAATACTCCACCAAGGAGGCTGAAGAGGCCATTTTAAATTTCCTGGATTTACCATTGACTACACCCTTTGCTGTCTACCCCATAATATGCAACTGGAGAGGAGTATTTTCATCAGAAACAATTGGTTTCTTAAAGAATGACTTTAAGTTTGCTAATTTGTTCATAGGCTACATGCAAGTGAGAGTCCTGTCTGAATCCCATAATATCTTCAAGCATTTTAGGGATCTCCATAATTTTTAAATACCCAGCACTGTGATATCATCTTCTATGGTTAAATAAACCGATCAATGACCCTGTACTTATAACAATCACCCTCTACTGTGATAATAGTTCTTTTACTACTGACTAAGGTCCTATGACTATTATGTCTTTTTTTTATACTAAAACTACTTACTGTGATGTTTCTTGCTCTGTGATACTTTCATGACCATTGCATTCAATCGGAGTTATTTGATATTTATGACAATCACCCATCATCATTGTCACATAGTTTTAGTTACTGCTTAAATCATTGACCAAGGTTTCATATAATAACCTTCGTTTTTTTTATTGTTACTACAAACCTTTTGACTTATTAATAACATTACTTGACATAGGAAAGTTGTTTCATTTCTAATCACCTTTATATTTTCAAAATCTGACTTTGGCTATTGTTAATTTGTTATTTATTCATTTGTTACTATTGTATGTATGTATACCTCAAATTTTTTTAATTTTTTGTTAACCATAATGCTTCTTCTGTAAATAAACAAGCTTAGCCAATGCTACCTGAGTGTAGCAAGGCGAATTTTTAAAGGATGCTCATCCTACTGGCATTGCCAGGGGCCTGACAAGCCTTATTAAAACCATAACTGAGCTCTAGAACTAGCCAAATGCCTCGTCATCTAATTAGTGACAAGCATGAATGCATTTAATAACTGCCACATTATGTAATGTTACGTCATGGATTCAATTTTTTTTTTTTTTTTGTACCCATGTACAAAAAAACAATTTATTTCTTTAACAACGATTCACATTACTAAGACAATTTACAAAGAAAGAAAAAAAACAATACAAAATTTACACAGCAATAAAGGATCTGAGAATAGAATTGAGTAATCAGTATACTGTGTTAAGTACAATTCTTTCTACAGTCCTAGGGAAATTATCGGGTAGGGGGGTTTTAGTTGACCGGAATTTATACAAAAGATTAGTAAGTCTTGTAATAAAATAGTTAATTTCATCTTGGTGAGGGCCGATATAAATAAAATTGAAATTACTTGGTTTTAAAATTATTCTGAACTTTCTGTATACTAAAGAACAAATCTGGTTTCTAAAATCTCTTGTGGCTTCGCACTCTGACAAAAAATGACTGGTTGTCTCTCTGTGTGTCTGACAGAAGTAACAGATCCTTTCATCCTCTGTTCTTCCATAGATACTTCCAGTTGTTAATATGCCCGAAATTACCCTATATTTAAACCAATACAACCCAAAATCAAAGTTTATATTTTCCAAACTTTTCAGTATATGATTGGCTGTTGCTTTTTTGCCACGAGCCTGTCTCCTCCTTTCGAGCTGGACTAGAAACTGTGCCTTGACTTGTCCTTCCATTTGTAAGTAGCGTATTTGTTTGTTACTAAATTCTTGTAAAAAGTTAAAGAAACTATCCCTTGGACCGATCTCTTTTTTTATCCAATTTTTTTAATAATTGCTTTTCTTTCCAGTATTTCACAAAAACTTATTCCCTCTTTCTCATTAAAAATCTCTCCTATGAAGTCTATCTTCCTTTTAATAGATTTGTCATGTATGAAATCGAGTCTTTCATTTAGTTTTGTGGGTTCCTGCCAAGTCATCAAGGGGAGCAATTTGTTCGATATGGAGGAGCTCACTGTTGTAATACTTTTCCAAAAGGGGTTAATCAAACCCATTTTTCCGATGAGTTCAGCTGGTCTTTTTCCCCTGACATCGTTGTTATCAATATAATCCTGCACTCTGGGACAGGAAGAGTATTTATGTGCTTATTTAGTGCTCTTTTAAACAAAGAAAAATGCAGGGTTTTCCAAAATGATAAAATAGGCAGCAAACCTAGGCCTCCATATTTCCTTGGACATGAAATTCGTTTCCATATGACAAGTCTATTTTCCCCATCTTTGAAGATGAAGTTCCGGCATAATTCGTCTATTTTGCTCGAGACGCCTTCTCTAAATGGGATTATTTTAAGTAAATTCGTAACTCCAGGGAGGACCAGCGAGTTCCAAACTCTAATCCTTCCGGGGATATTACTCGAAATGAGGTTAGAGAATCTTGATATAGATTTCCTGATTTTTTCGTAGACTTTCTCTATATTTCTATCTACGTAGGATCCGCCAATTATTATTTGAGCTCCTAATAGCTTAATTTCGCGAACATATTTTATTCCCCCCATCTCGTAGTTGGCTGGCCCGTTTGTAACTATTTCTTTTTTTTTCTAGGTTTATTTCCAATCCTGAGGTTTTTCCAAACTCTCTTATTAAATTCAAAGTTTTCTCTATTGATTGGTAGATTATTTTATCTGTACCTGAATACAGCGTGGTCATGTCGTCCGCAAAGGCTTCTATTCTGTGATCTATTTTAATACCGCATATATCGGGGGACGTGTCTATATTCCTTATTAGCTGATCCACAGACAGTACGAACAGACTTGGGGCGAGCGGGGCTCCTTGGCGGCATCCTCGTCCAATATTGATGAGCTTTTGATTTGCCATATATTCAGTATGGGCATTTCGCAGACAAATCGCAACCATTCTGGTGAAATGATTTCCAAAACCATATGTTCTAAGGCACTGGATTAAAAAATTATGGGAGTTACTGTCGAAAGCTTACTTGAAATAATCGACATCAAGGCGATGTTTTCCCCTTCTTCTTCTGCATCCGTTATGGAGTCTAAAATATTTCTTAATGCATCCCCCATGTATCTCCCTTTGATGAATCCTCTCTGTGGGCCATGAATAATAAATGGTAAAATTCCTTGAAGTCGTTTTGATAAAATACCGCTGTAAATTTTGTATACGACATTTAGCATTGTCAAGGGCCTAAGATTTTTGACGTAGCGTGGGTCTTTGCCGCTCTTGGGAATCAATGTTAGACTTCCTTTGTTTATGTGCTGCTCAAAATTGCCTTTATTTACTGCCTCTCTATATTCTTTTTCTAAAATTGGAGATAGAAGACCATTATACTTTTTGTAGAATTCTATCGGGAATCCATCAGGTCCGGGTGACTTATTTTTTTTATTGTAGGATAATACGTATTCTTTAATCTCATTTGAAGTGATTCCCTGACCCAGTGAGACTCTGGATACTTCTTGCAGTTGAGGAAGTTTCCATGTTGGACCCAAAGTCTGACCTATGGATAAAGCACTCTACTAACGTGTTGTCTCTCTTCCTTCGACAATCCTTGCAGCTGTATAGTCCTTGATAAAAGTCTGTGATCTTTCGTCGAATGTCTGTCTTGTTTCTGATTTCTACTCCGTCGTCATCAAGCAGTACATTGATATTCTTCTTTTCCATATTTCTGCTCTCCATATTTTTAATTCTGTTCAGGATTACTTGATCTCTACTAATCCCACTGAGGCCTGTTCTGATTAGACAACCCTTCACATTGTATTGTAATATATTTTCTGGGCCAGCGTACACTAACAGGTCTTCTTCAGAATCACCCTTGTCTCCATTCCATGACTGATTTCTTTCTTTCTATACTTTTCCTAACCCCAGTCTTTATATATTCCCTCCGAGAACAATCTAATATTAGTTTAAGGGCATGTGATGCCCTTAATATTGAAAAACAAGGTATAACGAGGGAAAAGTCTTCATGTAGAATAAAGGTTGATGGTTAGTTAAAAGTATGGCTAAAAACATTCGATACAAGTAAAACAATACGAGGTGAAGTACGACACCAAGAATTATGGTACCGGGGTAAATGTGGTCAATCATTGTCTGTATATTCATAAGTAAGGGTTAGATACTATATTAACGGTTGGAAAGTTTAAAGAAACAATCTCGAAAAGCCGACATTCTATACCGAATAAAACGAAATTTTATCTAGCGGGTTGGACTTAAAGTTATTTTCCTTTCATTTTTGGTTGAGGGTGACATCAGTCTGTTCGACCTGGATGGTATGGACCCAGATCTTGTTCTAGTGAGCGTTGTTATGCCTTTTTGGACTTCTGTTTTCTTTTTTTTTGGTTGGTTTCTTCTTTTGGCTCGTTTCTTCATCTGTGGAATTTCCATTTACTTCCTTAGCTGGAACGTAAACTTTTTCTTCCCTCGCTGCATCATTTTCACATTCTTGTCCATTACTATTTTCTCGTTTCCTTTTTTCCTCTCTTGTCAGGGAACCACTTTCGCTTACTAAAACAGAGAGGGTCCCCTCCGTTTCTGAATTAGCAGAATCATTCTCCCTATTTTCGTACGTTGAGTGAGTATCCCTTTCTCCAAATATCTCGACATTGTCGTCCCCTGTGTTTTCCTCATCATTTTCTTCTCTGTGACAATCCAGTTCTGTAAAGAAGAGTGATTCTCCGCTTATTCTGCTTTGGAGTCTTTTTTTGATCCATTGGGCGTATTCTTTGGGCCTTTTTGGTGAACTTACACATTTGGTTTTACCATGTCCGAATTCAAAGCAGTGGGAACATTTCTTCACAGCTCTAATAAATTCCAATTGGTATATTCTTCCATTAATTGGCAAAAAACTAGGTACATTCTTGGGGGTACCTTTTACTAAAATATTCAACGAAGAGCTAGGCTGTCTTTGTAAGTGAGGAAATAGTTTAAATAAAGATGATTTCTTAATGTCGGCTGCGTCATTTGGCTTTGGATGGGCCACTTTAATTGCTTCAACTGTAACAAAAGGGAAGAGATGCTTGGCTACTTCTTCATATGAGACTGATCCCCACGCATTTTTTAGCCTTATATTGAAGTTCCTCTCCCTACTTAATCCATCAGTAAACTCTGTACATTCAACTTTTGCTCTGTAAGGTTTGTCATTTCTGTCCATCAAATCAACGAAGATGGGGAACGATATTCTTTCACCGAGTGAACTTAGAGATTGAGGTTTCATTAGAATAATTTCAGGTCTGTAAGGCGTTTCGCATGATACCGTTCTTACATCCATGAGATTTAAGCCTAAAGTGTCTCTTGCAATTAAGGCAACATTGTCAAGATTCATTTGTTGATATGTTACCCTTCTGCCATTTGTTGCATCGCAAAAATAAAGCGAAAATTTCACCCAACTATCATTTTTGTTTTTTATGTCTAAGTTGTCTCTTTTGAACGCATAAGGGTAGTTATTTTGTTTTTTCTCCTTCCTAATGATATCGGAATAAGAAGAAATTTCCTCACCCTTTTTCTCTTCTCCCACTAAGGTAATTGCGCCAGTTTGAGTATTATGTATCTGATTTGAGATATTTTCAACCTCTTGACAAGTTTTTTCCTTTTCTTTCCCAAACTCCCTCCCTGAGATCATGGAAACAACTTTGGATCGATGATTTCCAGGGTCTCCAGGATGCCATCGTCCGGAAGAGATTCCATATCATTGAACCAAAATTCACTGATTCACTGATTTATAACTATCCTTGAATGAGCACTTTAAACTATAGAAAACTAATTTTATCTACAGAGTGAAACGCGCACGTTCTCTCTTTAAATAAAGATGGCAAGCCTTACTAAAACCATAACTGAGCTCTAGAACTAGCCAAATGCCTCGTCATCTAATTAGTGACAAGCATGAATGCATTTAATAACTGCCACATTACGTAATGTTACGTCATGGATTCAAATTACAAGCCAAGCCAAAATGCAAAAACAAATGCAATAAAAAACCCGGAAAAAAACCACTAGGGGAGGGAAAATAAAAATAGAACTGATAAGAATTTTTATATAAAAGCAACGGAGAAAATGGCAAAGGGTAATACTATTCCTTTGCCATTATAAGAAAAAACACACACATCGTGTTATATATTGGGTTTGTCACGTCATGGTGAGATCAAATAAAATTGTATTTACATTGAACAACTATTCCGATGTGGAGTTAATAAATATTGAGAATTACTTGGATAAGCAAAATGATAATATTGAGTATGCTATCATTGGGGATGAGGTTGGGAAGACCGGGACGATACATCTTCAAGGCTATATTAGATTCAAGTCTAAATATATGAAAGCTTGCTCTGGAACATTGAAACGGTGGAAACAAGTACCTGGATTGTAAAGGACCCATATTGAGGACGTCTTGGGGAATAAGGAATATTGCTCAAAAGAAGGACTATATAGAACATGGGGAGAGATCACGGATTCGAATACAAAGGATAACTGGGAGTTGATTGTTCACGGAATACTTAATCTTGGATGGGATTTGAAGTATATATTAATCAATTATGCCGAGGTTGGTATAAAATATTATAATCAACTGGCTCGGATTATGAATCTGTAAAACCACAAGTGGAGGATCCTATAAAAATCATGAGGCTGTGGCAACAGATGGTATTGGATCGTATCATGGTTCAAGACAATCGAAAGATATTATTTGTGGTAGATGTTGAGGGAAATCAAGGAAAGAGTACTTTGTCAAAACAAATGATATATAAACACAATGTATGGAGTTGTTCTGGTGGTAAATGTTCTGATCTCATGACAGCATCTGAGGAGACTGACAGCGTGAGCTCTAGTAGTGATTCAGACATTGACTCTCCACCTTAACCCTTTGTGGTAAAAAAGAACTCTAGAAAGCGTCTGAAGCCATCTTCTAATACAGATACAAACACCCCAAAGAAAAAAGCTGACATGACAACACCACCATCTAACAACAAAACCATTCTAACACCACCAGTTATCATCCCAATCCTATCACCGAAAATAAACCCCATTGTCGAAAACCCCTTTTTGAACACACAATCTCAACAGACCAACAATGATGAGACGGATATGGATATGGGAATTGGTCAACATGTGGATCCAATAGTTGAAGTGACTGCTGAACTACCAGACTCGCAACCGATCACATCAACAACAGTACCACTACTACCTGCACCTCCACCTGAAAAATCTCTAAGTAGCTTTCGAACCCTCGAAAAATTTACCTCAAACCCATATTCTTTTTGGGGAATTCGTCCCAAATAAGCTCAGAGAGACCTATCAATAAAGAAGCCACAAAGATACATAATTTTGACCTTTCAGCGAAATAAATGACTTAGATATTCAAAATGATATTTATAATTTATTTACCTTACCTTGTACTACAGAAAAATTCTTTATGAGATTGATATTGATTCAGGCTCTCTTTTAAGGTGTGGATCAGATCCATTGCTTTGAAAAGATTTAATATATTTTTGAGGATTGCAGAAGTTTTCAGAGAAATTTATGTATTTTCGCCTAAAATCTGTTTTTATTTTACGACGTCAATAGAAAAAAATAGCATCAATCCACCACTGATGGGTAAGAGGACCTGAAATATATTGGAGGATACATACAAATCGTTTAATCATCAAAAAACGTAAGAGAAATGATATTGACATGTTGTTGTTCAGTGTATTTGAAGATGTATATTTGACAGATATGGAAAAGAAAAAATTAAATTACAAATAATATGAAGTAAAAAGAAGTATTCTGAAAGAACTACATACAATACTTGTTTTGTCGTTGTAAATATATTTCATTGTAAACTACCTATTATGTATGTTTCTGTTCATTAATTTATCAATCAATAATGTATCATTCAAATAGATGTATATTTGATTCTGTTTTCTAAAGGTTCATTTAAAGTTCCAGCTGGTTTCTGTATATTTGAAGACATGGTTTACTCTGATATCATGAGTAACTGTTAGAATGCTATTAACTTTTTCAATGTCTGTGCTACCTTAATAAAGTCAATATTGGGTTTTTATATATTGGGATGAGAAAATACTGAGTGAAACGAGTAATCCTTCCACGTTTAAAATCCTGAAGTGGTCACAAAATGATGTCTGATTATACGAAATATAAAAATCATATTTTACACAACATTCTAAATAATATGTTCATATTAGTTTAATTCCAAGCATTGACTCTCATTAAAGCCACTTCACTCTTCTTCTAAATACCTATATGTATATATTTATATCCATATGACCTTTTAATTCAATTTCGGTATATTTTATCCAAAACAAAGAAATAATTAAATACTTTAAAGTAAATTAAATGTACATTTTATGGTAGAATAATATGAATAATTTTCTTCATTGGAGTCTTTGATGTATCTAAATACAAAATAAATACAGTATTGCTCTCAGGAAACCTTCTATTTTTTCCAAGCAATGACTTTCAACTTTCAAAATATGTATGTATACCCATAGAAATAATTGTTTTTTCGCTGCAAGAAAAATGCCTTATAAAAGCTTAATATTCTGTGAATCTGACAAATTCATGTAAATTTAATATGTAGATATATCATTTCAAAGACAATGACTTTTAGTTTACCTCGATTAGACATGAATTGGTATTTTTAGACTGTAGAGCATATGGATTTTAAATTTCCTTGTAAATGAATTTGTTATTATAATTAAAAATGTGAAACCATAAAGATTTCATCCTCTCTTAGTCATTACAATGAAATCAAAGAGAGGACTTATTGAGCCAAATCACATTCATGAGAATTTTAACCTTCGAATGAGAACCTCACACAAAATAATAGCTTTATCGAGTAAAAAGGGGGACGTATCAAGGTGTGAACCCCAAACACAACGGTTTGACATAGTCAAGACCTTTTAGTACTTTATTTTACTCTTTTGTCGCCAATAAAAAGGTGTGTCTCACTCTCCAGATCCAAATCTCCGAATGGAAGGGCCAATAGAAAACAAATTTTTCAGACAATCAAATAAACTTGGATACAAAACAAGGAATTAATTAAGGAGCTCACTTCTTTCACTCACAAAGTGGAATGAGGAAGGCCCAGGAAAAAATAATTTGAATTGAATTTGAGTCTATTAAGAAATCTCTATAAAGAGAGCATCTGAAGAAAAAGTCTTCAATAGCTCACCCTCCATTCAGGAGAAAGAGATCCGAAGAGCTTGAAAGCCTCTTAATGACTGATGATTTTTTTATCAAAAATTGAATATTTATTTTCATTTTCTACAAATTATAATTTGTAATTTTCTTCTTTGTTATAAGTCATATATATATATATTACAAATTTTTACTATGTGAAGGTTTAAGAAGACCTATTTGTAGGTATGTACTATTGTGATAAGCTAGTCATTTAGTTACCTACAAATCATCATTCAATATCATGAAGAAGTTTTATATCTAAATATATAAGAAAGCAGGATTCTATTCCTACTAAATTCTAGGTATGTATCCTCGTACTTGCATTCCAATATTTAGAGAAAGAAGTTTCAACATTTTTTTTTCTATGTATGCCTCTTCAAATAAGTAATTTACTTAGAGTTTTAACATTTTGACAGTTATATTGATAAAACTCAAATATTCAGACAATTATGTCAACTCGTGGATCTAATCCCATTTGTTCTATAAGATTTTGAACCTACCATTGAGGGATTTTTCTTATTTTTGAAGATGTTTCTTGCCAAATATTAAGCAAGAACTTTAACTGGATCCATCAAAATGTAAGGAGATAACAATGACTGCAAACACTGGATTATATATAATTTTAGGATTGTTGTTGTTTTTTGCAAGCTTTAATTTTTTATCTATTTGAATTTTGGTATTTAATTCAAACATAATTTTTTTTATTATAATTCCATTTGTTTTTTATTTGTGTGTTTATAAGACTTTTTTTGCTTCGTTTTGTTTATTATTAAAAATTGATACGTAGATGAGATTACCTCATACTAATACATATGTTAAGCAAATACCCATTGCAAAGTTAAACCTATGAATTCCTTCCCCACCACCTCTATGTACAATTTGGCAAACTTATTCATTACTTTCACAAATATTTTATAAATGTAATATAATTACTGAAGTGTAGCAATGCAGTATTGTTTTTATGTTGACATGTATCTAAATATGGTGAAGATAATGCACAAATTCCAAAATATACTTGTTCCCTGCCTGAATCCATTTCCTTCTCGATGCTAAAAATGTATCGTACTAAATTATAATTTGTATATTTTTGAAGTCATAATAAAACCATGGAATTGTCCGTATTGAAAATCTTTTTTCCTCTTACTCTTATTTTCACGGTGATAATAAAAATAAAAGTTCGAAATTGATGGACATTGATGGAATTGAACCTTTCAAAATTAGAGGTAATTACATAAATATATTTAAAAAAAAAACAATTTTTCTAATTTCTTTCCCATTTGCTCTACCCCTTCTGCTTCATCGTAGACCAAGCAGGCTCTTATTTAATATACAAAAAACTCTTCATTTTTTTATAGAAGCAATGGGCTGTGCATACAACCAGTCAAAAAGATATGGGCCGGAAGGTGGTCAGTAAAGTACGCTCAATGTGTAGGTCGTAGAAGGTGGAACCGAACGAACGCCCTTTTGTAAAGAGAGAGTTGATTTCCATAGATGACGTCGTCATTCAACAAGATGAACCTAATTTGGAATTTTGTAAGATATCTGTCAGATAAGAGGATTATTCCATTACAAATAAGAAGGAAATTTGATTTTGTGGAAATTGCAACCCATAAATAACTAATTACACATCATGATCTCTGATCTCTGAGCCATCCATTTTCAGGGTTAGTTGCGGCGTCGGCAGGTAAGTTGCCCATTTCTGTCCATTTGCAACCTCGACTCTCAAAAGGGAAAGGAAATTTCTTTGAAAAACAACTGGGTGCTGCTACCCTTCTGTATTTTACTTGTTGCCAACTTTTTAATATTGGGCAGAGTTGTTATTTAGATATTCTATACTTTGATAAATTCTACCAAACACAAACCAATCTTTAGTATTTGATTAATATTCAAAAAAAAGGGCGCGCAATCCGTGACTTAATAAATTTGTTATACATCAAACTCATAAATAATTATAATAATACTCTTTTTGAGTTCATAGCAGATAGAGTGCGCTGCTTTAAATCAGAAAATTAATGAAAACATTAATGAAGGAACAATTCTTAACAATTGTCCATCGTGTAGATGAAAAAGAAAAAGAAAAAAAAATGTCTTTTTATGGTATTAATTATGTTTGAATGTAATTACGAAAGGATCATGAGATAGTGATTGTTTTACGTCCATACACTCGGGGTCTTGATGTATCTAATAAAATAAATACTCCTTTATTCCATCAGTCATATAGTTTTCATCATAGGATCTGCTCTATGTACTTACCATGTCCCCCGGGAATATCCACGACTCTCTATAACATGATCTTTTAAGGATTCGTTAAACCCTTTTACTAAATTCAAATGACGGCTTTGAATAACTTCGATGGAACAGGATTTTCAGAGCTGAGTTAGCGATCTCTAGGTATTCTGCCATGACTTTAATCCAAAGCACTGGAAGAGTTATTGTCTCGAACACAATTTTAAGACCGTCTTCATTTACAATCTCCAGGAGTTGGTCTTCTTATTACACGGACATGTTGGATTCAGCTGATCAGTAGACAAATGTGTCCTTTGACACATACAAACTTGGATACAAAACAAGGAATTAATTAAGGAGCTCACTTCCTTCACTCACAAAGTGGAATGAGGAAGGTCCAGGAAAAAATATAATTATAATTTGTATTTGTATTACTTGTTCTATGATTGTAGTTTGACTTATACTTTGTAGGTCCCTCAAATAAAAAATAGTAATTTGAATACGGGTCTTAGTTATATCATTTAATTTTTTTTAACATTTATCAGAATGTTAGTACTTAAATATTTAAGCTTGGTTAATTTTTGTACCTATGTATGTTTAGAGTGACCTGTTTTATGAGGAGGAGTCATCTTGAAGATAGTGTCAATTGAAAGTTTCAGGAACTTTACAAGTTTTTTTTAATTTTTTTGATGATGCTAGTTGATATATATACACTATATTGATCATTATATAAATAAGTAATAGGTCATAATGAGATGAGAGCATCCATTAATAGTTTGTAATTAAAAGTGCTAGGCTTATAATAATCAAATACAAAATGTACAAATTGGAACTTTACAATCGACTTATAGAAATCCTAACTTTCCATAACTAATTTGTATTTTATAATCATAAAATAATCACTTCAATAATCTGGACTAAATACACATAAAGTTACAACAAAGTGAAACTGATACATGATAATTGATAATGTTAATCAAGTACGTTCATAGCAGTATTTCCGAAATAAACACCAAATGGTCTGTATTTCTGTGGTAATGACGATTAAGTATGCCTGGTAGAACTGAATTTGGCATTTTTGCATAAACAAGGACTAATCAACTAAGAACTTGGAGCAAGAACCCTTTTCACAAAAATAATCAATTGATATGGAATAATGACTTTGAAGATGCTTATAAAAATATCAAGGGAATCCATACATCACCACAATCTTTAATAAATTTAAATCATTTCTTTTCTGTTTTTCATATTTGTCTTTTATTGTCGATTGAGTTTGCAGACGTTAGTTATCCTATAAGTAGTTAAAGTGTTTCTAAATTTTGTTCAAAACTTCATTTATAGAATGTTTCAAATTGAAAAGTTAATTCAACAGATTGAACAAATGCCAAATCAAGGAATATTTTACAAAATGATATTTTTTCTTCATTATGTCCATTATGCTAAATTGAGGTTAACAATTTTCTTAAACAAACTTAAACAAATTAAGAAATTGTTTTTCTTACACTGCATTTTTATGGATTTGAAATATTTAGAATTGACTTTAAATTACATTCCTTAAGTTAGTGAGAATATTCATACAAATAAAAGAGTGGGGGTTTTACTGTATGTAAAAATTTAGTAATAAAATAATTTACAAAATCTCACTTCTCCAACGTTTTGTTGAGGGAAATTTCCTCTGGCCCAAGTGTGTTGATATCCTTTAGGTATCTTCTTTGTACCTTATTCTGGACTCTCTAATATTCTTTATGCACAAAATTTCTTTATATGATCTGTTCGGTGTTCCTGTGAAATACCCTGCTAAACAAATTCATGTATCATCAACATTCCCCTACATGAATGTGCGTTCACATAGCTCAACGAATCAAGTGTGTATAAGTGTAATTTTAAATCACGTATGTTTACAGACAACTCATGAATCTTTTGTTATCTTTATGATACGTCATCTATAATTGTTGAAAATGAAGGATTCAGAGCGTATAATATGTCAAGAAATCGACCTCTTGATTATGTCGAAAAATACACATATATATATATATATATATGATAACTATGGGGAAAATCATGTGCTCTAATGACGTTTGAACTTTTAAAGCAATTAACTGTCACTATTTCCATTATTATTATTATTTTAAAGAAAACAGGTTCTAAATGGTTTTTAATTTGGATGTTCCCAAGGTGCCCAACTAAATGCTCTATTGAATCATTCCTTCACAAATGAATTGTATTCACCATTATATGTGTGTATTCAACATTCGTTGTTATGCATACCTAAAACAACTAAAACTCCTTACTTTAAACCAACAACAACAACAACAATGTTTCACCCAGTGAAGTTGGTTTCTTATCTCTTTCAAAATGATTGAATTTAATATTTATACTATAAAGTCATGAAGCACATCAAATGAATACTTATTATTATTGTCATTTCAAATAAGAACAATATAATTCTGACACTCATTGACATCGTCCTCATTAAATCAATATTCTTTAATACATATATTTAAATAAATTTGAAACATACATTTAAAAAACACAATCATATCCAGACCTAGGCAAAGGTCTATTTTTGGAGAATGGAGTACATCTGTTGGAAATTTAATTTCACCTCTTTTGAACTATATTGGGTAAATGATGTGATGGAATTAAATAGTCCACACGCTCCTGGCCCGAAATCAGAGGGTAAAATCATACTCTCTACATTTATGTATTTGAATGATAGAAAAAGATGAAATTCATTCTGTAGACGAGTGGTTGTTGTCAACCCCAGTCCCTGAAAGTTTTTCAACTGACCCTTCAACATATCAACTTATTTTCACAACAAATCACTGTTCATATTTTTCATTTTAACTTATTTGTATTAAATGTCTATTTAAAAGTTTTAAGATGATTATAAAATGAAGAATGACTTTTCCTTTAATTTTGGTAGATTTTATCAGAAAAGAAAAAAATAATAATAATTACTTTTAAAGCAAAATATTCATACATCTCCTTTAATTCAACCTATCACATGAACCATTTTCTTGACTGGAGTCTTTTATGTATCTAGATACAAAATACAGTTCAATCTATCCATTAGATTTGGAGTCTATGTATACGTATCAAACTGTCATACAGACAGATAGAAATGTCTAAATATATATTTGACTTCTTCAAACTCACTTTATGATACTTTTGAACGTAGCAGTCTATTATTGGAGCCTGACGAAAATCATACGACAATTTGTTTCATTCACTTTTTAAATTAAATTCAATTAAATTGTCATAAAAATTGTCAAAGAGTCTAATAATATATTTACAAACTCCAAAAATCAAGTGAAGGACAATACTCTACATGCATAGCTGCTACAGTTTTCCTTTATATTCTCTTTCATTTTTTTTCTTCTTGGTGGAACCACCATTCAAATTTCTTCTCAAAATAACAAGTCAAGTCTTGGACAGGGCTTTTCTAAAAAATCTTTTGAGTAGAAGTGGTCAGTAAGAGAATGTATATGTATGTATATACTCTTGAGGTGAAAATTAAAGGCTGAGGCAGGCTGAAATGTGTTGAACTCTCATTAATTTGATTGCACTTGACCATTATTCCTCCAAAGAAATGGTTTATTTATAGACAACTCACTGTAAGTTCACATAGAAGTCAAATACATTTCTTTTGCTATTACTTGGTTCATCAATTTATCACTTATATATATATATATATATAAAGCAGTAGATTCTTTGACCACCTACATTTCCTCTTTACTTGAGCATGGAAACATGAAAAAAAATAGAAACGAGAGTCATGTATCCAAGTGTCAAATTTAAAAGCTCAATTTTTGTCATTAATTTCATTGATACAAATATCTCTGAAAAAAACAAGAAACAAATCTGCGTTGAATATAAAAAGAGTTAAAGTTCTGACAATGTTTTATTTTTGTCTCTTATAAGTATTTGGATAATGAGCTATGACTAGGAATGTAAATCATATGCAATTCGGGCGTGTTATAAAAAAAGAAAGAGAAAATCAACTTGGTAACTCTGACAATTTGATGAATGTTGAGAGTGAAGCAGCTTGAGCTGTCATGACGTTTTACTGAGTTACAAGCTGCTATTCTCCATTATATATACAACAATAAATAATAACATAGATGAGAGGAAGAAAATTAACTAAAATTAATGTCAGGAAATTATATATTTTTAACTAATAATAATTATACGAGGACTTGAGCCCTTTTTGTTTACATTTTATTTGCTTTATTAAACTTAATGCATGTATTCCTTCATGCGACATCTTTACTATCAGGTAGATGTTCTCCCCTCAGTAATAAAGAAAAAATGATAACAGCATTGGAAAACAAAAAGACCTGTTTGAAGAGCCAACTCCACTTTTTATCACACGCCCGAATTGCATATGATTTACATTCCTAGCTATGACTCCTGTTATTATGTTTTAGTATGGAGAAAATGTATTACTACACTGTAGGAGGAATAACCCTCAATAGTTAAAATAGTATTAGTATTTTATTAATATGTCTTAGGCATTATTTTTAGAACAAATGTAGGGAGGATTTTTCGTTTTTTCTGTGTCATTTCTTAAAACCAATTTCCCTCACGAAACAAACATATATGTACATTGTATATTGCTAAAAAATAATAAGTAAATACTGTTCATTCTTTAGAGACACCTAAGACAAGATGGAATCTGCCTTAAAATGGTTTTGGGATTTTGTTTTATTTCGGAATTATCCAAAAAGAGATGAGAAGAGGTTTCCGAATAAACTCTACCATCCATCAAAATGTATTGTCCTTATAGAATGCTGAGATGAATTCCAGAGGGCCCAGAAATGTTCTGAAATTAATTATTATTAACGAGAAGGGGACAAATCTCATGAAATGAACTAGCTTGGGTAGTATTATGAAGAGAACGTTAAACAATTAATACTACTAAAGTTGCATCCCTCCTCTTGAGTGATGCTGTCATCATTCATCAGACTACATTATTAAAATCTTTATTCAAACAAAAATTAATATAACATTTTCTGTTTTTTGTTTGGTTTAAAGGAGACAGAGCAATTAACCTAACTTACAAACTATATGTATGTATAATGAATAGTGAGAACAAAAGAACTAGCTTACACAACTTTTTACTGCTCAAAAAATACATCATTTCCTAGGTATTGTACTTACGTAAAATATATCCTGGCCTGAATTATATTGTGTCCTTACACCTCTAATACATCCATATATGATTGATAAATTATGTTTATGAAAGCAGTGCTTATACGACAAGAAAGAAATATGCCGGAATGTATGTATGCTTGAAATATATTTATTTTATATATTAAATAAAAACATGGATTGACAAAGTATAGCTATTTGTACAGTGTTATTTAGTTGCAACGGCGCTTATAAGTAAAAGAAGCATGGTCAGTTCGATTAGGACGGTGAAAGGAATACACCATGGTTCCATTATCAATAGGCTTTCGTACTGAATAAGCAAATTCTGTTTTGTTGTACCAGTCATAGTAATGAAATATTAAGGATTGATCAGTTTGATTCACTTCAGAATTAAACCAAGCTGGATCTTTGAAAAAATTAATTGCAGTCAATCCGAGTTTATTTCTTGTTATAGTGGTATTGTAGTCATCTCCGGTGGGATCTGTAATGATAGGAGGATTCATTCTATAGGTGCCTCATCTACTAAATAGAATATCATTCAAACTTACATTTTCCATCAATGTAATATCCACCACTAAATCTTGCAATTACTTGCTCTGACGCATTTCCAGATAAAATTGTTTGTATGGTGGCATTGGATACATCTTTAAAGGATAATAATATTCATCAATAATTGAAAATGCTAGGAATGTTATTTTTCCACATACTTAGAGCTAAGAAAAAGTTTGAAAAATTCGTGCGTGCTGTTTTATTTTCCAGCCAGTCTCCAGCATCATGGGACTCTCCCTGAAATAGAATAAAATAAAATAAAATATAACAAAATATTAAGGTAATGTTTCTTGTTCAAATTACGAGTTGGCATAGCCTCCAAAAAGGTAAGCAGCAAAACAAAAGATGGGAAGGATGTACTTCATACTATTCAGTATGTCCAATTCCTGTAACCTTCAAGTCTAATCCAGAAGTGGTATTATTGACTGAAGGTTTACCTCAATTTATATATGTATGTATGTGTTCTAGTAATATACAAAACACGTGTATTATTCAATTGAAACATTCATGAACGTAGAATATTCAATATTCAAAGTAGGTAAGTTCAAAATATATGTACAATTTGACAATTCATTTGAAATTATTTATCATTACAAAAAGTGTATTTTATAGAGATACACTCTAATTGTATCTATGTTCAACTGTATGTATATTACATATACATATAATATCTTGATTTTGTTTCAAAATTGGCAATAAAAAACATTTATGTAGTAGACGAAATTCACACATATAAATCTCATAGATTTTCAAAGGATATTGAACCCTTTACTTTTGATCCAAATACTGACTGACCAGGAACTGATTTATAGGAAAAAAACTTGAATCACACATTGAAACCGTGTTTTTTATATGTATGTTTCAAATTTATTTAAATACATAGGTATTAAAAGAATACTGATTTAATGAGGACGATGTCAATGAGTGTCAGAATTATATTGTTCTTATTTGAATTGACAAAATAGGTGCCTATATTAATAGAATACATATAATGGTGAATACAATTTATTTGTGAAGGAATTATTCTATAGAGCATTCATTAGCATACAATATAATTGGTGATTAAAATATCAAATAATGCAATCTACTCTTCCATTTCATTCTGATCATATTCATTATTATAAAACCAGTTGCTATGAATGTAATCTTTAACTCAATGATGACGTCTAGTTAGTTGTATCACTGGGTATAGCTCAAAATTACTTGACCAAATATGGAGAGTCTTTGATATAAAATTTGTGCAAACTCACAGCAGGGTCCTTCAGTACATTATTATAACCAGTGATGTATAAAAAGGGTCCAGCTGACATTTAGTTGTGGTAATATATCGGTCAATGCCCACTGATATGCTTTTGGTCTGGCTTGACCGGATTGACAAGGCTCCGGTATCCAGATACACCAAGTTCCATGTTTTAAAGACTTTTTGCTTGCCTAGACTAGTATTCAATATCACACGTTCTCCTTTAACTTTGAAGTCCCTAGTGGCTTCTGACACCTTAGTTAGACTTTATGTGAGAAATTGGTCTGGCATATTCCATGATACACCAGTATCCTTTTTTTATGCTAAGTCATCATCTGGTGGTCTGGGCCTCCTTGAACTTGAGACTAGAACCTCCCTTGCGTTTAATCGCAGGGTTATAACACTGCGAAAAAGAGTATTGATCCTGTGATACAGGCTATTATAAAGAAGGATCCAGGAAAATTCTCAGTACAAGAAGTTAAATTTGGAGGTGCCACACTAATGGGGAATGAGGATATTAACGCACTCTATACTTGGGACTTGTATAGCAGGGTTGACACGGGTGGTCTTGAGTCATCTGGGAGTGGTGCCCTTAATAACCAGTTCCTTCAACGGAGGGATCTGGCTGTTGAGGATCACCAATTCACGGCTGCCGTCTTGAGTGGGTCATTGAAATCCAAATCCAAAGCAGCAAGGTACACTGCTTATAGTGACGGTAAAGATTGCCCCTCCTGTCCAGGCAGTGTATGCAATTTGTCACACATTCTCCAAGGTTGTGTGTCCACGAATCCAATGAGGATAAGAAGACATGACCAACTTCAGAAGATGTTAGAGTCTAGCCTTACCATGAAAGGTTTCCGTGTCCTTGATAAGAACATCATCCCTGTTGGGGATTCTTTTATTAAGCCGGATCTAATCGTCGTGAAGGATGGTCATGTCTCTGTGATTGACCCAACAATCATTTCTGATAGAGGAGACTTTAACGACGCGGCCAAAGGCAAGCAAGAGAAATACTCCACAAATGAGGCAAGAGCTGCTATCCTTAATTCCCTTGATTTGCCAATTACCACACCCTATGCCGTGTATCCAATAGTCTGTAACTGGAGGGGAGTATTCTCTTCTGAGTCGATCAACTCTCTCAAAAGTGACTTTAAATTCGTTAATGTATTCATTGGGTACATGCAATTAAGGGTCTTGTCCGAGTCCCATAACATCTTCAGACATTTCAGAGACCTACATAACTTTTAATTCTATAAATCAGCGATCTCCTCTTTGGTTAACCTAAACCTAATTTACAACCCTCAAAATAAAATCGTTCTTATCAAGTGACAATGTAGAGGTCTCCTTGGGACTTCCCTGAAGTTTCTTTCAGAGAGTGACATTGCCTCATCCTTCAAGAGGAAAAGGCTTTTGTCCTCTAATGGCTCTCCTACTTATGGTACCCCCTCTAAAGTCGTTGCTGCAGACGACAATAGCAGCTCCTCTCCAATCTCCATACCGATGGTGACCTTAAGTAATACACCACCAAGCTTCATCACTGGTGGGCCTTGTACCCCTAGAATCAGCCCTTCTAATCCTTGGTTGGGCTCTTCTCCTTCCATACACTCAAGGGAGTCTTTATTAGCCACTGCAGGTGAGACCAGAACCATTGGTACACAGACATGTAATCTTCAAATTAATAAGAAAAAGTCAAGTTCAACCCAGACAGAGGTTCAATATCTTGGGTGTAGTGTGTTGGTTTAGGATGATGCTGGAGTTATCTCAGCCTCCTTCCTGCCAGAGATTACTGGAAGTGGAAGTCAATCCTCCTACACACAGACTACTAATGAATCATTGAACCTTTGTAATAATTGTCAAACTCAGATTCATTTAGTTCCTCCCACAAATAGTCATAAACTTAAACCAAAAATTCCTAATAATGGACCTGGTGTGGTAGTTAACTCAACCTTGGAAATTACAAATAATGCTTCGACAGAGAATAACATTTCAACTACTCTGAGAACACAACCAAATGAGGACTCTCAAGGTGCTGCTACAAGTACCATGAATGAGCCTGGTTGGACACAGGTCTCACGCAAGAAAGTTAATAAACGGAAACAAACATCTGCTCAAATTGAACCTCCATCGAAGAAGAAGACTGATAAAACTAATTCTTCCAATACCCAACCTTACCCAACTCCTATTCCTAAGGGATTGAGTGGAACTAGTGAAGTCAATGCTAGCAAGAAGCGAAAGAGGAAGAGAAATAAGAAAATTAGTAAACCTAACTCACAGAATGTTTCTCAAATAAAACGGACTAATAACGACCCTCCATCTAATCTCAAAAACCTTGAACCTACAATGTCGGAAATTAATAATGATGGTGGAACATCAATGTTGTATATATTAGAATAAACAAGTTCTAATATTGAAGTGCTCCCTCCTTCTTATAAGATTTTGTATATAAGAATATAATGTACTTAGGATCAGTTCATTGAATATAGATTATTTGTATGACTGCGAATCTTTTTTGGTAAGATCCAGGACGGATCATTACATGGCGCAGTCGGTAGTTGTTAGAAAGTGAAGAAATCGACCCCGCCATAGAGACATGATGTCGGAAGACGAGAAGACCCCAGCGTTAGCCACCGTAAGGAGGTCCAGGGCTGGCCAGAGACGATCCTTCGACAGGCAATCTGGAAAAGTAAGAGAGTTAGTTCAGGAGGATGGTTCCTGTCTGTTGAAAATTAACCGTACAATGGAAGTTGTAAGAAAAGCCTTCAAAAATTACAGCGAAAAGACGGAGGAGGTCCTTATTTTCTTTGAAGAGACGTCAGATGGCTACCTGAATGAGGTAGACGATTTAATTCAGATGGAGGAAGATCTCATCGATTTAGAGGTTCAGGTGGTGTAAGGAGCTTAAACATCTGGATATATATATGATGCAAGGGGTTTCATGGGCATTGTTTCAATATGTAGCTATTGATATCCTTTGTTCACTTTCTTCCTCATTCCTTCTTTGTGTTCCCATTCGTATACATGTGTAAAATATAGTTAAGCCTCCTAACACGTCTCTACGATTCCTTTATTTATCCCATCCTCCCATGGCGCAGTCGGTTTACGGGTGCAACCTTTGACCCAGTTAAGAACCATCCCGAGAGACAGGAGTGCACGATTTCGCGGATCGAGCGGACCTAAAGCCTTCCCAAAGCGACAAAGCTCCATCGTGGAAGCACCCTCTGAACTAAGCCTTCGACGTCCAAGCTATTGCCGAAGCACCTCCCTGTGGCCGTCAAGAGGATCGACGCCTTCCACGACGCCGCAGATCTAAGTCCAACGAATCACTCGACATGGATCCTCCAACGCCAACCGAACTCAACACCTTGAAAGCTTCAAGGAGAGCGCTAAAGGGTAAAGTCACTAGACTAGCTGCAAACTTCTTTACCATCAGGAAGGACCTGGCAGATGAAGAAGACCCTTCTGCTCTTGAACTGGCACTCGAAGATTACACCACGGCATTTGAAAAATATGACGCGGCAGCCGATGCAGTTGAAGCTCACCCATTAACAGAACCAGCAGATGGTGACAAGGATGTCATCCAAGTTTTAAACGCTCTTCGGCAGGCTCAACTCCTTACCAGAGGACTCCGTAAGGACTATGATGCTGCTCAGCAGGCCCAGGCAGCTGCAGCAGCACCCCAGGTACAAACTCCTCCAGCCAATGGTGGTGGTAACGCTGGATATGGCAACGGCGATGGCCATGCACCTCGCTTCAACGCCAAACGACCTCCAACGCTAGAACAAGACATCGATGTTAGGAAATTCGCTGGATGGACACCACACTGGGACAACTATTACTACCTAGCAAAGCTGAACTCTCAACCTCAACGGACGCAGGTTGCAGCCTTCTGGGAGTGTTGCTCCCCAGGTTTTCTAAAAACCATTGTCCACTCCATTGGCATCCGACATGACACAGCCCGTCCTGTCGAGGATATAATCGAGGCCATCAGGGTGCATCTCAGGTCACTTCGCAATCCACATGTCGACATGAAGGACCTCTTATCAGTGACCCAACAACCTGGCCAAAAATATACGTCACTTAAGAACAACTTTCTCCAACTTGCAGAATACGCCGAGGCACAAGATGTGACCTACGATCGTCTCATGATCGGGCTGCTCCTCAAAGCGATCTCTAACGGGGAGGACAAGGAGAAACTAGTGACTCAGAATCACAGCACGTTCGACAACGCTATGACATACCTCATTGGACTGGAAACCGCACGAGAGACCTCCAGAGCGCTCACAAATCCTTCAACGACCGCAGGTGTCAAGGAAATAAACGCCACAAAGTCCAACTATAGCCGCAATAAGTCGAACAAGCTGCACAAGGCTCCAAGCGCAAACAGCGACAAACAATGCAGATGGTGTGGCAGATCCCCACACAGCTGCAAGGAATGCCCAGCTGATGGCAAGGAGTGCAGCAAGTGCGAAAAAATTGGACACTTCTCTACAGTTTGTCAAAGTTCAAAGGCAAGGAATCGATTCAGAGAAAACAAGCCACTAAACTCTGTACTGATACTTCATATAGGCAGTTCCAACTCAGCGCGTCATCACCTCAATGTTAAGGTCAGTGCCAAAGAAAGAAATGGCACTACAGTTTCAGCCACTATTAAATCTCGACCAGATTCAGGTGCTGATATATCTGCCATAGGCCTCAGGGACTTCAACGAGGCCAACTTTGGTAACCTCACCATGGACCCTCCACTAAGTGACAAGATCGTAGCCGTTGATGGAAGCAGGATACATCAGGTCGGAACGTTCAAGGCCGACATAACTGTAGATGGCCGGCACACCAAGGCAACCGTCGTCATCTGCAAGGGAATCTCAGGCTTTTTCATTGGCCTTGAGGATTGCAAAGCCTTAGACATCCTCAGCAAGCACTTCCCTCACCCTCCACCCAAGACACGCACACTCTTCAACGTTCAAACCAAGAAAGGCAAGGATCACTGCATCCCAGACGCCTTATCCCGAGCTCCAATCCGTCAAGCTGACGAGGACGAAGAAAAAGTCTCCAGCATTTCAGCCAATGCCATTATTCTGTCATCAATCGAACAAAAAGCCGAAGACGCTGACAAGAAACGCTTGGAGAAGGCTGCCAAGGCCAAGATCTATGGCAGGTCAACCCGTATACGAAAACGCCTATCCACAGGCGATAAAGTGCTCGTGCAAGATACCTCAACAAAGCGGTGGGATAAACTTGCAACCATCGTGGAAAGTGGCTTCCGTCGATACAGGATCAAACTACCATCTGGTCGAACCCTCTGGCGAAATATGAAATTCCTCAGAAAATTTCCAACAACCTTCGATGCCGAAGATGATGACCGTCCTGCTATCGCCAACTCGAAACCCTACGCTAACAATCATCCAAGACGCAGCAATCGCAACAGACGAAAACCAAAGCACTTCAATGATTATGAATAATTAATATTTCATTTTTATGTCATGTTGCAACCTTCAAGATCAAAACTCGATCAATTTCGTTTGATCTCCGAAAAAGGGGGTTGTAAGGAGCTTAAACATCTGGATATATATATGATGCAAGGGGTTTCATGGGCATTGTTTCAATATGTAGCTATTGATATCCTTTGTTCACTTTCTTCCTCATTCCTTCTTTGTGTTCTCATTCGTATACATGTGTAAAATATAGTTAAGCCTCCTAACGCGTCTCTACGATTCCTTTATTTATCCCATCCTCCCAGGTGGATCGATATGTGGAGAGACGTTCGGACGGAGGAATGGATCCTTCAGTCAAAGCGAAAGACCGGAGCCACCCCAACATCCAAGCCAGATTGCCAAATCAAATCGAGGAAGACATTAAGTCATCGGATTTCTTAAAATGGGTTGAGACATGGGAGAACTATGTAAAACTTACCCATTTGAGGGAGAAGTCGCGGGAAGAGCAGGTCGCTATTTTTTGGACGTGTTGTTCACCTGGGTTCCTCGTAAAGATCAGACATATTATAGAAATCCCATCAGACACCTCTAAAACCCTGGAGGAGGTCGTCGAGGCTGTTGGTAGGTATCTGAAAGAGAAAAAACAAATTGCAACAAATCGTTACAAACTTATGCGACGGAAACAGTCATCTTTCGAAACGATAGACGAGTTTTACTGTGAATTGAAAATTTTAGCCGAAGAAGCTGAGATCTACGGGATGGAGCCAGACGATTGGTAACTGTACAGATTTGATTTGATTTCTTATGTTATCTGTATGTTTTTAGTGTACTTTTTTTTTTACACTGTATTCTTTTTTGCAGTAACAGAATAAAATTATTTTAACCATGAAAAAAAAAAAAAATAAGTGTCACATTATGTCATTGATTATGTAATGTTACGTCATGTGTTTTTGCATAAAAAAATGCAAAAATAAACGAAAAAAAACCACTAGGGGAGGGAAAATAAAAATTAGAGCTGATAAGAATTTTTATATAAATACAACGGGGAAAATGGCTCATTCTGTCAGCAGGCGGGACTCGCGGGTCTGGACATGAACCCCACCAACTGCCACCGAACTTTATCGGAAGGTGGATACACGAGGGTTGGAGAGTGCTTCTCAGGGATCAAGGAATTTTCAGTTTGTCTTACGACCTGACATGAAAATTCCAAACCACGAGCTTAATGCTGCTGTCCAAATAATGGCGGGCTGTGTTGCTACTAAGGCAAAGATGAGTAGGTACACTTTCTATAGGGACAGCAACCTATCTCAGACTTGTCCGACAAAAGTTGCTAACCTTAGTCATGTTCTACAAGACTGCCAGCAACTAAGGGGATGAGAATTGAACGCCATGACATCATCCAAGGGATGTTAGTTAACTCCCTCAAAAAGTCTGGCTTCAATATCTCAATTGGGAACACTATTACAAAACCGGACATAATAGCCGTCCGGGGGTCTAAGGTATTCGTCCTCGACCCCACTATCATTTCCTGCCTAGGGAAGATGGACGATGCTTGGAAATTAAAGATTGACAAATATGACAACCCCAAGACCAAGAGTGCAATCCTTGGTTACTCGGGAATGTCTTATACAAGTGATGTTGCGTATGTCTTTTCTTAATTTTTAATTTTTCCCCTCAAGACCAAAATTAAAAATTAAGAAAAGACTAGAATCATTAGACCACAGAATGATCATGGGCTGAAGCAAACCTCAATGCTTGGCTTTACTACGTCCTCCCTGACAGGTAAAGTCCTTGACTTTGAGTCATTGACACCGAGGTCTGAGAAGAGAAAAAGGGTTACACAAGGTAGTGGTTCCAGTGAAACACTACCCTCCAAGGTAGTTGCACTAGGAACGCCTTCCTCTTCCCCTATCTCTATTCCTTCTAAACAGGGATCTGAGGGATCGTTGACGACAAATTTTATTCCAGGAGCTCCTTGTTCTCCTTCCCAATTAGTCTCGATGAACTCTAATCCCTGGATTGATATTCCTGTGAACAATGACTCTACTGAACAACTGACCAAAATCAATTGGGGTACAAGTGATGTTACCATCTCTCCATAAAGCCACTAAAATTGACACAGCAACACGTACTGATATCCAATATCTGGCATGCTCTATTCCCCTTCCGAATCTTAACACTAATGCAGGTTCTGATGGATGTTTCTCATCATCTTTTTTACCAAACCCTCTATTGTCCTCCATTGCTAATCGTTGTTCATCCTGTGGATGCAACTGTACGAGTAAAGAGCAATCACTAAGTCCTTTAACCATTGATATCCAAACTCAAACCCAATTACAATCAAATCCTCCTCCTCTAATTGAACCACCAAGAAGTCCAGGCCATGCTAATATATCCCCACCTATAGCTGAGGATCATAATGATCAAGATGCTATTCCTGGTTTGAATATAGCTGACAAAGATCCAGCATCTTTAGCTACTGCTGGAGTTGTCAGTACATCTAATTCAAACTCAGATTTAGTAGCTAGTAATGTTGCTAATGGTGAAATGTTGACAAGTGACAACTCTGATGGCTTCACTTTAGTGATTTCTAAGAAGAAGAGGAAACGTCTTGAAAAGGCTAAGGTCAGCCCTCCGGATAATAATAATCCAAAACGTTTGAATAATGTCCCTATTAATGAGCAGAAATCTCCACCCTCCTTGAATAAAGGGAAAAAGAAAAATAAGGGAATTAACAAAGTTCACAACACTAAGGCAATGAGCAGCCCTCAGGATAATAATCCAAATAGTAATGCTCAAATGGGAAAGAACATTCCACCTCTTTTAAACAAGGGCAAAAGGAACAAGAATGAAATTAGAAAAACTCTAAACCCTGATGTTCTGATCTTCATTTCTAGCAAGCCTAGTAACAATAAAATAAATGAAGCTTCTGTCCCTTCAAACAGCAGGGATGAAGGCATTAACAATATTGACAGTAGGATATCTTCGTTATTCTCAAGGGTTAGGAAAGCCATAAATGGGAATACCTCCCAGGCTAGTAATAATCCTGCTGTGACTGTCAATAAACCTAGTGTCCGACCACCGGGACCTAGGTCTACTGCTACTGATTCAATTGGAGGCAGGCTTCAAGCTCTAAGTAAGGTAAGCTCTAATCTAAATGATGGACAGATTGAACAGTTTCTTGTTTAGAGTTGGAAAAATTGATTGAAATGTTTAAAGGGGTAATTAAAGGTTTATCATTATCAATGACGATGCAGAGTGACGACTCATCGTCCAACCTTAGTCATCACTGGGAGTCTTTAAACTCAGATAGGACGAACTCCCTGCATGATGGTTTACGAGAATAAATCGTTCCTCTTGGAAAAAAAACGGACCTTTTTGAACGTTTTTTTTAAATAATATTCAAGAAGAGAATATAATTTTAAAAGCTAAAGTAAATGCTTTTGAGTATAGAAAAATGGTCTCAAAAACAACTTTGCAATAGAAAATAAATTTATCGGTTTCATGTCTGTCCTAATCCTTTCAGAATCTCACTCAGTATTTAGACTCGCTGAAGTACAAAATAGTTACCAGAACTCTTTCCCTGGGAAGCATCTTTGGTAAAAAAAGAGAGGAAAGAATGTGGGTTTTTTTTTTGTTGCAAGGAACCTCTGGAAACTTTTAGTCATTTTTCATTCGAATATCCTTTTATAGATGAAATATTAGGCAAATTAAAAGTGATCTTTTATAGATATTTAAGATTATGCTTACGCTCAAAAGATTTTGTTAACCAAAGAGAATTATGCAAACATTGTCAAAAAAGACGAATCCCAAGAAAAGGAAATTACAAATCACTGAACAAGCACTGGCCCGCTAGAGATGAAATTGAGCAAGGAAAACATAACATCAAACACAAACCATTTCTGCAAAGTGATAGAATCTATTTACCACCTTTGCATATTAAACTCGGTTTGTTCAAGCAGTTTGTGAAAGCACAAGACAAGGATTCCTTGGCATTTGCAAATCTTGCAGAAAAGTTTCCTTCATTAAGTCGAGCTAAAATAAAAGAAGGTATCTTCATAGGTCCCCAGATTCGAAAAATTGTTCTTGATGAAACTTTTGACACACATCTCACGAGAAAAGAAAAATGTGCCTTTGAGTCATTCAAGAAAGTTTTGTTAACTTCCTGGGAAAACATCGTTCAGAAGACTATGTGCAAGTTGTGAATGATCTTCTGCGTCATTTTCATGACGCAGATGAACATGAACATGGCGAAAGGTTCCATCAAGATATTTCATTAATAGAAAAACGTTTTAAAGGAAAATGGAATACTGGTATGTTGGCAGACTACTGCTGGAATTTAAAAAAGGATGATGACACTCTACACCAGAGAGATAAGAAGACAAATGTTGTTTAAACGGGTGAATTCGGTGTTTTATATATATGTGTATTTTTTAATATATAATATTAAAGTACATGAAAATGGTACCTAATCCAGAGAAATAAAGAAATGCATGTATGATTCATGATGTAAAGGGTCCGGTCTGACGTTAACTTAGAGATCGTTTCATCATATAATGAGAAAGATCTAGAAGTAACAACGCCTGAGCCAAATCGTATAAATATCAGGCGCATTGTCCGCGTGGAATTAATCCTATTCACACTTCAATTGAGAATACAATTGCAAGGAACCTTTACGCAAATATCACTTCACATAAAATCCTTTTAAACTTTATAAATTAACGTCGTAGTGTCTTTATATGATTCAATTCGCTTGAATGAAGGGAAACTATAGTAGTGGGGAGTTAAAGGGTCATAAAATATCACTTAAAAACTCAAAAAAATAACTTCTAAGAACACGGTAATCGTGGTTAAGTAAACATTAATCAATTTAATCTAGGTAAAGCTAGAAAATTTTTTCTGTACATTTAAAAAATAATGGCAAATAAAAAAGAGATTATTCTGTAGGAGTAGAAATAAAATTATGGCTCATCATGGGTCATAACTATTAAATTATAAGTTATATCATTCACCAATGAAACAATTTGTATGTATGTAACAAACATCAACCAATAACAGCATCAATATATTAACACCCATTAAATCCTAAGTCTATTATTATTCATAATCCGACAGGAGTCATCAAGAATCATCAAGAAGTTGTTTGTATCCTATTTCTTACCAATAAATGCAATTGACACATTGAAACATGAATTCATGTCCCAATGATCAAATTTTTAGCCTTACAACTTTTGAGAAAATTCTTGAACATACAAACGGCGGAATAAAGGACGAGCGAAATGACATGAGAATTTATGTGATCAGTAAAAATACTTTCCTTGTCTTTAGGACGAAAGGTAAAATAAAAAGTTTTTAATTTTGAGTCGATATGGACCAAGTACAGTCAAAGAACACAATATATGCTAGTAGTTAGTTATTTTGTTTCTTCCCTAGGAAACAGGAATAATGATAATATAACAAAAAAGTCAAAATCCTGTTGTTTTAAATGTGCATTTATTTTCGGATTTATTTGATTGTATTTAAAAAATTAAAGGATTTTATTTTATTTTATTTTGAGAGTAGAGAAGGTAAATTATTTTTCGAAAAAAACTTGAAAATAAACAGTATCATGTAAAAATCGCAATTAGGATACCTCCAATAGATCTGTCAACATATTTTAACAATTTTAATGGAGGAATATATAAGTGCATTCAAGGTGGCTAAGGTCAACCAATGATTGGTTAATACTACTTCTTCTATGAATTCCTTTTACATGAGTTCATTAAAACAAAAGGTGGCAAACTTATTCATTACTTACCTCCCCCAAAACACATATTGTTTTCAATGAAGATGAAAAAATGAGTTTCATGTCCATATAACATATATTTTACTCTAAAGTAATTAATTATTTCTTTGTTTTGGATAACATATATACAAAAATTGAATTAAAAGGTATTATTTTGGTGTAAGTGGCTTTAAGGAGAGTTCAATGCTTGGAGTTAAACTAATATGAACATATTATTTTTTTTATATTTCATATAACCAACCATGATTTAAAACCTGGAAGGATTACTCGTTTCACTCAGTATTTTATCATCAAAAAATAAAAACCCAATATTGACTTTATTAAGGTGGCACAGACGTTGAAAACGTTGATAGTAGAACTTATTTTTCTTCAATGGAATTCAATATCTTACATTCTAACAGTTACCCATGATATTAGAGTAAACCATGTCTTCAAATATAAGGAAACCAGCTTGAACTTCAAATGAACCTTCATACATACATAATATGTAGTTTACAATGAAATATATTTACGACGACAAACAAGTATGGAGTTCTTCCAGAATACTTCTTTTTACTTCAGAGTATTTGTAATTTAATATTTCATTTCCATGGCTGTAAATATACATCTTCAAATACACAGAAATAATTATTTAATTCAACAATATTGCTGTATCCTCCAATTTTTGGTTCTCTTACCCATCAGTGGTGGATTCATGCTATTTTTTCTATTTACCTCATAAAATACAAATTCTCTGAAAACTTCAAAGCAATAAATCTGATCCACACCTTAAAAGAGAGAGCCTCAACCAATATCATTCACATAAAGATCGTTTCAATGAAATATGGAAGACAGCAAAGCAATGAATTTAATGCCATTCACAATAGGAACATTGACTCCAAGTAATTTTTGTTATGTCAACTCTTGGTCTGAGAACCCAAGTAGATATTAAAGAAGCTTAGAATATCATTGGTACAATGTCCGTTGATTTGGTTAAATGTTTTTTCTAAGTGTACATACATGCAATTTCATGGAAATAATAGAGCTCTAATTTCATTTCATCAAAATATTTTTTTATGAACATCTGATATTTGGGTTTGTCTTGGATCAAACATTGAGGAGATGAAGGATGACGTTTATTTTGTAGATAGGTGATAACACTTGAATGGATTTTGCTGAGTCCCTTTAATGATATATTTTCTGAACTTTCTCGTTTATGCAAGATTGCTGCTGGTCTACGATTCCTAAGCAACTTGTCTGAATTCATTCACGTTTAATAAAGACATATAAGTGTCCTCAGTATCGAAAAGAAGCATGCAAAAGCACTTGATTTGGGAATTTTTATAGAACGATTCACTAGGCAGCATATTGACCATAACCTATATCATTGTGGTGCTTCATAACGTAATGTTATATAGATATTCTATGTTTAACAATTGATTTCCTTTTGTTTATTATAAGTAATTGACAAGTGTATTTGACGCACACAAAAGCTGCGACAATATCATGCATCCCTTGAAAAAATTATTTGAAGAAAAAAAAAATGACTGTATGTAAAAGATTTCTATATGGATTATTTCATTAAAAGAAGTTATAAGCATTTGTAAGGTAAAAATTACGGTTGAATTAGATACATCAATTCAAAGCTTTCAAAAAACAACAACATTTCTAAAAATTATATATGTATAATCAAGTGTTTGCAGTCATTGCTATCTTCTTACATTTTGATGGATCAAGTTATAGTTCTCTTTGCATTCCAAGATTTGGCATGAAACATCTTTAAAAATAAGAAAACTCGCTCAATAGTAGACATGATTGTTTGAATATTTGAGATTGATCAATAGTAATGACTTCAATATAACTTTCAAAATGTCAAAAACTCTAAGTAAATTATTTATTTTAAGAGGTGTACATACAATACAAATCTTGAAACTTCTTTCTCTAAATATTGGAATGCAAACCTAGAATTTAGTAGTAATAACATCCTGCTAGGAGTCGAACGGAAAAGTCTTACTTATATGTACATTTAGATATAAAAGAAGTATGGTTTGTGATGATAAAGAAGTAGGCTATTTGTAGGTAAGTAAATGAATACATATGCAGGATCTTATCTACAAATGGGTATTCTTAAACCTCCACATAGTCAAATTTGATATATATATATATATATATATGACTTATAACAAAGAAAAAAATTAAAAATTATAATTTGTAGAAAATGAAAATAAATATTTAATTTTTGATAAAAAAATCATCAGTCATTAAGAGGCTTTCAAGCTCTTCGGATCTCTTTCTCCTGAATGGAGGGTGAGCTATTGAAGACTTTTTCTTCAGATGCTCTCTTTATAGAGATTTCTTAATAGACTCAAATTCAATTCAAATTATTTTTTCCTGGGCCTTCCTCATTCCACTTTGTGAGTGAAGGAAGTGAGCTCCTTAATTAATTCCTTGTTTTGTATCCAAGTTTATTTGATTGTCTGAAAAATTTGTTTTCTATTGGCCCTTCCATTCGGAGATTTGGATCTGGAGAGTGAGACACACCTTTTTATTGGCGACAAAAGAGTAAAATAAAGTACTAAAAGGTCTTGACTATGTCAAACCGTTGTGTTTGGGGTTCACACCTTGATACGTCCCCCTTTTTATTCGATAAAGCTATTATTTTGTGTGTTGTTCTCATTCAAAGGTTAAAATTCTCATGAATGTGATTTGGCTCAAAAAGTCCTCTCTTGTAATGACTAAGAGAGGATAAAATCTTTATGGTTTCACATTTTTAATTATAATAACAAATTCATTTACAAGGAAATTTAAATTCCATATGCTCTAGGATACAGTCTAAAAATACCAAATTGTAATGGAGGTAAACTAAAAGTCATTGTCTTTGAAATGATATATCTACATATTAAATCTACATGAATTTGTCAGATTGACAGAATATTAAGCTATTATAAGGCATTTTTTCTATCTGTGTCTAAACTATGTTGGCTTCATTGCAGCGAAAAACAATTATTTCTATGGGTATACATATATATACATCATTGCTTGGAAAAGATAGAAGGTGTTCTGTGAGCAATAGTTAATTTTTTATCTATGTAGATGTGCTAGCTTGAATTAAAGGGGATCCAATAACATATATTTTACTCTAAAGTAATTAGTTATTTCTTTGTTTTGGATAACATATATACAAAAATTGAATTAAAAGGTATTATTTTGGTGTAAGTGGCTTTAAGGAGAGTTCAATGCTTGGAGTTAAACTAATATGAACATATTATTTTTTTTATATTTCATATAACCAACCATGATTTAAAACCTGGAAGGATTACTCGTTTCACTCAGTATTTTATCATCAAAAAATAAAAACCCAATATTGACTTTATTAAGGTGGCACAGACGTTGAAAACGTTGATAGTAGAACTTATTTTTCTTCAATGGAATTCAATATCTTACATTCTAACAGTTACCCATGATATTAGAGTAAACCATGTCTTCAAATATAAGGAAACCAGCTTGAACTTCAAATGAACCTTCATACATACATAATATGTAGTTTACAATGAAATATATTTACGACGACAAACAAGTATGGAGTTCTTCCAGAATACTTCTTTTTACTTCAGAGTATTTGTAATTTAATATTTCATTTCCATGGCTGTAAATATACATCTTCAAATACACAGAAATAATTATTTAATTCAACAATATTGCTGTATCCTCCAATTTTTGGTTCTCTTACCCATCAGTGGTGGATTCATGCTATTTTTTCTATTTACCTCATAAAATACAAATTCTCTGAAAACTTCAAAGCAATAAATCTGATCCACACCTTAAAAGAGAGAGCCTCAACCAATATCATTCACATAAAGATCGTTTCAATGAAATATGGAAGACAGCAAAGCAATGAATTTAATGCCATTCACAATAGGAACATTGACTCCAAGTAATTTTTGTTATGTCAACTCTTGGTCTGAGAACCCAAGTAGATATTAAAGAAGCTTAGAATATCATTGGTACAATGTCCGTTGATTTGGTTAAATGTTTTTTCTAAGTGTACATACATGCAATTTCATGGAAATAATAGAGCTCTAATTTCATTTCATCAAAATATTTTTTTATGAACATCTGATATTTGGGTTTGTCTTGGATCAAACATTGAGGAGATGAAGGATGACGTTTATTTTGTAGATAGGTGATAACACTTGAATGGATTTTGCTGAGTCCCTTTAATGATATATTTTCTGAACTTTCTCGTTTATGCAAGATTGCTGCTGGTCTACGATTCCTAAGCAACTTGTCTGAATTCATTCACGTTTAATAAAGACATATAAGTGTCCTCAGTATCGAAAAGAAGCATGCAAAAGCACTTGATTTGGGAATTTTTATAGAACGATTCACTAGGCAGCATATTGACCATAACCTATATCATTGTGGTGCTTCATAACGTAATGTTATATAGATATTCTATGTTTAACAATTGATTTCCTTTTGTTTATTATAAGTAATTGACAAGTGTATTTGACGCACACAAAAGCTGCGACAATATCATGCATCCCTTGAAAAAATTATTTGAAGAAAAAAAAAATGACTGTATGTAAAAGATTTCTATATGGATTATTTCATTAAAAGAAGTTATAAGCATTTGTAAGGTAAAAATTACGGTTGAATTAGATACATCAATTCAAAGCTTTCAAAAAACAACAACATTTCTAAAAATTATATATGTATAATCAAGTGTTTGCAGTCATTGCTATCTTCTTACATTTTGATGGATCAAGTTATAGTTCTCTTTGCATTCCAAGATTTGGCATGAAACATCTTTAAAAATAAGAAAACTCGCTCAATAGTAGACATGATTGTTTGAATATTTGAGATTGATCAATAGTAATGACTTCAATATAACTTTCAAAATGTCAAAACTCTAAGTAAATTATTTATTTTAAGAGGTGTACATACAATACAAATCTTGAAACTTCTTTCTCTAAATATTGGAATGCAAACCTAGAATTTAGTAGTAATAACATCCTGCTAGGAGTCGAACGGAAAAGTCTTACTTATATGTACATTTAGATATAAAAGAAGTATGGTTTGTGATGATAAAGAAGTAGGCTATTTGTAGGTAAGTAAATGAATACATATGCAGGATCTTATCTACAAATGGGTATTCTTAAACCTCCACATAGTCAAATTTGATATATATATATATATATATATGACTTATAACAAAGAAAAAAATTAAAAATTATAATTTGTAGAAAATGAAAATAAATATTTAATTTTTGATAAAAAAATCATCAGTCATTAAGAGGCTTTCAAGCTCTTCGGATCTCTTTCTCCTGAATGGAGGGTGAGCTATTGAAGACTTTTTCTTCAGATGCTCTCTTTATAGAGATTTCTTAATAGACTCAAATTCAATTCAAATTATTTTTTCCTGGGCCTTCCTCATTCCACTTTGTGAGTGAAGGAAGTGAGCTCCTTAATTAATTCCTTGTTTTGTATCCAAGTTTATTTGATTGTCTGAAAAATTTGTTTTCTATTGGCCCTTCCATTCGGAGATTTGGATCTGGAGAGTGAGACACACCTTTTTATTGGCGACAAAAGAGTAAAATAAAGTACTAAAAGGTCTTGACTATGTCAAACCGTTGTGTTTGGGGTTCACACCTTGATACGTCCCCCTTTTTATTCGATAAAGCTATTATTTTGTGTGTTGTTCTCATTCGAAGGTTAAAATTCTCATGAATGTGATTTGGCTCAAAAAGTCCTCTCTTGTAATGACTAAGAGAGGATAAAATCTTTATGGTTTCACATTTTTAATTATAATAACAAATTCATTTACAAGGAAATTTAAATTCCATATGCTCTAGGATACAGTCTAAAAATACCAAATTGTAATGGAGGTAAACTAAAAGTCATTGTCTTTGAAATGATAGATCTACATATTAAATCTACATGAATTTGTGAGATTGACAGAATATTAAGCTATTATAAGGCATTTTTTCTATCTGTGTCTAAACTATGTTGGCTTCATTGCAGCGAAAAACAATTATTTCTATGGGTATACATATATATACATCATTGCTTGGAAAAGATAGAAGGTTTTCTGTGAGCAATAGTTAATTTTTTATCTATGTAGATGTGCTAGCTTGAATTAAAGGGGATCCAATAACATATATTTTACTCTAAAGTAATTAATTATTTCTTTGTTTTGGATAACATATATACAAAAATTGAATTAAAAGGTATTATTTTGGTGTAAGTGGCTTTAAGGAGAGTTCAATGCTTGGAGTTAAACTAATATGAACATATTATTTTTTTTATATTTCATATAACCAACCATGATTTAAAACCTGGAAGGATTACTCGTTTCACTCAGTATTTTATCATCAAAAAATAAAAACCCAATATTGACTTTATTAAGGTGGCACAGACGTTGAAAACGTTGATAGTAGAACTTATTTTTCTTCAATGGAATTCAATATCTTACATTCTAACAGTTACCCATGATATTAGAGTAAACCATGTCTTCAAATATAAGGAAACCAGCTTGAACTTCAAATGAACCTTCATACATACATAATATGTAGTTTACAATGAAATATATTTACGACGACAAACAAGTATGGAGTTCTTCCAGAATACTTCTTTTTACTTCAGAGTATTTGTAATTTAATATTTCATTTCCATGGCTGTAAATATACATCTTCAAATACACAGAAATAAATATTTAATTCAACAATATTGCTGTATCCTCCAATTTTTGGTTCTCTTACCCATCAGTGGTGGATTCATGCTATTTTTTCTATTTACCTCATAAAATACAAATTCTCTGAAAACTTCAAAGCAATAAATCTGATCCACACCTTAAAAGAGAGAGCCTCAACCAATATCATTCACATAAAGATCGTTTCAATGAAATATGGAAGACAGCAAAGCAATGAATTTAATGCCATTCACAATAGGAACATTGACTCCAAGTAATTTTTGTTATGTCAACTCTTGGTCTGAGAACCCAAGTAGATATTAAAGAAGCTTAGAATATCATTGGTACAATGTCCGTTGATTTGGTTAAATGTTTTTTCTAAGTGT
Source organism: Lepeophtheirus nordmannii (assembly GCA_963680855.1). Taxonomy (NCBI): domain Eukaryota; kingdom Metazoa; phylum Arthropoda; class Copepoda; order Siphonostomatoida; family Caligidae; genus Lepeophtheirus; species Lepeophtheirus nordmannii. The sequence goes on along the minus strand of OY804524.1, from coordinate 27,666,877 downwards.
ACATACATGCAATTTCATGGAAATAATAGAGCTCTAATTTCATTTCATCAAAATATTTTTTTATGAACATCTGATATTTGGGTTTGTCTTGGATCAAACATTGAGGAGATGAAGGATGACGTTTATTTTGTAGATAGGTGATAACACTTGAATGGATTTTGCTGAGTCCCTTTAATGATATATTTTCTGAACTTTCTCGTTTATGCAAGATTGCTGCTGGTCTACGATTCCTAAGCAACTTGTCTGAATTCATTCACGTTTAATAAAGACATATAAGTGTCCTCAGTATCGAAAAGAAGCATGCAAAAGCACTTGATTTGGGAATTTTTATAGAACGATTCACTAGGCAGCATATTGACCATAACCTATATCATTGTGGTGCTTCATAACGTAATGTTATATAGATATTCTATGTTTAACAATTGATTTCCTTTTGTTTATTATAAGTAATTGACAAGTGTATTTGACGCACACAAAAGCTGCGACAATATCATGCATCCCTTGAAAAAATTATTTGAAGAAAAAAAAAATGACTGTATGTAAAAGATTTCTATATGGATTATTTCATTAAAAGAAGTTATAAGCATTTGTAAGGTAAAAATTACGGTTGAATTAGATACATCAATTCAAAGCTTTCAAAAAACAACAACATTTCTAAAAATTATATATGTATAATCAAGTGTTTGCAGTCATTGCTATCTTCTTACATTTTGATGGATCAAGTTATAGTTCTCTTTGCATTCCAAGATTTGGCATGAAACATCTTTAAAAATAAGAAAACTCGCTCAATAGTAGACATGATTGTTTGAATATTTGAGATTGATCAATAGTAATGACTTCAATATAACTTTCAAAATGTCAAAACTCTAAGTAAATTATTTATTTTAAGAGGTGTACATACAATACAAATCTTGAAACTTCTTTCTCTAAATATTGGAATGCAAACCTAGAATTTAGTAGTAATAACATCCTGCTAGGAGTCGAACGGAAAAGTCTTACTTATATGTACATTTAGATATAAAAGAAGTATGGTTTGTGATGATAAAGAAGTAGGCTATTTGTAGGTAAGTAAATGAATACATATGCAGGATCTTATCTACAAATGGGTATTCTTAAACCTCCACATAGTCAAATTTGATATATATATATATATATATGACTTATAACAAAGAAAAAAATTAAAAATTATAATTTGTAGAAAATGAAAATAAATATTTAATTTTTGATAAAAAAATCATCAGTCATTAAGAGGCTTTCAAGCTCTTCGGATCTCTTTCTCCTGAATGGAGGGTGAGCTATTGAAGACTTTTTCTTCAGATGCTCTCTTTATAGAGATTTCTTAATAGACTCAAATTCAATTCAAATTATTTTTTCCTGGGCCTTCCTCATTCCACTTTGTGAGTGAAGGAAGTGAGCTCCTTAATTAATTCCTTGTTTTGTATCCAAGTTTATTTGATTGTCTGAAAAATTTGTTTTCTATTGGCCCTTCCATTCGGAGATTTGGATCTGGAGAGTGAGACACACCTTTTTATTGGCGACAAAAGAGTAAAATAAAGTACTAAAAGGTCTTGACTATGTCAAACCGTTGTGTTTGGAGTTCACACCTTGATACGTCCCCCTTTTTATTCGATAAAGCTATTATTTTGTGTGTTGTTCTCATTCGAAGGTTAAAATTCTCATGAATGTGATTTGGCTCAAAAAGTCCTCTCTTGTAATGACTAAGAGAGGATAAAATCTTTATGGTTTCACATTTTTAATTATAATAACAAATTCATTTACAAGGAAATTTAAATTCCATATGCTCTAGGATACAGTCTAAAAATACCAAATTGTAATGGAGGTAAACTAAAAGTCATTGTCTTTGAAATGATAGATCTACATATTAAATCTACATGAATTTGTGAGATTGACAGAATATTAAGCTATTATAAGGCATTTTTTCTATCTGTGTCTAAACTATGTTGGCTTCATTGCAGCGAAAAACAATTATTTCTATGGGTATACATATATATACATCATTGCTTGGAAAAGATAGAAGGTTTTCTGTGAGCAATAGTTAATTTTTTATCTATGTAGATGTGCTAGCTTGAATTAAAGGGGATCCAATAACATATATTTTACTCTAAAGTAATTAATTATTTCTTTGTTTTGGATAACATATATACAAAAATTGAATTAAAAGGTATTATTTTGGTGTAAGTGGCTTTAAGGAGAGTTCAATGCTTGGAGTTAAACTAATATGAACATATTATTTTTTTTATATTTCATATAACCAACCATGATTTAAAACCTGGAAGGATTACTCGTTTCACTCAGTATTTTATCATCAAAAAATAAAAACCCAATATTGACTTTATTAAGGTGGCACAGACGTTGAAAACGTTGATAGTAGAACTTATTTTTCTTCAATGGAATTCAATATCTTACATTCTAACAGTTACCCATGATATTAGAGTAAACCATGTCTTCAAATATAAGGAAACCAGCTTGAACTTCAAATGAACCTTCATACATACATAATATGTAGTTTACAATGAAATATATTTACGACGACAAACAAGTATGGAGTTCTTCCAGAATACTTCTTTTTACTTCAGAGTATTTGTAATTTAATATTTCATTTCCATGGCTGTAAATATACATCTTCAAATACACAGAAATAAATATTTAATTCAACAATATTGCTGTATCCTCCAATTTTTGGTTCTCTTACCCATCAGTGGTGGATTCATGCTATTTTTTCTATTTACCTCATAAAATACAAATTCTCTGAAAACTTCAAAGCAATAAATCTGATCCACACCTTAAAAGAGAGAGCCTCAACCAATATCATTCACATAAAGATCGTTTCAATGAAATATGGAAGACAGCAAAGCAATGAATTTAATGCCATTCACAATAGGAACATTGACTCCAAGTAATTTTTGTTATGTCAACTCTTGGTCTGAGAACCCAAGTAGATATTAAAGAAGCTTAGAATATCATTGGTACAATGTCCGTTGATTTGGTTAAATGTTTTTTCTAAGTGTACATACATGCAATTTCATGGAAATAATAGAGCTCTAATTTCATTTCATCAAAATATTTTTTTATGAACATCTGATATTTGGGTTTGTCTTGGATCAAACATTGAGGAGATGAAGGATGACGTTTATTTTGTAGATAGGTGATAACACTTGAATGGATTTTGCTGAGTCCCTTTAATGATATATTTTCTGAACTTTCTCGTTTATGCAAGATTGCTGCTGGTCTACGATTCCTAAGCAACTTGTCTGAATTCATTCACGTTTAATAAAGACATATAAGTGTCCTCAGTATCGAAAAGAAGCATGCAAAAGCACTTGATTTGGGAATTTTTATAGAACGATTCACTAGGCAGCATATTGACCATAACCTATATCATTGTGGTGCTTCATAACGTAATGTTATATAGATATTCTATGTTTAACAATTGATTTCCTTTTGTTTATTATAAGTAATTGACAAGTGTATTTGACGCACACAAAAGCTGCGACAATATCATGCATCCCTTGAAAAAATTATTTGAAGAAAAAAAAAATGACTGTATGTAAAAGATTTCTATATGGATTATTTCATTAAAAGAAGTTATAAGCATTTGTAAGGTAAAAATTACGGTTGAATTAGATACATCAATTCAAAGCTTTCAAAAAACAACAACATTTCTAAAAATTATATATGTATAATCAAGTGTTTGCAGTCATTGCTATCTTCTTACATTTTGATGGATCAAGTTATAGTTCTCTTTGCATTCCAAGATTTGGCATGAAACATCTTTAAAAATAAGAAAACTCGCTCAATAGTAGACATGATTGTTTGAATATTTGAGATTGATCAATAGTAATGACTTCAATATAACTTTCAAAATGTCAAAACTCTAAGTAAATTATTTATTTTAAGAGGTGTACATACAATACAAATCTTGAAACTTCTTTCTCTAAATATTGGAATGCAAACCTAGAATTTAGTAGTAATAACATCCTGCTAGGAGTCGAACGGAAAAGTCTTACTTATATGTACATTTAGATATAAAAGAAGTATGGTTTGTGATGATAAAGAAGTAGGCTATTTGTAGGTAAGTAAATGAATACATATGCAGGATCTTATCTACAAATGGGTATTCTTAAACCTCCACATAGTCAAATTTGATATATATATATATATATATATGACTTATAACAAAGAAAAAAATTAAAAATTATAATTTGTAGAAAATGAAAATAAATATTTAATTTTTGATAAAAAAATCATCAGTCATTAAGAGGCTTTCAAGCTCTTCGGATCTCTTTCTCCTGAATGGAGGGTGAGCTATTGAAGACTTTTTCTTCAGATGCTCTCTTTATAGAGATTTCTTAATAGACTCAAATTCAATTCAAATTATTTTTTCCTGGGCCTTCCTCATTCCACTTTGTGAGTGAAGGAAGTGAGCTCCTTAATTAATTCCTTGTTTTGTATCCAAGTTTATTTGATTGTCTGAAAAATTTGTTTTCTATTGGCCCTTCCATTCGGAGATTTGGATCTGGAGAGTGAGACACACCTTTTTATTGGCGACAAAAGAGTAAAATAAAGTACTAAAAGGTCTTGACTATGTCAAACCGTTGTGTTTGGGGTTCACACCTTGATACGTCCCCCTTTTTATTCGATAAAGCTATTATTTTGTGTGTTGTTCTCATTCGAAGGTTAAAATTCTCATGAATGTGATTTGGCTCAAAAAGTCCTCTCTTGTAATGACTAAGAGAGGATAAAATCTTTATGGTTTCACATTTTTAATTATAATAACAAATTCATTTACAAGGAAATTTAAATTCCATATGCTCTAGGATACAGTCTAAAAATACCAAATTGTAATGGAGGTAAACTAAAAGTCATTGTCTTTGAAATGATAGATCTACATATTAAATCTACATGAATTTGTGAGATTGACAGAATATTAAGCTATTATAAGGCATTTTTTCTATCTGTGTCTAAACTATGTTGGCTTCATTGCAGCGAAAAACAATTATTTCTATGGGTATACATATATATACATCATTGCTTGGAAAAGATAGAAGGTTTTCTGTGAGCAATAGTTAATTTTTTATCTATGTAGATGTGCTAGCTTGAATTAAAGGGGATCCAATAACATATATTTTACTCTAAAGTAATTAATTATTTCTTTGTTTTGGATAACATATATACAAAAATTGAATTAAAAGGTATTATTTTGGTGTAAGTGGCTTTAAGGAGAGTTCAATGCTTGGAGTTAAACTAATATGAACATATTATTTTTTTTATATTTCATATAACCAACCATGATTTAAAACCTGGAAGGATTACTCGTTTCACTCAGTATTTTATCATCAAAAAATAAAAACCCAATATTGACTTTATTAAGGTGGCACAGACGTTGAAAACGTTGATAGTAGAACTTATTTTTCTTCAATGGAATTCAATATCTTACATTCTAACAGTTACCCATGATATTAGAGTAAACCATGTCTTCAAATATAAGGAAACCAGCTTGAACTTCAAATGAACCTTCATACATACATAATATGTAGTTTACAATGAAATATATTTACGACGACAAACAAGTATGGAGTTCTTCCAGAATACTTCTTTTTACTTCAGAGTATTTGTAATTTAATATTTCATTTCCATGGCTGTAAATATACATCTTCAAATACACAGAAATAAATATTTAATTCAACAATATTGCTGTATCCTCCAATTTTTGGTTCTCTTACCCATCAGTGGTGGATTCATGCTATTTTTTCTATTTACCTCATAAAATACAAATTCTCTGAAAACTTCAAAGCAATAAATCTGATCCACACCTTAAAAGAGAGAGCCTCAACCAATATCATTCACATAAAGATCGTTTCAATGAAATATGGAAGACAGCAAAGCAATGAATTTAGTGCCATTCACAATAGGAACATTGACTCCAAGTAATTTTTGTTATGTCAACTCTTGGTCTGAGAACCCAAGTAGATATTAAAGAAGCTTAGAATATCATTGGTACAATGTCCGTTGATTTGGTTAAATGTTTTTTCTAAGTGTACATACATGCAATTTCATGGAAATAATAGAGCTCTAATTTCATTTCATCAAAATATTTTTTTATGAACATCTGATATTTGGGTTTGTCTTGGATCAAACATTGAGGAGATGAAGGATGACGTTTATTTTGTAGATAGGTGATAACACTTGAATGGATTTTGCTGAGTCCCTTTAATGATATATTTTCTGAACTTTCTCGTTTATGCAAGATTGCTGCTGGTCTACGATTCCTAAGCAACTTGTCTGAATTCATTCACGTTTAATAAAGACATATAAGTGTCCTCAGTATCGAAAAGAAGCATGCAAAAGCACTTGATTTGGGAATTTTTATAGAACGATTCACTAGGCAGCATATTGACCATAACCTATATCATTGTGGTGCTTCATAACGTAATGTTATATAGATATTCTATGTTTAACAATTGATTTCCTTTTGTTTATTATAAGTAATTGACAAGTGTATTTGACGCACACAAAAGCTGCGACAATATCATGCATCCCTTGAAAAAATTATTTGAAGAAAAAAAAAATGACTGTATGTAAAAGATTTCTATATGGATTATTTCATTAAAAGAAGTTATAAGCATTTGTAAGGTAAAAATTACGGTTGAATTAGATACATCAATTCAAAGCTTTCAAAAAACAACAACATTTCTAAAAATTATATATGTATAATCAAGTGTTTGCAGTCATTGCTATCTTCTTACATTTTGATGGATCAAGTTATAGTTCTCTTTGCATTCCAAGATTTGGCATGAAACATCTTTAAAAATAAGAAAACTCGCTCAATAGTAGACATGATTGTTTGAATATTTGAGATTGATCAATAGTAATGACTTCAATATAACTTTCAAAATGTCAAAAACTCTAAGTAAATTATTTATTTTAAGAGGTGTACATACAATACAAATCTTGAAACTTCTTTCTCTAAATATTGGAATGCAAACCTAGAATTTAGTAGTAATAACATCCTGCTAGGAGTCGAACGGAAAAGTCTTACTTATATGTACATTTAGATATAAAAGAAGTATGGTTTGTGATGATAAAGAAGTAGGCTATTTGTAGGTAAGTAAATGAATACATATGCAGGATCTTATCTACAAATGGGTATTCTTAAACCTCCACATAGTCAAATTTGATATATATATATATATATATGACTTATAACAAAGAAAAAAATTAAAAATTATAATTTGTAGAAAATGAAAATAAATATTTAATTTTTGATAAAAAAATCATCAGTCATTAAGAGGCTTTCAAGCTCTTCGGATCTCTTTCTCCTGAATGGAGGGTGAGCTATTGAAGACTTTTTCTTCAGATGCTCTCTTTATAGAGATTTCTTAATAGACTCAAATTCAATTCAAATTATTTTTTCCTGGGCCTTCCTCATTCCACTTTGTGAGTGAAGGAAGTGAGCTCCTTAATTAATTCCTTGTTTTGTATCCAAGTTTATTTGATTGTCTGAAAAATTTGTTTTCTATTGGCCCTTCCATTCGGAGATTTGGATCTGGAGAGTGAGACACACCTTTTTATTGGCGACAAAAGAGTAAAATAAAGTACTAAAAGGTCTTGACTATGTCAAACCGTTGTGTTTGGGGTTCACACCTTGATACGTCCCCCTTTTTATTCGATAAAGCTATTATTTTGTGTGTTGTTCTCATTCGAAGGTTAAAATTCTCATGAATGTGATTTGGCTCAAAAAGTCCTCTCTTGTAATGACTAAGAGAGGATAAAATCTTTATGGTTTCACATTTTTAATTATAATAACAAATTCATTTACAAGGAAATTTAAATTCCATATGCTCTAGGATACAGTCTAAAAATACCAAATTGTAATGGAGGTAAACTAAAAGTCATTGTCTTTGAAATGATAGATCTACATATTAAATCTACATGAATTTGTGAGATTGACAGAATATTAAGCTATTATAAGGCATTTTTTCTATCTGTGTCTAAACTATGTTGGCTTCATTGCAGCGAAAAACAATTATTTCTATGGGTATACATATATATACATCATTGCTTGGAAAAGATAGAAGGTTTTCTGTGAGCAATAGTTAATTTTTTATCTATGTAGATGTGCTAGCTTGAATTAAAGGGGATCCAATAACATATATTTTACTCTAAAGTAATTAATTATTTCTTTGTTTTGGATAACATATATACAAAAATTGAATTAAAAGGTATTATTTTGGTGTAAGTGGCTTTAAGGAGAGTTCAATGCTTGGAGTTAAACTAATATGAACATATTATTTTTTTTATATTTCATATAACCAACCATGATTTAAAACCTGGAAGGATTACTCGTTTCACTCAGTATTTTATCATCAAAAAATAAAAACCCAATATTGACTTTATTAAGGTGGCACAGACGTTGAAAACGTTGATAGTAGAACTTATTTTTCTTCAATGGAATTCAATATCTTACATTCTAACAGTTACCCATGATATTAGAGTAAACCATGTCTTCAAATATAAGGAAACCAGCTTGAACTTCAAATGAACCTTCATACATACATAATATGTAGTTTACAATGAAATATATTTACGACGACAAACAAGTATGGAGTTCTTCCAGAATACTTCTTTTTACTTCAGAGTATTTGTAATTTAATTTTTCATTTCCATGGCTGTAAATATACATCTTCAAATACACAGAAATAAATATTTAATTCAACAATATTGCTGTATCCTCCAATTTTTGGTTCTCTTACCCATCAGTGGTGGATTCATGCTATTTTTTCTATTTACCTCATAAAATACAAATTCTCTGAAAACTTCAAAGCAATAAATCTGATCCACACCTTAAAAGAGAGAGCCTCAACCAATATCATTCACATAAAGATCGTTTCAATGAAATATGGAAGACAGCAAAGCAATGAATTTAGTGCCATTCACAATAGGAACATTGACTCCAAGTAATTTTTGTTATGTCAACTCTTGGTCTGAGAACCCAAGTAGATATTAAAGAAGCTTAGAATATCATTGGTACAATGTCCGTTGATTTGGTTAAATGTTTTTTCTAAGTGTACATACATGCAATTTCATGGAAATAATAGAGCTCTAATTTCATTTCATCAAAATATTTTTTTATGAACATCTGATATTTGGGTTTGTCTTGGATCAAACATTGAGGAGATGAAGGATGACGTTTATTTTGTAGATAGGTGATAACACTTGAATGGATTTTGCTGAGTCCCTTTAATGATATATTTTCTGAACTTTCTCGTTTATGCAAGATTGCTGCTGGTCTACGATTCCTAAGCAACTTGTCTGAATTCATTCACGTTTAATAAAGACATATAAGTGTCCTCAGTATCGAAAAGAAGCATGCAAAAGCACTTGATTTGGGAATTTTTATAGAACGATTCACTAGGCAGCATATTGACCATAACCTATATCATTGTGGTGCTTCATAACGTAATGTTATATAGATATTCTATGTTTAACAATTGATTTCCTTTTGTTTATTATAAGTAATTGACAAGTGTATTTGACGCACACAAAAGCTGCGACAATATCATGCATCCCTTGAAAAAATTATTTGAAGAAAAAAAAAATGACTGTATGTAAAAGATTTCTATATGGATTATTTCATTAAAAGAAGTTATAAGCATTTGTAAGGTAAAAATTACGGTTGAATTAGATACATCAATTCAAAGCTTTCAAAAAACAACAACATTTCTAAAAATTATATATGTATAATCAAGTGTTTGCAGTCATTGCTATCTTCTTACATTTTAATGGATCAAGTTATAGTTCTCTTTGCATTCCAAGATTTGGCATGAAACATCTTTAAAAATAAGAAAACTCGCTCAATAGTAGACATGATTGTTTGAATATTTGAGATTGATCAATAGTAATGACTTCAATATAACTTTCAAAATGTCAAAACTCTAAGTAAATTATTTATTTTAAGAGGTGTACATACAATACAAATCTTGAAACTTCTTTCTCTAAATATTGGAATGCAAACCTAGAATTTAGTAGTAATAACATCCTGCTAGGAGTCGAACGGAAAAGTCTTACTTATATGTACATTTAGATATAAAAGAAGTATGGTTTGTGATGATAAAGAAGTAGGCTATTTGTAGGTAAGTAAATGAATACATATGCAGGATCTTATCTACAAATGGGTATTCTTAAACCTCCACATAGTCAAATTTGATATATATATATATATATATATATGACTTATAACAAAGAAAAAAATTAAAAATTATAATTTGTAGAAAATGAAAATAAATATTTAATTTTTGATAAAAAAATCATCAGTCATTAAGAGGCTTTCAAGCTCTTCGGATCTCTTTCTCCTGAATGGAGGGTGAGCTATTGAAGACTTTTTCTTCAGATGCTCTCTTTATAGAGATTTCTTAATAGACTCAAATTCAATTCAAATTATTTTTTCCTGGGCCTTCCTCATTCCACTTTGTGAGTGAAGGAAGTGAGCTCCTTAATTAATTCCTTGTTTTGTATCCAAGTTTATTTGATTGTCTGAAAAATTTGTTTTCTATTGGCCCTTCCATTCGGAGATTTGGATCTGGAGAGTGAGACACACCTTTTTATTGGCGACAAAAGAGTAAAATAAAGTACTAAAAGGTCTTGACTATGTCAAACCGTTGTGTTTGGGGTTCACACCTTGATACGTCCCCCTTTTTATTCGATAAAGCTATTATTTTGTGTGTTGTTCTCATTCGAAGGTTAAAATTCTCATGAATGTGATTTGGCTCAAAAAGTCCTCTCTTGTAATGACTAAGAGAGGATAAAATCTTTATGGTTTCACATTTTTAATTATAATAACAAATTCATTTACAAGGAAATTTAAATTCCATATGCTCTAGGATACAGTCTAAAAATACCAAATTGTAATGGAGGTAAACTAAAAGTCATTGTCTTTGAAATGATATATCTACATATTAAATCTACATGAATTTGTGAGATTGACAGAATATTAAGCTATTATAAGGCATTTTTTCTATCTGTGTCTAAACTATGTTGGCTTCATTGCAGCGAAAAACAATTATTTCTATGGGTATACATATATATACATCATTGCTTGGAAAAGATAGAAGGTTTTCTGTGAGCAATAGTTAATTTTTTATCTATGTAGATGTGCTAGCTTGAATTAAAGGGGATCCAATAACATATATTTTACTCTAAAGTAATTAATTATTTCTTTGTTTTGGATAACATATATACAAAAATTGAATTAAAAGGTATTATTTTGGTGTAAGTGGCTTTAAGGAGAGTTCAATGCTTGGAGTTAAACTAATATGAACATATTATTTTTTTTATATTTCATATAACCAACCATGATTTAAAACCTGGAAGGATTACTCGTTTCACTCAGTATTTTATCATCAAAAAATAAAAACCCAATATTGACTTTATTAAGGTGGCACAGACGTTGAAAACGTTGATAGTAGAACTTATTTTTCTTCAATGGAATTCAATATCTTACATTCTAACAGTTACCCATGATATTAGAGTAAACCATGTCTTCAAATATAAGGAAACCAGCTTGAACTTCAAATGAACCTTCATACATACATAATATGTAGTTTACAATGAAATATATTTACGACGACAAACAAGTATGGAGTTCTTCCAGAATACTTCTTTTTACTTCAGAGTATTTGTAATTTAATATTTCATTTCCATGGCTGTAAATATACATCTTCAAATACACAGAAATAAATATTTAATTCAACAATATTGCTGTATCCTCCAATTTTTGGTTCTCTTACCCATCAGTGGTGGATTCATGCTATTTTTTCTATTTACCTCATAAAATACAAATTCTCTGAAAACTTCAAAGCAATAAATCTGATCCACACCTTAAAAGAGAGAGCCTCAACCAATATCATTCACATAAAGATCGTTTCAATGAAATATGGAAGACAGCAAAGCAATGAATTTAGTGCCATTCACAATAGGAACATTGACTCCAAGTAATTTTTGTTATGTCAACTCTTGGTCTGAGAACCCAAGTAGATATTAAAGAAGCTTAGAATATCATTGGTACAATGTCCGTTGATTTGGTTAAATGTTTTTTCTAAGTGTACATACATGCAATTTCATGGAAATAATAGAGCTCTAATTTCATTTCATCAAAATATTTTTTTATGAACATCTGATATTTGGGTTTGTCTTGGATCAAACATTGAGGAGATGAAGGATGACGTTTATTTTGTAGATAGGTGATAACACTTGAATGGATTTTGCTGAGTCCCTTTAATGATATATTTTCTGAACTTTCTCGTTTATGCAAGATTGCTGCTGGTCTACGATTCCTAAGCAACTTGTCTGAATTCATTCACGTTTAATAAAGACATATAAGTGTCCTCAGTATCGAAAAGAAGCATGCAAAAGCACTTGATTTGGGAATTTTTATAGAACGATTCACTAGGCAGCATATTGACCATAACCTATATCATTGTGGTGCTTCATAACGTAATGTTATATAGATATTCTATGTTTAACAATTGATTTCCTTTTGTTTATTATAAGTAATTGACAAGTGTATTTGACGCACACAAAAGCTGCGACAATATCATGCATCCCTTGAAAAAATTATTTGAAGAAAAAAAAAATGACTGTATGTAAAAGATTTCTATATGGATTATTTCATTAAAAGAAGTTATAAGCATTTGTAAGGTAAAAATTACGGTTGAATTAGATACATCAATTCAAAGCTTTCAAAAAACAACAACATTTCTAAAAATTATATATGTATAATCAAGTGTTTGCAGTCATTGCTATCTTCTTACATTTTAATGGATCAAGTTATAGTTCTCTTTGCATTCCAAGATTTGGCATGAAACATCTTTAAAAATAAGAAAACTCGCTCAATAGTAGACATGATTGTTTGAATATTTGAGATTGATCAATAGTAATGACTTCAATATAACTTTCAAAATGTCAAAACTCTAAGTAAATTATTTATTTTAAGAGGTGTACATACAATACAAATCTTGAAACTTCTTTCTCTAAATATTGGAATGCAAACCTAGAATTTAGTAGTAATAACATCCTGCTAGGAGTCGAACGGAAAAGTCTTACTTATATGTACATTTAGATATAAAAGAAGTATGGTTTGTGATGATAAAGAAGTAGGCTATTTGTAGGTAAGTAAATGAATACATATGCAGGATCTTATCTACAAATGGGTATTCTTAAACCTCCACATAGTCAAATTTGATATATATATATATATATATATATATGACTTATAACAAAGAAAAAAATTAAAAATTATAATTTGTAGAAAATGAAAATAAATATTTAATTTTTGATAAAAAAATCATCAGTCATTAAGAGGCTTTCAAGCTCTTCGGATCTCTTTCTCCTGAATGGAGGGTGAGCTATTGAAGACTTTTTCTTCAGATGCTCTCTTTATAGAGATTTCTTAATAGACTCAAATTCAATTCAAATTATTTTTTCCTGGGCCTTCCTCATTCCACTTTGTGAGTGAAGGAAGTGAGCTCCTTAATTAATTCCTTGTTTTGTATCCAAGTTTATTTGATTGTCTGAAAAATTTGTTTTCTATTGGCCCTTCCATTCGGAGATTTGGATCTGGAGAGTGAGACACACCTTTTTATTGGCGACAAAAGAGTAAAATAAAGTACTAAAAGGTCTTGACTATGTCAAACCGTTGTGTTTGGGGTTCACACCTTGATACGTCCCCCTTTTTATTCGATAAAGCTATTATTTTGTGTGTTGTTCTCATTCGAAGGTTAAAATTCTCATGAATGTGATTTGGCTCAAAAAGTCCTCTCTTGTAATGACTAAGAGAGGATAAAATCTTTATGGTTTCACATTTTTAATTATAATAACAAATTCATTTACAAGGAAATTTAAATTCCATATGCTCTAGGATACAGTCTAAAAATACCAAATTGTAATGGAGGTAAACTAAAAGTCATTGTCTTTGAAATGATAGATCTACATATTAAATCTACATGAATTTGTGAGATTGACAGAATATTAAGCTATTATAAGGCATTTTTTCTATCTGTGTCTAAACTATGTTGGCTTCATTGCAGCGAAAAACAATTATTTCTATGGGTATACATATATATACATCATTGCTTGGAAAAGATAGAAGGTTTTCTGTGAGCAATAGTTAATTTTTTATCTATGTAGATGTGCTAGCTTGAATTAAAGGGGATCCAATAACATATATTTTACTCTAAAGTAATTAATTATTTCTTTGTTTTGGATAACATATATACAAAAATTGAATTAAAAGGTATTATTTTGGTGTAAGTGGCTTTAAGGAGAGTTCAATGCTTGGAGTTAAACTAATATGAACATATTATTTTTTTTATATTTCATATAACCAACCATGATTTAAAACCTGGAAGGATTACTCGTTTCACTCAGTATTTTATCATCAAAAAATAAAAACCCAATATTGACTTTATTAAGGTGGCACAGACGTTGAAAACGTTGATAGTAGAACTTATTTTTCTTCAATGGAATTCAATATCTTACATTCTAACAGTTACCCATGATATTAGAGTAAACCATGTCTTCAAATATAAGGAAACCAGCTTGAACTTCAAATGAACCTTCATACATACATAATATGTAGTTTACAATGAAATATATTTACGACGACAAATAAGTATGGAGTTCTTCCAGAATACTTCTTTTTACTTCAGAGTATTTGTAATTTAATTTTTCATTTCCATGGCTGTAAATAGACATCTTCAAATACACAGAAATAAATATTTAATTCAACAATATTACTGTATCCTCCAATTTTTGGTTCTCTTACCCATCAGTGGTGGATTCATGCTATTTTTTCTATTTACCTCATAAAATACAAATTCTCTGAAAACTTCAAAGCAATAAATCTGATCCACACCTTAAAAGAGTGAGCCTCAACCAATATCATTCACATAAAGATCGTTTCAATGAAATATGGAAGACAGCAAAGCAATGAATTTAGTGCCATTCACAATAGGAACATTGACTCCAAGTAATTTTTGTTATGTCAACTCTTGGTCTGAGAACCCAAGTAGATATTAAAGAAGCTTAGAATATCATTGGTACAATGTCCGTTGATTTGGTTAAATGTTTTTTCTAAGTGTACATACATGCAATTTCATGGAAATAATAGAGCTCTAATTTCATTTCATCAAAATATTTTTTTATGAACATCTGATATTTGGGTTTGTCTTGGATCAAACATTGAGGAGATGAAGGATGACGTTTATTTTGTAGATAGGTGATAACACTTGAATGGATTTTGCTGAGTCCCTTTAATGATATATTTTCTGAACTTTCTCGTTTATGCAAGATTGCTGCTGGTCTACGATTCCTAAGCAACTTGTCTGAATTCATTCACGTTTAATAAAGACATATAAGTGTCCTCAGTATCGAAAAGAAGCATGCAAAAGCACTTGATTTGGGAATTTTTATAGAACGATTCACTAGGCAGCATATTGACCATAACCTATATCATTGTGGTGCTTCATAACGTAATGTTATATAGATATTCTATGTTTAACAATTGATTTCCTTTTGTTTATTATAAGTAATTGACAAGTGTATTTGACGCACACAAAAGCTGCGACAATATCATGCATCCCTTGAAAAAATTATTTGAAGAAAAAAAAAATGACTGTATGTAAAAGATTTCTATATGGATTATTTCATTAAAAGAAGTTATAAGCATTTGTAAGGTAAAAATTACGGTTGAATTAGATACATCAATTCAAAGCTTTCAAAAAACAACAACATTTCTAAAAATTATATATGTATAATCAAGTGTTTGCAGTCATTGCTATCTTCTTACATTTTAATGGATCAAGTTATAGTTCTCTTTGCATTCCAAGATTTGGCATGAAACATCTTTAAAAATAAGAAAACTCGCTCAATAGTAGACATGATTGTTTGAATATTTGAGATTGATCAATAGTAATGACTTCAATATAACTTTCAAAATGTCAAAACTCTAAGTAAATTATTTATTTTAAGAGGTGTACATACAATACAAATCTTGAAACTTCTTTCTCTAAATATTGGAATGCAAACCTAGAATTTAGTAGTAATAACATCCTGCTAGGAGTCGAACGGAAAAGTCTTACTTATATGTACATTTAGATATAAAAGAAGTATGGTTTGTGATGATAAAGAAGTAGGCTATTTGTAGGTAAGTAAATGAATACATATGCAGGATCTTATCTACAAATGGGTATTCTTAAACCTCCACATAGTCAAATTTGATATATATATATATATATATATATGACTTATAACAAAGAAAAAAATTAAAAATTATAATTTGTAGAAAATGAAAATAAATATTTAATTTTTGATAAAAAAATCATCAGTCATTAAGAGGCTTTCAAGCTCTTCGGATCTCTTTCTCCTGAATGGAGGGTGAGCTATTGAAGACTTTTTCTTCAGATGCTCTCTTTATAGAGATTTCTTAATAGACTCAAATTCAATTCAAATTATTTTTTCCTGGGCCTTCCTCATTCCACTTTGTGAGTGAAGGAAGTGAGCTCCTTAATTAATTCCTTGTTTTGTATCCAAGTTTATTTGATTGTCTGAAAAATTTGTTTTCTATTGGCCCTTCCATTCGGAGATTTGGATCTGGAGAGTGAGACACACCTTTTTATTGGCGACAAAAGAGTAAAATAAAGTACTAAAAGGTCTTGACTATGTCAAACCGTTGTGTTTGGGGTTCACACCTTGATACGTCCCCCTTTTTATTCGATAAAGCTATTATTTTGTGTGTTGTTCTCATTCGAAGGTTAAAATTCTCATGAATGTGATTTGGCTCAAAAAGTCCTCTCTTGTAATGACTAAGAGAGGATAAAATCTTTATGGTTTCACATTTTTAATTATAATAACAAATTCATTTACAAGGAAATTTAAATTCCATATGCTCTAGGATACAGTCTAAAAATACCAAATTGTAATGGAGGTAAACTAAAAGTCATTGTCTTTGAAATGATAGATCTACATATTAAATCTACATGAATTTGTGAGATTGACAGAATATTAAGCTATTATAAGGCATTTTTTCTATCTGTGTCTAAACTATGTTGGCTTCATTGCAGCGAAAAACAATTATTTCTATGGGTATACATATATATACATCATTGCTTGGAAAAGATAGAAGGTTTTCTGTGAGCAATAGTTAATTTTTTATCTATGTAGATGTGCTAGCTTGAATTAAAGGGGATCCAATAACATATATTTTACTCTAAAGTAATTAATTATTTCTTTGTTTTGGATAACATATATACAAAAATTGAATTAAAAGGTATTATTTTGGTGTAAGTGGCTTTAAGGAGAGTTCAATGCTTGGAGTTAAACTAATATGAACATATTATTTTTTTTATATTTCATATAACCAACCATGATTTAAAACCTGGAAGGATTACTCGTTTCACTCAGTATTTTATCATCAAAAAATAAAAACCCAATATTGACTTTATTAAGGTGGCACAGACGTTGAAAACGTTGATAGTAGAACTTATTTTTCTTCAATGGAATTCAATATCTTACATTCTAACAGTTACCCATGATATTAGAGTAAACCATGTCTTCAAATATAAGGAAACCAGCTTGAACTTCAAATGAACCTTCATACATACATAATATGTAGTTTACAATGAAATATATTTACGACGACAAACAAGTATGGAGTTCTTCCAGAATACTTCTTTTTACTTCAGAGTATTTGTAATTTAATTTTTCATTTCCATGGCTGTAAATAGACATCTTCAAATACACAGAAATAAATATTTAATTCAACAATATTGCTGTATCCTCCAATTTTTGGTTCTCTTACCCATCAGTGGTGGATTCATGCTATTTTTTCTATTTACCTCATAAAATACAAATTCTCTGAAAACTTCAAAGCAATAAATCTGATCCACACCTTAAAAGAGAGAGCCTCAACCAATATCATTCACATAAAGATCGTTTCAATGAAATATGGAAGACAGCAAAGCAATGAATTTAGTGCCATTCACAATAGGAACATTGACTCCAAGTAATTTTTGTTATGTCAACTCTTGGTCTGAGAACCCAAGTAGATATTAAAGAAGCTTAAAATATCATTGGTACAATGTCCGTTGATTTGGTTAAATGTTTTTTCTAAGTGTACATACATGCAATTTCATGGAAATAATAGAGCTCTAATTTCATTTCATCAAAATATTTTTTTATGAACATCTGATATTTGGGTTTGTCTTGGATCAAACATTGAGGAGATGAAGGATGACGTTTATTTTGTAGATAGGTGATAACACTTGAATGGATTTTGCTGAGTCCCTTTAATGATATATTTTCTGAACTTTCTCGTTTATGCAAGATTGCTGCTGGTCTACGATTCCTAAGCAACTTGTCTGAATTCATTCACGTTTAATAAAGACATATAAGTGTCCTCAGTATCGAAAAGAAGCATGCAAAAGCACTTGATTTGGGAATTTTTATAGAACGATTCACTAGGCAGCATATTGACCATAACCTATATCATTGTGGTGCTTCATAACGTAATGTTATATAGATATTCTATGTTTAACAATTGATTTCCTTTTGTTTATTATAAGTAATTGACAAGTGTATTTGACGCACACAAAAGCTGCGACAATATCATGTATCCCTTGAAAAAATTATTTGAAGAAAAAAAAAATGACTGTATGTAAAAGATTTCTATATGGATTATTTCATTAAAAGAAGTTATAAGCATTTGTAAGGTAAAAATTACGGTTGAATTAGATACATCAATTCAAAGCTTTCAAAAAACAACAACATTTCTAAAAATTATATATGTATAATCAAGTGTTTGCAGTCATTGCTATCTTCTTACATTTTAATGGATCAAGTTATAGTTCTCTTTGCATTCCAAGATTTGGCATGAAACATCTTTAAAAATAAGAAAACTCGCTCAATAGTAGACATGATTGTTTGAATATTTGAGATTGATCAATAGTAATGACTTCAATATAACTTTCAAAATGTCAAAACTCTAAGTAAATTATTTATTTTAAGAGGTGTACATACAATACAAATCTTGAAACTTCTTTCTCTAAATATTGGAATGCAAACCTAGAATTTAGTAGTAATAACATCCTGCTAGGAGTCGAACGGAAAAGTCTTACTTATATGTACATTTAGATATAAAAGAAGTATGGTTTGTGATGATAAAGAAGTAGGCTATTTGTAGGTAAGTAAATGAATACATATGCAGGATCTTATCTACAAATGGGTATTCTTAAACCTCCACATAGTCAAATTTGATATATATATATATATATATATATGACTTATAACAAAGAAAAAAATTAAAAATTATAATTTGTAGAAAATGAAAATAAATATTTAATTTTTGATAAAAAAATCATCAGTCATTAAGAGGCTTTCAAGCTCTTCGGATCTCTTTCTCCTCAATGGAGGGTGAGCTATTGAAGACTTTTTCTTCAGATGCTCTCTTTATAGAGATTTCTTAATAGACTCAAATTCAATTCAAATTATTTTTTCCTGGGCCTTCCTCATTCCACTTTGTGAGTGAAGGAAGTGAGCTCCTTAATTAATTCCTTGTTTTGTATCCAAGTTTATTTGATTGTCTGAAAAATTTGTTTTCTATTGGCCCTTCCATTCGGAGATTTGGATCTGGAGAGTGAGACACACCTTTTTATTGGCGACAAAAGAGTAAAATAAAGTACTAAAAGGTCTTGACTATGTCAAACCGTTGTGTTTGGGGTTCACACCTTGATACGTCCCCCTTTTTATTCGATAAAGCTATTATTTTGTGTGTTGTTCTCATTCGAAGGTTAAAATTCTCATGAATGTGATTTGGCTCAAAAAGTCCTCTCTTGTAATGACTAAGAGAGGATAAAATCTTTATGGTTTCACATTTTTAATTATAATAACAAATTCATTTACAAGGAAATTTAAATTCCATATGCTCTAGGATACAGTCTAAAAATACCAAATTGTAATGGAGGTAAACTAAAAGTCATTGTCTTTGAAATGATATATCTACATATTAAATCTACATGAATTTGTGAGATTGACAGAATATTAAGCTATTATAAGGCATTTTTTCTATCTGTGTCTAAACTATGTTGGCTTCATTGCAGCGAAAAACAATTATTTCTATGGGTATACATATATATACATCATTGCTTGGAAAAGATAGAAGGTTTTCTGTGAGCAATAGTTAATTTTTTATCTATGTAGATGTGCTAGCTTGAATTAAAGGGGATCCAATAACATATATTTTACTCTAAAGTAATTAATTATTTCTTTGTTTTGGATAACATATATACAAAAATTGAATTAAAAGGTATTATTTTGGTGTAAGTGGCTTTAAGGAGAGTTCAATGCTTGGAGTTAAACTAATATGAACATATTATTTTTTTTATATTTCATATAACCAACCATGATTTAAAACCTGGAAGGATTACTCGTTTCACTCAGTATTTTATCATCAAAAAATAAAAACCCAATATTGACTTTATTAAGGTGGCACAGACGTTGAAAACGTTGATAGTAGAACTTATTTTTCTTCAATGGAATTCAATATCTTATATTCTAACAGTTACCCATGATATTAGAGTAAACCATGTCTTCAAATATAAGGAAACCAGCTTGAACTTCAAATGAACCTTCATACATACATAATATGTAGTTTACAATGAAATATATTTACGACGACAAACAAGTATGGAGTTCTTCCAGAATACTTCTTTTTACTTCAGAGTATTTGTAATTTAATTTTTCATTTCCATGGCTGTAAATATACATCTTCAAATACACAGAAATAAATATTTAATTCAACAATATTGCTGTATCCTCCAATTTTTGGTTCTCTTACCCATCAGTGGTGGATTCATGCTATTTTTTCTATTTACCTCATAAAATACAAATTCTCTGAAAACTTCAAAGCAATAAATCTGATCCACACCTTAAAAGAGAGAGCCTCAACCAATATCATTCACATAAAGATCGTTTCAATGAAATATGGAAGACAGCAAAGCAATGAATTTAATGCCATTCACAATAGGAACATTGACTCCAAGTAATTTTTGTTATGTCAACTCTTGGTCTGAGAACCCAAGTAGATATTAAAGAAGCTTAGAATATCATTGGTACAATGTCCGTTGATTTGGTTAAATGTTTTTTCTAAGTGTACATACATGCAATTTCATGGAAATAATAGAGCTCTAATTTCATTTCATCAAAATATTTTTTTATGAACATCTGATATTTGGGTTTGTCTTGGATCAAACATTGAGGAGATGAAGGATGACGTTTATTTTGTAGATAGGTGATAACACTTGAATGGATTTTGCTGAGTCCCTTTAATGATATATTTTCTGAACTTTCTCGTTTATGCAAGATTGCTGCTGGTCTACGATTCCTAAGCAACTTGTCTGAATTCATTCACGTTTAATAAAGACATATAAGTGTCCTCAGTATTGAAAAGAAGCATGCAAAAGCACTTGATTTGGGAATTTTTATAGAACGATTCACTAGGCAGCATATTGACCATAACCTATATCATTGTGGTGCTTCATAACGTAATGTTATATAGATATTCTATGTTTAACAATTGATTTCCTTTTGTTTATTATAAGTAATTGACAAGTGTATTTGACGCACACAAAAGCTGCGACAATATCATGCATCCCTTGAAAAAATTATTTGAAGAAAAAAAAAATGACTGTATGTAAAAGATTTCTATATGGATTATTTCATTAAAAGAAGTTATAAGCATTTGTAAGGTAAAAATTACGGTTGAATTAGATACATCAATTCAAAGCTTTCAAAAAACAACAACATTTCTAAAAATTATATATGTATAATCAAGTGTTTGCAGTCATTGCTATCTTCTTACATTTTAATGGATCAAGTTATAGTTCTCTTTGCATTCCAAGATTTGGCATGAAACATCTTTAAAAATAAGAAAACTCGCTCAATAGTAGACATGATTGTTTGAATATTTGAGATTGATCAATAGTAATGACTTCAATATAACTTTCAAAATGTCAAAACTCTAAGTAAATTATTTATTTTAAGAGGTGTACATACAATACAAATCTTGAAACTTCTTTCTCTAAATATTGGAATGCAAACCTAGAATTTAGTAGTAATAACATCCTGCTAGGAGTCGAACGGAAAAGTCTTACTTATATGTACATTTAGATATAAAAGAAGTATGGTTTGTGATGATAAAGAAGTAGGCTATTTGTAGGTAAGTAAATGAATACATATGCAGGATCTTATCTACAAATGGGTATTCTTAAACCTCCACATAGTCAAATTTGATATATATATATATATATATATATATATGACTTATAACAAAGAAAAAAATTAAAAATTATAATTTGTAGAAAATGAAAATAAATATTTAATTTTTGATAAAAAAATCATCAGTCATTAAGAGGCTTTCAAGCTCTTCGGATCTCTTTCTCCTGAATGGAGGGTGAGCTATTGAAGACTTTTTCTTCAGATGCTCTCTTTATAGAGATTTCTTAATAGACTCAAATTCAATTCAAATTATTTTTTCCTGGGCCTTCCTCATTCCACTTTGTGAGTGAAGGAAGTGAGCTCCTTAATTAATTCCTTGTTTTGTATCCAAGTTTATTTGATTGTCTGAAAAATTTGTTTTCTATTGGCCCTTCCATTCGGAGATTTGGATCTGGAGAGTGAGACACACCTTTTTATTGGCGACAAAAGAGTAAAATAAAGTACTAAAAGGTCTTGACTATGTCAAACCGTTGTGTTTGGGGTTCACACCTTGATACGTCCCCCTTTTTATTCGATAAAGCTATTATTTTGTGTGTTGTTCTCATTCGAAGGTTAAAATTCTCATGAATGTGATTTGGCTCAAAAAGTCCTCTCTTGTAATGACTAAGAGAGGATAAAATCTTTATGGTTTCACATTTTTAATTATAATAACAAATTCATTTACAAGGAAATTTAAATTCCATATGCTCTAGGATACAGTCTAAAAATACCAAATTGTAATGGAGGTAAACTAAAAGTCATTGTCTTTGAAATGATAGATCTACATATTAAATCTACATGAATTTGTGAGATTGACAGAATATTAAGCTATTATAAGGCATTTTTTCTATCTGTGTCTAAACTATGTTGGCTTCATTGCAGCGAAAAACAATTATTTCTATGGGTATACATATATATACATCATTGCTTGGAAAAGATAGAAGGTTTTCTGTGAGCAATAGTTAATTTTTTATCTATGTAGATGTGCTAGCTTGAATTAAAGGGGATCCAATAACATATATTTTACTCTAAAGTAATTAATTATTTCTTTGTTTTGGATAACATATATACAAAAATTGAATTAAAAGGTATTATTTTGGTGTAAGTGGCTTTAAGGAGAGTTCAATGCTTGGAGTTAAACTAATATGAACATATTATTTTTTTTATATTTCATATAACCAACCATGATTTAAAACCTGGAAGGATTACTCGTTTCACTCAGTATTTTATCATCAAAAAATAAAAACCCAATATTGACTTTATTAAGGTGGCACAGACGTTGAAAACGTTGATAGTAGAACTTATTTTTCTTCAATGGAATTCAATATCTTACATTCTAACAGTTACCCATGATATTAGAGTAAACCATGTCTTCAAATATAAGGAAACCAGCTTGAACTTCAAATGAACCTTCATACATACATAATATGTAGTTTACAATGAAATATATTTACGACGACAAACAAGTATGGAGTTCTTCCAGAATACTTCTTTTTACTTCAGAGTATTTGTAATTTAATTTTTCATTTCCATGGCTGTAAATAGACATCTTCAAATACACAGAAATAAATATTTAATTCAACAATATTGCTGTATCCTCCAATTTTTGGTTCTCTTACCCATCAGTGGTGGATTCATGCTATTTTTTCTATTTACCTCATAAAATACAAATTCTCTGAAAACTTCAAAGCAATAAATCTGATCCACACCTTAAAAGAGAGAGCCTCAACCAATATCATTCACATAAAGATCGTTTCAATGAAATATGGAAGACAGCAAAGCAATGAATTTAGTGCCATTCACAATAGGAACATTGACTCCAAGTAATTTTTGTTATGTCAACTCTTGGTCTGAGAACCCAAGTAGATATTAAAGAAGCTTAAAATATCATTGGTACAATGTCCGTTGATTTGGTTAAATGTTTTTTCTAAGTGTACATACATGCAATTTCATGGAAATAATAGAGCTCTAATTTCATTTCATCAAAATATTTTTTTATGAACATCTGATATTTGGGTTTGTCTTGGATCAAACATTGAGGAGATGAAGGATGACGTTTATTTTGTAGATAGGTGATAACACTTGAATGGATTTTGCTGAGTCCCTTTAATGATATATTTTCTGAACTTTCTCGTTTATGCAAGATTGCTGCTGGTCTACGATTCCTAAGCAACTTGTCTGAATTCATTCACGTTTAATAAAGACATATAAGTGTCCTCAGTATCGAAAAGAAGCATGCAAAAGCACTTGATTTGGGAATTTTTATAGAACGATTCACTAGGCAGCATATTGACCATAACCTATATCATTGTGGTGCTTCATAACGTAATGTTATATAGATATTCTATGTTTAACAATTGATTTCCTTTTGTTTATTATAAGTAATTGACAAGTGTATTTGACGCACACAAAAGCTGCGACAATATCATGTATCCCTTGAAAAAATTATTTGAAGAAAAAAAAAATGACTGTATGTAAAAGATTTCTATATGGATTATTTCATTAAAAGAAGTTATAAGCATTTGTAAGGTAAAAATTACGGTTGAATTAGATACATCAATTCAAAGCTTTCAAAAAACAACAACATTTCTAAAAATTATATATGTATAATCAAGTGTTTGCAGTCATTGCTATCTTCTTACATTTTAATGGATCAAGTTATAGTTCTCTTTGCATTCCAAGATTTGGCATGAAACATCTTTAAAAATAAGAAAACTCGCTCAATAGTAGACATGATTGTTTGAATATTTGAGATTGATCAATAGTAATGACTTCAATATAACTTTCAAAATGTCAAAACTCTAAGTAAATTATTTATTTTAAGAGGTGTACATACAATACAAATCTTGAAACTTCTTTCTCTAAATATTGGAATGCAAACCTAGAATTTAGTAGTAATAACATCCTGCTAGGAGTCGAACGGAAAAGTCTTACTTATATGTACATTTAGATATAAAAGAAGTATGGTTTGTGATGATAAAGAAGTAGGCTATTTGTAGGTAAGTAAATGAATACATATGCAGGATCTTATCTACAAATGGGTATTCTTAAACCTCCACATAGTCAAATTTGATATATATATATATATATATATATATATGACTTATAACAAAGAAAAAAATTAAAAATTATAATTTGTAGAAAATGAAAATAAATATTTAATTTTTGATAAAAAAATCATCAGTCATTAAGAGGCTTTCAAGCTCTTCGGATCTCTTTCTCCTGAATGGAGGGTGAGCTATTGAAGACTTTTTCTTCAGATGCTCTCTTTATAGAGATTTCTTAATAGACTCAAATTCAATTCAAATTATTTTTTCCTGGGCCTTCCTCATTCCACTTTGTGAGTGAAGGAAGTGAGCTCCTTAATTAATTCCTTGTTTTGTATCCAAGTTTATTTGATTGTCTGAAAAATTTGTTTTCTATTGGCCCTTCCATTCGGAGATTTGGATCTGGAGAGTGAGACACACCTTTTTATTGGCGACAAAAGAGTAAAATAAAGTACTAAAAGGTCTTGACTATGTCAAACCGTTGTGTTTGGGGTTCACACCTTGATACGTCCCCCTTTTTATTCGATAAAGCTATTATTTTGTGTGTTGTTCTCATTCGAAGGTTAAAATTCTCATGAATGTGATTTGGCTCAAAAAGTCCTCTCTTGTAATGACTAAGAGAGGATAAAATCTTTATGGTTTCACATTTTTAATTATAATAACAAATTCATTTACAAGGAAATTTAAATTCCATATGCTCTAGGATACAGTCTAAAAATACCAAATTGTAATGGAGGTAAACTAAAAGTCATTGTCTTTGAAATGATAGATCTACATATTAAATCTACATGAATTTGTGAGATTGACAGAATATTAAGCTATTATAAGGCATTTTTTCTATCTGTGTCTAAACTATGTTGGCTTCATTGCAGCGAAAAACAATTATTTCTATGGGTATACATATATATACATCATTGCTTGGAAAAGATAGAAGGTTTTCTGTGAGCAATAGTTAATTTTTTATCTATGTAGATGTGCTAGCTTGAATTAAAGGGGATCCAATAACATATATTTTACTCTAAAGTAATTAATTATTTCTTTGTTTTGGATAACATATATACAAAAATTGAATTAAAAGGTATTATTTTGGTGTAAGTGGCTTTAAGGAGAGTTCAATGCTTGGAGTTAAACTAATATGAACATATTATTTTTTTTATATTTCATATAACCAACCATGATTTAAAACCTGGAAGGATTACTCGTTTCACTCAGTATTTTATCATCAAAAAATAAAAACCCAATATTGACTTTATTAAGGTGGCACAGACGTTGAAAACGTTGATAGTAGAACTTATTTTTCTTCAATGGAATTCAATATCTTACATTCTAACAGTTACCCATGATATTAGAGTAAACCATGTCTTCAAATATAAGGAAACCAGCTTGAACTTCAAATGAACCTTCATACATACATAATATGTAGTTTACAATGAAATATATTTACGACGACAAACAAGTATGGAGTTCTTCCAGAATACTTCTTTTTACTTCAGAGTATTTGTAATTTAATTTTTCATTTCCATGGCTGTAAATATACATCTTCAAATACACAGAAATAAATATTTAATTCAACAATATTGCTGTATCCTCCAATTTTTGGTTCTCTTACCCATCAGTGGTGGATTCATGCTATTTTTTCTATTTACCTCATAAAATACAAATTCTCTGAAAACTTCAAAGCAATAAATCTGATCCACACCTTAAAAGAGAGAGCCTCAACCAATATCATTCACATAAAGATCGTTTCAATGAAATATGGAAGACAGCAAAGCAATGAATTTAATGCCATTCACAATAGGAACATTGACTCCAAGTAATTTTTGTTATGTCAACTCTTGGTCTGAGAACCCAAGTAGATATTAAAGAAGCTTAGAATATCATTGGTACAATGTCCGTTGATTTGGTTAAATGTTTTTTCTAAGTGTACATACATGCAATTTCATGGAAATAATAGAGCTCTAATTTCATTTCATCAAAATATTTTTTTATGAACATCTGATATTTGGGTTTGTCTTGGATCAAACATTGAGGAGATGAAGGATGACGTTTATTTTGTAGATAGGTGATAACACTTGAATGGATTTTGCTGAGTCCCTTTAATGATATATTTTCTGAACTTTCTCGTTTATGCAAGATTGCTGCTGGTCTACGATTCCTAAGCAACTTGTCTGAATTCATTCACGTTTAATAAAGACATATAAGTGTCCTCAGTATCGAAAAGAAGCATGCAAAAGCACTTGATTTGGGAATTTTTATAGAACGATTCACTAGGCAGCATATTGACCATAACCTATATCATTGTGGTGCTTCATAACGTAATGTTATATAGATATTCTATGTTTAACAATTGATTTCCTTTTGTTTATTATAAGTAATTGACAAGTGTATTTGACGCACACAAAAGCTGCGACAATATCATGCATCCCTTGAAAAAATTATTTGAAGAAAAAAAAAATGACTGTATGTAAAAGATTTCTATATGGATTATTTCATTAAAAGAAGTTATAAGCATTTGTAAGGTAAAAATTACGGTTGAATTAGATACATCAATTCAAAGCTTTCAAAAAACAACAACATTTCTAAAAATTATATATGTATAATCAAGTGTTTGCAGTCATTGCTATCTTCTTACATTTTGATGGATCAAGTTATAGTTCTCTTTGCATTCCAAGATTTGGCATGAAACATCTTTAAAAATAAGAAAACTCGCTCAATAGTAGACATGATTGTTTGAATAT
This sequence comes from Lepeophtheirus nordmannii, assembly GCA_963680855.1. Taxonomy (NCBI): domain Eukaryota; kingdom Metazoa; phylum Arthropoda; class Copepoda; order Siphonostomatoida; family Caligidae; genus Lepeophtheirus; species Lepeophtheirus nordmannii. The sequence goes on along the minus strand of OY804524.1, from coordinate 27,638,766 downwards.
TTGAGATTGATCAATAGTAATGACTTCAATATAACTTTCAAAATGTCAAAACTCTAAGTAAATTATTTATTTTAAGAGGTGTACATACAATACAAATCTTGAAACTTCTTTCTCTAAATATTGGAATGCAAACCTAGAATTTAGTAGTAATAACATCCTGCTAGGAGTCGAACGGAAAAGTCTTACTTATATGTACATTTAGATATAAAAGAAGTATGGTTTGTGATGATAAAGAAGTAGGCTATTTGTAGGTAAGTAAATGAATACATATGCAGGATCTTATCTACAAATGGGTATTCTTAAACCTCCACATAGTCAAATTTGATATATATATATATATATATGACTTATAACAAAGAAAAAAATTAAAAATTATAATTTGTAGAAAATGAAAATAAATATTTAATTTTTGATAAAAAAATCATCAGTCATTAAGAGGCTTTCAAGCTCTTCGGATCTCTTTCTCCTGAATGGAGGGTGAGCTATTGAAGACTTTTTCTTCAGATGCTCTCTTTATAGAGATTTTTTAATAGACTCAAATTCAATTCAAATTATTTTTTCCTGGGCCTTCCTCATTCCACTTTGTGAGTGAAGGAAGTGAGCTCCTTAATTAATTCCTTGTTTTGTATCCAAGTTTATTTGATTGTCTGAAAAATTTGTTTTCTATTGGCCCTTCCATTCGGAGATTTGGATCTGGAGAGTGAGACACACCTTTTTATTGGCGACAAAAGAGTAAAATAAAGTACTAAAAGGTCTTGACTATGTCAAACCGTTGTGTTTGGGGTTCACACCTTGATACGTCCCCCTTTTTATTCGATAAAGCTATTATTTTGTGTGTTGTTCTCATTCGAAGGTTAAAATTCTCATGAATGTGATTTGGCTCAAAAAGTCCTCTCTTGTAATGACTAAGAGAGGATAAAATCTTTATGGTTTCACATTTTTAATTATAATAACAAATTCATTTACAAGGAAATTTAAATTCCATATGCTCTAGGATACAGTCTAAAAATACCAAATTGTAATGGAGGTAAACTAAAAGTCATTGTCTTTGAAATGATATATCTACATATTAAATCTACATGAATTTGTCAGATTGACAGAATATTAAGCTATTATAAGGCATTTTTTCTATCTGTGTCTAAACTATGTTGGCTTCATTGCAGCGAAAAACAATTATTTCTATGGGTATACATATATATACATCATTGCTTGGAAAAGATAGAAGGTGTTCTGTGAGCAATAGTTAATTTTTTATCTATGTAGATGTGCTAGCTTGAATTAAAGGGGATCCAATAATATATATTTTACTCTAAAGTAATTAGTTATTTCTTTGTTTTGGATAACATATATACAAAAATTGAATTAAAAGGTATTATTTTGGTGTAAGTGGCTTTAAGGAGAGTTCAATGCTTGGAGTTAAACTAATATGAACATATTATTTTTTTTATATTTCATATAACCAACCATGATTTAAAACCTGGTAGGATTACTCGTTTCACTCAGTATTTTATCATCAAAAAATAAAAACCCAATATTGACTTTATTAAGGTGGCACAGACGTTGAAAACGTTGATAGTAGAACTTATTTTTCTTCAATGGAATTCAATATCTTACATTCTAACAGTTACCCATGATATTAGAGTAAACCATGTCTTCAAATATAAGGAAACCAGCTTGAACTTCAAATGAACCTTCATACATACATAATATGTAGTTTACAATGAAATATATTTACGACGACAAACAAGTATGGAGTTCTTCCAGAATACTTCTTTTTACTTCAGAGTATTTGTAATTTAATTTTTCATTTCCATGGCTGTAAATATACATCTTCAAATACACAGAAATAAATATTTAATTCAACAATATTGCTGTATCCTCCAATTTTTGGTTCTCTTACCCATCAGTGGTGGATTCATGCTATTTTTTCTATTTACCTCATAAAATACAAATTCTCTGAAAACTTCAAAGCAATAAATCTGATCCACACCTTAAAAGAGAGAGCCTCAACCAATATCATTCACATAAAGATCGTTTCAATGAAATATGGAAGACAGCAAAGCAATGAATTTAATGCCATTCACAATAGGAACATTGACTCCAAGTAATTTTTGTTATGTCAACTCTTGTTCTGAGAACCCAAGTAGATATTAAAGAAGCTTAGAATATCATTGGTACAATGTCCGTTGATTTGGTTAAATGTTTTTTCTAAGTGTACATACATGCAATTTCATGGAAATAATAGAGCTCTAATTTCATTTCATCAAAATATTTTTTTATGAACATCTGATATTTGGGTTTGTCTTGGATCAAACATTGAGGAGATGAAGGATGACGTTTATTTTGTAGATAGGTGATAACACTTGAATGGATTTTGCTGAGTCCCTTTAATGATATATTTTCTGAACTTTCTCGTTTATGCAAGATTGCTGCTGGTCTACGATTCCTAAGCAACTTGTCTGAATTCATTCACGTTTAATAAAGACATATAAGTGTCCTCAGTATCGAAAAGAAGCATGCAAAAGCACTTGATTTGGGAATTTTTATAGAACGATTCACTAGGCAGCATATTGACCATAACCTATATCATTGTGGTGCTTCATAACGTAATGTTATATAGATATTCTATGTTTAACAATTGATTTCCTTTTGTTTATTATAAGTAATTGACAAGTGTATTTGACGCACACAAAAGCTGCGACAATATCATGCATCCCTTGAAAAAATTATTTGAAGAAAAAAAAAATGACTGTATGTAAAAGATTTCTATATGGATTATTTCATTAAAAGAAGTTATAAGCATTTGTAAGGTAAAAATTACGGTTGAATTAGATACATCAATTCAAAGCTTTCAAAAAACAACAACATTTCTAAAAATTATATATGTATAATCAAGTGTTTGCAGTCATTGCTATCTTCTTACATTTTGATGGATCAAGTTATAGTTCTCTTTGCATTCCAAGATTTGGCATGAAACATCTTTAAAAATAAGAAAACTCGCTCAATAGTAGACATGATTGTTTGAATATTTGAGATTGATCAATAGTAATGACTTCAATATAACTTTCAAAATGTCAAAACTCTAAGTAAATTATTTATTTTAAGAGGTGTACATACAATACAAATCTTGAAACTTCTTTCTCTAAATATTGGAATGCAAACCTAGAATTTAGTAGTAATAACATCCTGCTAGGAGTCGAACGGAAAAGTCTTACTTATATGTACATTTAGATATAAAAGAAGTATGGTTTGTGATGATAAAGAAGTAGGCTATTTGTAGGTGAGTAAATGAATACATATGCAGGATCTTATCTACAAATGGGTATTCTTAAACCTCCACATAGTCAAATTTGATATATATATATATATATATGACTTATAACAAAGAAAAAAATTAAAAATTATAATTTGTAGAAAATGAAAATAAATATTTAATTTTTGATAAAAAAATCATCAGTCATTAAGAGGCTTTCAAGCTCTTCGGATCTCTTTCTCCTGAATGGAGGGTGAGCTATTGAAGACTTTTTCTTCAGATGCTCTCTTTATAGAGATTTCTTAATAGACTCAAATTCAATTCAAATTATTTTTTCCTGGGCCTTCCTCATTCCACTTTGTGAGTGAAGGAAGTGAGCTCCTTAATTAATTCCTTGTTTTGTATCCAAGTTTATTTGATTGTCTGAAAAATTTGTTTTCTATTGGCCCTTCCATTCGGAGATTTGGATCTGGAGAGTGAGACACACCTTTTTATTGGCGACAAAAGAGTAAAATAAAGTACTAAAAGGTCTTGACTATGTCAAACCGTTGTGTTTGGGGTTCACACCTTGATACGTCCCCCTTTTTATTCGATAAAGCTATTATTTTGTGTGTTGTTCTCATTCGAAGGTTAAAATTCTCATGAATGTGATTTGGCTCAAAAAGTCCTCTCTTGTAATGACTAAGAGAGGATAAAATCTTTATGGTTTCACATTTTTAATTATAATAACAAATTCATTTACAAGGAAATTTAAATTCCATATGCTCTAGGATACAGTCTAAAAATACCAAATTGTAATGGAGGTAAACTAAAAGTCATTGTCTTTGAAATGATATATCTACATATTAAATCTACATGAATTTGTCAGATTGACAGAATATTAAGCTATTATAAGGCATTTTTTCTATCTGTGTCTAAACTATGTTGGCTTCATTGCAGCGAAAAACAATTATTTCTATGGGTATACATATATATACATCATTGCTTGGAAAAGATAGAAGGTTTTCTGTGAGCAATAGTTAATTTTTTATCTATGTAGATGTACTAGCTTGAATTAAAGGGGATCCAATAACATATATTTTACTCTAAAGTAATTAATTATTTCTTTGTTTTGGATAACATATATACAAAAATTGAATTAAAAGGTATTATTTTGGTGTAAGTGGCTTTAAGGAGAGTTCAATGCTTGGAGTTAAACTAATATGAACATATTATTTTTTTTATATTTCATATAACCAACCATGATTTAAAACCTGGAAGGATTACTCGTTTCACTCAGTATTTTATCATCAAAAAATAAAAACCCAATATTGACTTTATTAAGGTGGCACAGACGTTGAAAACGTTGATAGTAGAACTTATTTTTCTTCAATGGAATTCAATATCTTACATTCTAACAGTTACCCATGATATTAGAGTAAACCATGTCTTCAAATATAAGGAAACCAGCTTGAACTTCAAATGAACCTTCATACATACATAATATGTAGTTTACAATGAAATATATTTACGACGACAAACAAGTATGGAGTTCTTCCAGAATACTTCTTTTTACTTCAGAGTATTTGTAATTTAATATTTCATTTCCATGGCTGTAAATATACATCTTCAAATACACAGAAATAAATATTTAATTCAACAATATTGCTGTATCCTCCAATTTTTGGTTCTCTTACCCATCAGTGGTGGATTCATGCTATTTTTTCTATTTACCTCATAAAATACAAATTCTCTGAAAACTTCAAAGCAATAAATCTGATCCACACCTTAAAAGAGAGAGCCTCAACCAATATCATTCACATAAAGATCGTTTCAATGAAATATGGAAGACAGCAAAGCAATGAATTTAATGCCATTCACAATAGGAACATTGACTCCAAGTAATTTTTGTTATGTCAACTCTTGGTCTGAGAACCCAAGTAGATATTAAAGAAGCTTAGAATATCATTGGTACAATGTCCGTTGATTTGGTTAAATGTTTTTTCTAAGTGTACATACATGCAATTTCATGGAAATAATAGAGCTCTAATTTCATTTCATCAAAATATTTTTTTATGAACATCTGATATTTGGGTTTGTCTTGGATCAAACATTGAGGAGATGAAGGATGACGTTTATTTTGTAGATAGGTGATAACACTTGAATGGATTTTGCTGAGTCCCTTTAATGATATATTTTCTGAACTTTCTCGTTTATGCAAGATTGCTGCTGGTCTACGATTCCTAAGCAACTTGTCTGAATTCATTCACGTTTAATAAAGACATATAAGTGTCCTCAGTATCGAAAAGAAGCATGCAAAAGCACTTGATTTGGGAATTTTTATAGAACGATTCACTAGGCAGCATATTGACCATAACCTATATCATTGTGGTGCTTCATAACGTAATGTTATATAGATATTCTATGTTTAACAATTGATTTCCTTTTGTTTATTATAAGTAATTGACAAGTGTATTTGACGCACACAAAAGCTGCGACAATATCATGCATCCCTTGAAAAAATTATTTGAAGAAAAAAAAAATGACTGTATGTAAAAGATTTCTATATGGATTATTTCATTAAAAGAAGTTATAAGCATTTGTAAGGTAAAAATTACGGTTGAATTAGATACATCAATTCAAAGCTTTCAAAAAACAACAACATTTCTAAAAATTATATATGTATAATCAAGTGTTTGCAGTCATTGCTATCTTCTTACATTTTGATGGATCAAGTTATAGTTCTCTTTGCATTCCAAGATTTGGCATGAAACATCTTTAAAAATAAGAAAACTCGCTCAATAGTAGACATGATTGTTTGAATATTTGAGATTGATCAATAGTAATGACTTCAATATAACTTTCAAAATGTCAAAACTCTAAGTAAATTATTTATTTTAAGAGGTGTACATACAATACAAATCTTGAAACTTCTTTCTCTAAATATTGGAATGCAAACCTAGAATTTAGTAGTAATAACATCCTGCTAGGAGTCGAACGGAAAAGTCTTACTTATATGTACATTTAGATATAAAAGAAGTATGGTTTGTGATGATAAAGAAGTAGGCTATTTGTAGGTAAGTAAATGAATACATATGCAGGATCTTATCTACAAATGGGTATTCTTAAACCTCCACATAGTCAAATTTGATATATATATATATATATATGACTTATAACAAAGAAAAAAATTAAAAATTATAATTTGTAGAAAATGAAAATAAATATTTAATTTTTGATAAAAAAATCATCAGTCATTAAGAGGCTTTCAAGCTCTTCGGATCTCTTTCTCCTGAATGGAGGGTGAGCTATTGAAGACTTTTTCTTCAGATGCTCTCTTTATAGAGATTTTTTAATAGACTCAAATTCAATTCAAATTATTTTTTCCTGGGCCTTCCTCATTCCACTTTGTGAGTGAAGGAAGTGAGCTCCTTAATTAATTCCTTGTTTTGTATCCAAGTTTATTTGATTGTCTGAAAAATTTGTTTTCTATTGGCCCTTCCATTCGGAGATTTGGATCTGGAGAGTGAGACACACCTTTTTATTGGCGACAAAAGAGTAAAATAAAGTACTAAAAGGTCTTGACTATGTCAAACCGTTGTGTTTGGGGTTCACACCTTGATACGTCCCCCTTTTTATTCGATAAAGCTATTATTTTGTGTGTTGTTCTCATTCGAAGGTTAAAATTCTCATGAATGTGATTTGGCTCAAAAAGTCCTCTCTTGTAATGACTAAGAGAGGATAAAATCTTTATGGTTTCACATTTTTAATTATAATAACAAATTCATTTACAAGGAAATTTAAATTCCATATGCTCTAGGATACAGTCTAAAAATACCAAATTGTAATGGAGGTAAACTAAAAGTCATTGTCTTTGAAATGATATATCTACATATTAAATCTACATGAATTTGTGAGATTGACAGAATATTAAGCTATTATAAGGCATTTTTTCTATCTGTGTCTAAACTATGTTGGCTTCATTGCAGCGAAAAACAATTATTTCTATGGGTATACATATATATACATCATTGCTTGGAAAAGATAGAAGGTTTTCTGTGAGCAATAGTTAATTTTTTATCTATGTAGATGTACTAGCTTGAATTAAAGGGGATCCAATAACATATATTTTACTCTAAAGTAATTAATTATTTCTTTGTTTTGGATAACATATATACAAAAATTGAATTAAAAGGTATTATTTTGGTGTAAGTGGCTTTAAGGAGAGTTCAATGCTTGGAGTTAAACTAATATGAACATATTATTTTTTTTATATTTCATATAACCAACCATGATTTAAAACCTGGAAGGATTACTCGTTTCACTCAGTATTTTATCATCAAAAAATAAAAACCCAATATTGACTTTATTAAGGTGGCACAGACGTTGAAAACGTTGATAGTAGAACTTATTTTTCTTCAATGGAATTCAATATCTTACATTCTAACAGTTACCCATGATATTAGAGTAAACCATGTCTTCAAATATAAGGAAACCAGCTTGAACTTCAAATGAACCTTCATACATACATAATATGTAGTTTACAATGAAATATATTTACGACGACAAACAAGTATGGAGTTCTTCCAGAATACTTCTTTTTACTTCAGAGTATTTGTAATTTAATATTTCATTTCCATGGCTGTAAATATACATCTTCAAATACACAGAAATAAATATTTAATTCAACAATATTGCTGTATCCTCCAATTTTTGGTTCTCTTACCCATCAGTGGTGGATTCATGCTATTTTTTCTATTTACCTCATAAAATACAAATTCTCTGAAAACTTCAAAGCAATAAATCTGATCCACACCTTAAAAGAGAGAGCCTCAACCAATATCATTCACATAAAGATCGTTTCAATGAAATATGGAAGACAGCAAAGCAATGAATTTAGTGCCATTCACAATAGGAACATTGACTCCAAGTAATTTTTGTTATGTCAACTCTTGGTCTGAGAACCCAAGTAGATATTAAAGAAGCTTAGAATATCATTGGTACAATGTCCGTTGATTTGGTTAAATGTTTTTTCTAAGTGTACATACATGCAATTTCATGGAAATAATAGAGCTCTAATTTCATTTCATCAAAATATTTTTTTATGAACATCTGATATTTGGGTTTGTCTTGGATCAAACATTGAGGAGATGAAGGATGACGTTTATTTTGTAGATAGGTGATAACACTTGAATGGATTTTGCTGAGTCCCTTTAATGATATATTTTCTGAACTTTCTCGTTTATGCAAGATTGCTGCTGGTCTACGATTCCTAAGCAACTTGTCTGAATTCATTCACGTTTAATAAAGACATATAAGTGTCCTCAGTATCGAAAAGAAGCATGCAAAAGCACTTGATTTGGGAATTTTTATAGAACGATTCACTAGGCAGCATATTGACCATAACCTATATCATTGTGGTGCTTCATAACGTAATGTTATATAGATATTCTATGTTTAACAATTGATTTCCTTTTGTTTATTATAAGTAATTGACAAGTGTATTTGACGCACACAAAAGCTGCGACAATATCATGCATCCCTTGAAAAAATTATTTGAAGAAAAAAAAAATGACTGTATGTAAAAGATTTCTATATGGATTATTTCATTAAAAGAAGTTATAAGCATTTGTAAGGTAAAAATTACGGTTGAATTAGATACATCAATTCAAAGCTTTCAAAAAACAACAACATTTCTAAAAATTATATATGTATAATCAAGTGTTTGCAGTCATTGCTATCTTCTTACATTTTAATGGATCAAGTTATAGTTCTCTTTGCATTCCAAGATTTGGCATGAAACATCTTTAAAAATAAGAAAACTCGCTCAATAGTAGACATGATTGTTTGAATATTTGAGATTGATCAATAGTAATGACTTCAATATAACTTTCAAAATGTCAAAACTCTAAGTAAATTATTTATTTTAAGAGGTGTACATACAATACAAATCTTGAAACTTCTTTCTCTAAATATTGGAATGCAAACCTAGAATTTAGTAGTAATAACATCCTGCTAGGAGTCGAACGGAAAAGTCTTACTTATATGTACATTTAGATATAAAAGAAGTATGGTTTGTGATGATAAAGAAGTAGGCTATTTGTAGGTGAGTAAATGAATACATATGCAGGATCTTATCTACAAATGGGTATTCTTAAACCTCCACATAGTCAAATTTGATATATATATATATATATATGACTTATAACAAAGAAAAAAATTAAAAATTATAATTTGTAGAAAATGAAAATAAATATTTAATTTTTGATAAAAAAATCATCAGTCATTAAGAGGCTTTCAAGCTCTTCGGATCTCTTTCTCCTGAATGGAGGGTGAGCTATTGAAGACTTTTTCTTCAGATGCTCTCTTTATAGAGATTTCTTAATAGACTCAAATTCAATTCAAATTATTTTTTCCTGGGCCTTCCTCATTCCACTTTGTGAGTGAAGGAAGTGAGCTCCTTAATTAATTCCTTGTTTTGTATCCAAGTTTATTTGATTGTCTGAAAAATTTGTTTTCTATTGGCCCTTCCATTCGGAGATTTGGATCTGGAGAGTGAGACACACCTTTTTATTGGCGACAAAAGAGTAAAATAAAGTACTAAAAGGTCTTGACTATGTCAAACCGTTGTGTTTGGGGTTCACACCTTGATACGTCCCCCTTTTTATTCGATAAAGCTATTATTTTGTGTGTTGTTCTCATTCGAAGGTTAAAATTCTCATGAATGTGATTTGGCTCAAAAAGTCCTCTCTTGTAATGACTAAGAGAGGATAAAATCTTTATGGTTTCATATTTTTAATTATAATAACAAATTCATTTACAAGGAAATTTAAATTCCATATGCTCCTAAATGAATACATATGCAATGCAGGATCTTATCTACAAATAGGTCTTCTTAAACTTCCACATAGTCAAATTTGATATATATATATTGGAAATAATAGCTGTGAAGAATTAAGTGAAGCCTCTAAAAGGACATTAGAATAACTATTTATAATTTAAGACATTTTCTACGACACTCATATAATTATAATTAATGTTTATCCACTCTATTGTTAATAAAGTCCTAATACTCTGAAATTAATTCAATTCTTTCTTGACAATTGTAACTAATTCCACAATTAAAGGTTGACTGTTCAGTATAGATCTTCCTATATTTTAAATATTTTATGACAGTTATTCCAAGAAAATGGGCCAATAATCTTAAGTCTACAATCTTGAATCTGTATGATATTTTTTGCTTTATATTTATGATTGGTTCAATTCTTCAAGTTTTCAAAATACCATCTAACTCATGCATGGGCAACCTACGGCCCACGTAAGCTTTTCATCCGGCCCGCAGAGACCGCAGAAGAAATAATTGGTATGTTTTCTGCCCTTTAACACATAAATCAACAAGTACAAGGATTGATTAATTTTGTGTCATTTATGATAATCTATAATCAAAACAGTCAAATATTTAGAAACCATAAATAGTCATCAGGGATGTGAAACAATCCTTAAGTATTATTTTTATTAGTTTAATATCTATTCCGTGGCAAATTAAGTTGAAACTAAGAGTTAACTTGCTAATAGATCATAGGGCAGTGGTTCTAAGGGAATGTACTTCGACAATCGCCAAGAGATTATTTAAAGTGTGTATTTATCGCAACACATAAAAAATATGAAAAGTGAGTATTGAATTAAATAGCCTGTCAGAGGAATTGATGAAAATAAATAGCTTACTATGAATCAATAGAACGTCATTAAAGTTTCTCCTCCCCCCTTCATGAAAATACAAAAAATCTACGGAATTTTTTTTTTTTCAATTTTCGAAACGTGCTCTTTAAATTGTACAAAAAAAAAATTGGGGCAACCTTAATTGACAAAAAGCAGGGAACAATTCCCTAGTTAACATCAGTCTTTTTTTCATTTTCTTTACAGAGGAAAGACTAAGAGATACATATATAGAGGATGTGTTAGTCTGCTCCTACCACTGTGATCTGAAGAATAAAATAAAGTGATTGAAAAATAAAAACTCGCAACTATTAAAAGTAACCTTTTTTTATAATATAAGAATCCATAACTTGATTTTATCACAGGATTTTTCATCCTCCTTCTTTAACAATTTATTGGTATAAAATATTTAAGGAAGAAATGAAACAAGGGTGTCGTCTTGAGCTTTTAGTCTCTCAAGAAAAGAAATATATATACCATATATCCATAACGTATACACGATATTAATTATGAAAATAGAATGAATAAATATTAAACAGAGGTTTTATCCAATGTTTACAAAGTATAAAACATATCTTTATAGATAGTATCGAGCAAGAGGAGGAAAAAAAAAAAAAGAAGGATACAAGTCCTCTGAGTAGAGCTAACTATTTTAGCATTACAAGTTCTTTTAAAAGGTTGCACTATCTTATTACCATTATTTTTTTTAAAACATCAGTTCTTTGAAAATTCATCACCAATACAGTATCCTCAATATTTGTACTTCCCTGTCTTCTAGATTTGAAGGCAATTCATTGAATTAATCAAGTCCTTATGTAAAAGTCTGTGCGAGTAAGCAAACATAATTATTAATTAATCACGATTCTCAAATGTCTCAATATAAGTGTTCAGGAATTTTGTAAAGGATGGATGCTGAAGAGCTTGGATATTGTGAAGTCTTCCAATACCGTTCTGTGATCCAGAAAGAAGCCAGGTACACGACCTAAGATTAGGATTAAAGGAAACCCTGTTAACTGCAGAAATGGGGTATCGAGTAATGTCCTCCAGTTGAAGACGATCAGCTGCACGAGTAGCTGAGATCTCAGACTCTGGATTTTTACTAAAGTCCGCTAAATTCATATCGATGTAACCAAATTCTTCAATATTCTCCACACATTCCTTGTACTGAAGAGAATTTTTATCGTCGTCTCTGCGACTCACAGAGGTACGATACACAAATGTGCGTCTTCTGGTCGTGTATTTATCCGTCTCCAGACTCGAGGCATTAGAAGGCGATACAAATACGATAACTTCCCCAGCAGAAGTACCAACGCCCAATGTTCCTAACCAAAAATTGGTAGCTTCATTTTTAATGGCTGAATTATGACAAAGGATGGGCTGAGTTCGGACTCGAGAGTAGCCAGGTTCTGAAAGAATAGTTTGCGTGTGGGATTGGAGGTAGACATCATCATGGGATATAGAAATATGGCCATCAGAAAATGACCTAAAGAAGTGGAGATCCGTGATTAAACCTTTTTTCCCGTTTAAAATAGGAAAAGAAGGATCGGTGAGGTCCCACACATTGAAAAAACGATCAAATGATCCAGTTGCGCAGTATCGAGGGAAAACGTCAGTTCCATGCAAATCCAATCCGTTTACACCAGACGTGTGAGCATGGAGTACCTTATATGGATGTATTACAGAGCCTCTTTTTAGCAGGATGGAGTTTGTTAGTAGGTCATAAAGAGCTATCTTTCCTCTGGAATATGAAGCACCTATAACTCGATGACCTTTCCCATTGTACCATGCTATCTTCAGGCATTGACCAAATGACTCACGCAAAGGTCGTAAACACATCTCAGGCGCGTGTTTATAAAATTGATGAGAATTATCATCACCACCATCATACTGCTGCTGTTTTGGTCGTTGAATTCTATGAATGTAAACATTCCCATTCGAACAACCAGCTGCCAAGAGACCCAGATGTGTCTCAGTATCTGTACCTGATGGACACCATTTAAAACACCAAATTTTACCATAGTCATGTAGGAGTCCGTACTTGAATACTGGAGCAGATGCTTTTCCATTACCCGTTTTCAGAGTGCCCCCTGACCAAATTTGAATGACCCCAAGGCCAAAGTCCAAACTGAACATTGCACTTACATCATCCATATCCCTATGTGTACTCACTGCAAAGAACTCTTCAGCTTCACCAATATGAGGAGCCCACTCTAAGGTCCAGATGGGACCTCCAGCAAAAAATGTGGGAATCCCATCCAGACAAGCACCCTCAAAACGTTGCAATGAAGTAACTTTTGAGTTAAAATTCTTCTCCACACTCTTTTTAAAGGTGAAGGAAATTGAGTTTTCGGAGATAGGAAGGTAAGAATCAATTTCAGATGAATTCCTTACTGCTCTGTACTCATTTGACAATATTTTAGTGAACAGAGTTTCTTTGACACTGAAATGAGCTAAGCGAAACTTGAGCTCACTTTTCAAATGATCCATACAGGGTGAGAGGGTTGCGCATCTTCCAGTATGATTGGATTGGCGTGGCTTACTTGGACGAGCCACAGATGGGCTTGGTTCTAGGTCCTCAGTCTCCTCCTCACCTATATTAGAGTCCTCGTCTTCGAAGAACTCATCATCTTGTTCTTCATCCTCTTCTGAGTGAGTAGACAGTACATGATTCACCAAGGCTTTCTTAGTAGTGTCTTCGAAGCCACACTGAGTACACCTAAAGAGTTTTGATTTGATTTTCATGAATTTTTCTTCCACATTAAGTTCATCCGTCACTCGATACTCTTCATCCTCGTTATCATCCTTTTCACTCTTGTCATCAATATCGTCCCCACTCTTCAAGAGGGAATTAATTGTTTCATTCATAATCTTGTTCGCTTTGCATGCAGCACTACGGCGAGCTCTACCTCTGGAACTGATATCAGGACTTTCAAGTGGCTTTTCTTGAGCTAAAGCTGGCTGCTCTACTATCAGTTCCTCGTGAATTTTCATATGCAACTTTAACCCCAACGGCAATCCACGATACTTACAATGAGGACAAGGAACTTTCTCTGCCTAAAATTAATAAAGATAAAACAAAAATAAAGACTTACATTTAAATCAACTCACATGCAATTCCTCTTTGCTCTTCCCACATCTTTTCGTATGATATTGAAGACCGAGTCTAGTCGTAAAGGAACTCACACCGCAAATAAAACAAGTTACTTTTTTCACTAATTTAAAAGCCTCCTTCATTGCTGCATGTATTTCCTCCTCATCGAACTCCTGACTCTCACCAGCTAGTCGAGCCACTCCTCCATGAGCACTCGCAACATGGACGTTAAATAGTTGGGAACTACCAAAGTAAGTGTTACATTTGCCACATTTTAGTTTTGGTGAGACTTTAGCTTTCTTGGATGGAGGTGACCTACTTGACTTGAACTCATATTCTTCTTTCTCTTTGAGTCTTCCAACACGCTTTCGCTTGCTACCAGACTCTTTCGCTGGTGCAACAATTGGAGACTGCCGTGGTGTACTCGTACAGTGTCTTCTACTTCGTTCAATTTTCGGAGTTTCTGGCTCAATTGTGGAAGTATTTTGAGCACGTGGTCTACGAGTACTACGCCTTAACTCTCTTATAGCAATAGAAGGTGAAGACCCATCACATGAATCCTGTGAAGATATTTTCTTTCTCCTAGTTATCCTGGGAGTTTCGAGGGATTCTTGGATTGAATCAGAGTTAGAATGCTCTTCGATTTGATTTGAATCAGAGTTAGAAGGCTCTTCAATTTGATTTGAATCAGAGTTTGATGGCTCTTCGATTAGATTTGATGATGAGACTCCATTTTCAATTACAGGAGTAGGGGTACGGGTGGTGGTGGTGATTTTGTTGTTATTGGAGGTGGTTGTGATGGTTTCTTCAGAATCGCTATTTGACAATGAAATTTTATGCTCTTCTAAATCGATGTCATCATCGGATGGGGACTCACTATACTCAGGGGTTAAATGAGGGGAGTCCATGACCTCTTTAGTCTCTTCCTCAGCTGCGATATAATCTTCATTATTAGGATAACAATTAGGTAAGTCTGAACTGATTACCTCTTCGGAGCTTTGCGATGACTCTCCTCCAGATGGCCTATCAATCAGTTCTGAAATTAGTTCGTTGCGACTCTTGTGGATTCTGTTATCAACAAGTGCACTCTCATTTTGTGTAAGGTTATGGTCGCTCTCATTTTGAACAAGGCTATGGTCACTCTCATTATGATTAAGACCATGTTCACTCTGAGATAACCGAGATACCACGTTGCTCGGTAGAATGTACTTTACCCCTGAGGGAGTGCTTTTTATATTAGAAGGCTCGGCGTTAGTAGGGACTTTAACAGGCTTAAGTACTTTAACTCTTCCTGGTCCTTGAGATGAGGAATGTTGCCCATCAATATTTAAGGACTGCAAATCCTCAGAGTGTAAACGTGAATTAGAATCTTCACCACTGGTATCATCCACAGTCCTTCTACTTTTGAGAGAAGAGGTATCTATACTACTTAAAAACTGTTGTAATTGACGCTGGAGGCTATTGCTATTTCTCCCACTTTTCCTGAGCCTTTTGGTTCGCCCTATATTATTTTTCTTGGATAAAGTACGTGGGTTAGAGTACTTTTGCTTTTTAAGGGTACTACAATTGGAATTCAAATTGTCACTAGTCGAACCATTTGAGGAAATTGTCAGATTGCCCTGATCAGGTATCATTTTATGTTTATTTTGTTCTGTCAGCGAGGCATCAGAGAGCTCTGGTGTTGACTGAGGAGGAGCAGATATGGGCTCTGGTGATGAGTACACATTTGATTCTTTGGCTAAGGAAGCCACGAGAGAAATTGAGTCACTCAAGTTATCTTCATTTATTGAGGACGATGATGCACTAAAAGTAGAGCCAGCTGATCTTACAGAGCGAGTTGAATCCGGAAGAATGTAGCATTCATTCGTTTCATGGGTGTCAGGGTCCTCACATAAATCAATAACGATGGCGTTTTTTCGATTCGAGGGAGAATGTGATACGTCCTCTTCTTTTGTACAATCTTCTTCTTATTTTAAAAAAATATAAAAATAAATATATAATTTATGTTAATTACATAAAGATTACAATGAATGTGTGTATTTACTCTATAATTATATTAATAGTTGATTATTAAATTTACAAAAACTCACCTAGAGAATCAGAGCCAAGCGTGAATAGTGCTTCATTGATGGTTTGTTGGGCCTTGGCCTCTCTTCGACGTAGTTCCTCTTCCCAAGACTTGAAATCCTTTTCTTTCTTTAATAATTCGTGCTTTTTCCTTATTTTCTTTTTAGCATTCTCTGCAAGTGCCTCAGAGCGCAGGACTATTTCCTCATATGCTTCAAGAATGGCTCGTTGCTCCTCTAAACTATTCTTTTTAGAGGCGTTCGATGAAGAAGAGGTCCGAGATGTACATGAAACTTCCTCCTCAAGCTTTACATCATCGTCTTGGAGGTATTCCCCAGACTCGAGTGATGATCCCACGTGGGACCGACGAGATTTATCATTGTAAGACTTGAGCGCGCTCCTTGCACTCCCTGACGTGGATGAGGAGGAGCTCCAATTCTCCTCCTCTTTCTGTTCGCCAGACACGCCTGGGATAGGCTTTACATACAGTACATTCCCATCCGTTGTTCTAACTTTCATTATACGGGGTGGACTGGCGTTAGAGGGAGAAAGCTGCTCTTCTTCAGGCTCATCCAAGAGGATGTAACGACTCTAAAAATATTTATTAAAAAAATATAGATAACTCAAGATATGGATATTGAGTTGTTAAAGGGATCCTGTATCTAACATGCATAGGATACAATAAAATGATTTTTGATAAATTAAATTTAACTTAATAGACTAATGAGGAGATCAGAGTTTCTTTTTATGCCTTACCGAGTGTCGAGAATAGTAGGAGTAGTCTAATTCATGAAAATCTTCGTTCGTTTCCCGACGTACTTCTGTATATTTCCCTGGCCTTCCACGGGGTCGTGTATTTGAAACAATTCTACTCTCCGCCATGAGTCTTGCATTTTGTTCATCTCTTGTTTCATAGGCCTCGATATTATCGTTCAAAAGGGGTTTTTTACTTTCGAGAGAGTCATGAGTAGGGGGAATTTCTGAAGGATGTAGAGGAGGAACTCCATGACTCCTCTCTTGATGCGTTCGAAGGCTTCTAAATTGACAGAATCTGACTTCACAAAAAGAGCATGTGACAAAATCTCCTTGGCGCAGAAACCCAGCACAATTCTTTTTGTGAGCCACAATTCCAGCAAGGCTCAAAAAGGATAAACGACAATGAGGGTCAGGACAGGAGGCGTATCCATGTCGGTATATGCTGGCTTTAAAGCTATCAAGTTCATCATCTCGATAGCAATGAGGATCATCAGCAACGACGAGGCTCCTACGCATTGGAACCCGAACAGGGCCGGAGGAACCAGGATGAGCGTGATGAAAGGTAGAGCCCTTGGATAAAGTAACTGTTCGACGAAAAGGGTATGGATTGGACATCTTATTTTGGCGTTGTTTTCTTCTAAATTACTTGAATAAATATTTGGCTATCTGAAACAGAAGATATATGTATTATATATATATTTAGGAAGTGTCAAACATTAAGAGCCCTACTTTACAACAATCTCAAAATCAACACATCTTACTACTCCCAGACATAAATAAACATGCACAAGACTCTTAAAAAAAACCTCAATACATTTTCAAAGCGTCATTTTAAAGAAAGAAAGAAAGAAAAAAAAAGAAAAGGAAGAAGGAATCGGCCACTTCAAGGACTGCATTAAGGTCGTTGGATGGGATAGAAACTTCATTAACAGCTCCACATACTTAAAAACTATGCTTCAATAAAAAGTGGTTGACATAAAAAAGAAAGAAAATAATAATGAAAAAGATTTCGAGAATTGTTTTTTTCCTTTTCAAGGAATTCAAGTATTTTTTAAGTCAAACGTTGATTGATTCAAATATATATATATATATATATATATATAGATATTATAATAGAACAAAAAAAAGTGTTAAAATGAAATTTAATTGTGTGAATTCGTGGTATTTTTTTTTAATATTAAATCTATCAATCATTCGTCCTCATTGAGCCCAACAAAGTACATTTACTAAAAATACGACTATCCTTCATTAAAGCATCATTTTCATGAACATATATATCGTTGTATTAACTGCGAGACATGCATAAAAGTAAGAGTGTGATGTGAGAAGTAAGTAGGGAGGGAACCACCCAGAGTGACACATAAATGGGTGGAGTCAGGACTCGAGTCAAGGACTTGAATGCTATGTACCTTTGTAATAAAGGAGCGCAAAGGGCCTTATTACTATGTGAAGTCGTATGCAGACAGAATAATAACACTATATATGAAGTATTGTGGGTCCCAAGGCAGAGAGAGTGAGAGAGAGGGACAAAAGAGAGAGTGAGTGAGTGGAAGACGAAGAATATGGCTGCAACTCGGATTGGATGGACTCTTCCACTTCTTCTCTCTCCTTTTCTCTTCTCGATTCTTTTCCTCTTTTTCCCTCTTTATTTCGCTCTTCTTTTCTTTTTCTTTTCCTTCTCTTTTTCCTTCCCTCAGCTTCTTCTTATCGATGTCGATGGGATATTGCAAATGTCCAATGCGATTGTTTCGAATGTTTTGCCGCACTTTTCATATTCGTTCCATGGATCAAACTCACACTGATACACTCAACACACTCCATGTGGGCACGAACGTAATCACGAATATCAAAATAGGGGCGAAAAAGATTTATTCTTTCTCTTGAGCTCAAAATAGAGATGAAGCTATTTGAGGATTGGATAGACTAATGTTGCCTTGTGGTCCATAGCTGCTCATGCTCTTCTTTTCTTTTTTTTCTTATTAGTACACAGCTAGATCATGGAAAGAGAGAGAAAGAGCAGCTGGAGCGCACGCTTCAATGTGTTTTCTATGGCGTCATTGATCGGCGCCTTTTATTATAGGTTTGATTAAAATATCCACTAGCTATTTATTATGTACATAAAATGGTAGATTTGAAGTAGGTAGGGACCTAGCTGGCAACTACCGAGATGTCCATATAGAAATGACATCAGCTATTGAATAACAGAATCATTATTAAAAGTTACAAAAATACTCCTTCAAATGAATCAGGAGCTTAATTGATAACTTGACGCTCCTCATATTTTGTTGTGGATATATACTTTAGCTGGAGTCAGTTGGTACCTCTGTAACACGTCGTGTCGCAGATTTTTTTTTTGTATTTTTTATTTTATAAATAATATAAATATTAATTTAACGTCACAATATTACTCCTAGCAAGTAATAAGGTTCAACTATTAATTGGGGGAGCTCGATATGACGAAACTAATGGAATGGATGTCGTTCGGAACTTTGTTTCTCTCCCTATGGCTGAGCTTGAACTACTCTCCCCTCTCTCTCAGAATTGATCCTGAAAACCGGTGTCTCATTTTTTGGAGTCCATTTTCACTTGTTGCAGCATTTGGAGTTTACTCCATTTGTGTCATTGCCTACCGGGTCTACACTTTTAATGACGTTCCAAAGGCAGCCCAAGAATTGAATGAGGAGATTGTTGCTGCTAAAAAGGATTTAAAGGAAAAGGGACTCTCGTTCTAAAACTGAAAAGCTGTGAATTTTGATGAATTCCTCATGCCTTAAATTTGTATATTTGACCCTATTTGTAATTAGTTAATTATATTTGTTATTCCATTTTGCTATTGTTTGCCCTTTTTACTGTTGAGTTGAAGTTAATATTAAAAAAAAACTGTGATATTCTATCTCGTGACTCTATTAATGAAAAGTCCATAAAACTTGATTTCCTTTCCTTTTTAGGATCCCTTAAAAGGATGGTTCAAAAAATGGAAATAGATGGAGAGGACTCGGATCAGTCCTATTTAATTAGCAGAGCACGCTCTGCCAAAAGTCAAAGAGAAGCTCGTGCATGGATGATCACTGCGAGACTCATGTTTCCAAATGATTTAGACATTCAATTTGAAGCCTATGTTGCAGAGAAACGGAGTGAGAAGATTCAAGAGTCGGCAAACTATCTTCAAGCCATGTATTTGAATTTCAGCAAGGATCCAAGAGTGTGGAAGGAGCTGAATCTCATCATCGAATCTCTCCTTCAAAGCAACAATGATTCAAGTGCTAAAGGAAAGTTTAGTCCTTTAGTGGTATTTGAGGCCCTTCCGACTGATGTTCAAGAGCAAATCCTTCATCAAGCCTCTTTAAATGCTCTTGAGGAGAAAAATAGTAAGGAGGGAATCGTTGAGTATGTTAAATTAACCCTCATCTCAATTAGTCAATTTCCTAACTCTGTTAATACTCGATGTGTTGAAATGTTAAAACATTTATTAAAGGGGATATGGGACCACAAGGGAGACAAAGAACTACTCAACATCGCCGTGAATGAGGTTTGTTTGAAAATACTCAGCTTTTCCTCGCTTAAACTAGAGTCCTCTGTTCTAGAGGATTTGGTATATCTCACCATTCACGACTATGTTTTCGAAAGTTGCATACTCTGCTCTAGTCGTCCGTCTTGGGACGTTGTATTTAAAATACTTCGAGAGCTAGGATCTCGACTCAACTGGACTCTTTCAAGTAATTTGGAGAATGAGCCGTTGGAAGTCTCCCTGAACAAAGTTGTGAGTTTTAATCAGAGAAATAAGCAGGAGAGTGAATCCATCTTTGAAATGTACTCCGTTTGTTTAATACTATTTCTAAAAGCATTTTCTGACTATCTTGAGGATGCAGCCCCTCATGAAGGAAATGAAACTAAAAATGATTCAGAATTTGTATTAGTCGAGGCCTTTGTTACGCATGAGGTCGAGGAAGGATCCCATGGTGGTCGCATTAAACGGCGTAGAACCACAGATGAGGAACGGCGTACACCATTGATTACGTTATATAGCGATGATGATTCCGAAGAGCGAAACAAACGCAATATGACGGATAATTTCTTACATGCACTTCATTTCTACCAACTTTTGCATTCTGAAAAAGAACTTGAAGCTCGATTTACTCGTTTGCTTGAGACTAAAGGAGTCTCAGGGGCCTTAACTAATTTCTCAATCGATAACCTCATTTATGAGTCTAAATATCGAGAGGCCTTGCAAGTACTGAGGCAATTACCAACTCCAGTTACACAGGATGAACAGGGGCGATTCCATTTAAAGATGGCTACCGTGCAGTATTGCTTGAAGGACTCTAATGCGTCTGCGGATCAAATAATACAAGCAATGGCTTGTTTACCCCCTGCAAGCTCTGAAAGTAATAAAGACACCGTCTACAAAGCCAAAAAGGACGAAGATGCTCTTCAGAAACCAACTATTAAAAATAGACATTTGCACTTCCTTCGCTATGCTCGTAAGCCAATTATAAGCTACGTTACGCGAATACTCATCAATCTCCTTCGGGACAAAGGATTTCAACCCCAGAGTCCTGAAAGTGACTTAGCGCTTGGACATGTTATGGTCTTACTACAGTATACGTGGCCTTGCGAGACCGATTTGTTTTATATGATTCTGCACAGGTAATTAAAATTATAAATACAATGAAGTTGTATTTATAAAAATCATTAATTGTTTCCCTTTTCCCGCTAGAATCCGCATGAAGGAGAATTTCGTATATCCCTTATTTTCCACCTATGTGATAGAGATTGAGTTTTTGGAGGAGTTTATGTGGCTTGCCAGTGAGCAAGGAGGCTCCGTTGCTCTAGACATTAGCCCTCGCTCACATAATCCCTCTGCTTCAGGTCGGAGAGTTGGAACTCGCGGTGCTAATAGAGGAGAGAAAGAGGAATTCAAAACAGCCATACGAAAACAAGTGAAGCGCTGTCACGAAAATTTAGATAAAATAATCATCGATTTTTTGAACCAAAATAAAGATTCTATTTTTCAGTGTCTTATATAAAAATTTAAATCAAAAAAAAAAAAAATACAAAATATTAATTATATTCTCAACAATTAATTATAACCGAAATGATTTGGTCCCATGGAAATGGATCACTCCTTAGTTCAATTCCATTTTCCAAGCTTTTAAAATCTCTTCGGCCTTTTTCAAACTATCATTATGCTAAAAGTAGATTAAATGAAAAATATTAGTGATATGACGAATGATGCAAAAGTATTCAAACCTTAATGAAGCAAAGTCGTATATATGATTCTCCAATGTGTTTATGATCTTCACTAAAGAAAGCAGATGGAGGTATTCCCTGTAATTTGCGATTTTTAATCAGCCATTTTACAAATTTATAGTCCTGTCGTTCATCTGTTTCTGAACTGAGATCCACTTTACCAGCGAAAGAACTCCAATCGGCTAGGATAAAGTATCCTCCTTCAGGAATAACGGGATTCATGCCAATATCCTTCAATACTGTTGCTATATAATCTCTTTTGGCTTGAAGATCCCTCGAAATGGACTTAAAATAGCATTCTGGGCTATCAATACGCTCCATTTCCTTTTCAAGGCTTCGGGCCACAGCCTCTTGTATGGGTGTAGGGCAAGTATAGACACAGTTTTGGTGAACAATTTGACAGTTTCTAATAAGTTGTTCAGGACCAATTGCCCATCCCAATTTCCAACCAGTGACGCTAAAAGTTTTTCCAGCAGATCCTATAGTTATTGTACGCTCCCACATACCAGGAAGAGTGGCGATGCGGATCATTTCATTGTCATCAAAAACCATGTGTTCGTACACGTCATCAGAGATGCATAGTACATTATGTTTAATGCACAAGTCGGCAATCATTTGGATTTCATCTCGTTTGTAAACTTTTCCCAATGGGTTATTAGGATTGTTAAATATAATAGCTTTGGTTCTCGGAGTGAAAGCAGCAATCAGCTCCTCAGGATTGAGTTTCCAATCCGCGGACGTAATGTGGCCATCCTTTTTGGTCTAAATATGTAAGTAAATACATCATGAAATCTAATTGAATAATATAATAAATTCAATTTACCGGAGCCAAACTAATGAATACAGGAGTGCCTCCGGCAAGTCTAACTTTGGGCTCATAGCAGTCAAAGTAAGGTTCAATAATGATAACTTCATCCCCAGGATTGATATGTCCCATAATAGACGTAAAGAGTGCCTCATAGGCTCCATCAGTGACTAAAACCTCCTTTAGAGGATCTACTGAATGGCTCAATAGCTGTCCATAAAGCTTTGAGAGAGCTTGAATGAGTCGAGGATGGCCAAATCCTCTAGTATACTGATGTAAAACAGAATTAGGATTGGGATCCGCAGAAATACTTTTAAGTTCATCAAGAACAGAGTGGGGAACAAGGTCATCAGGGAGTCCCTGTCCAAGATTCAGAGGTTTGTACTCTAATCCTAATTGAATAAATTCAACCCTAGGGGGAAATAAAATTACACTTTATGCTCTATTTCAGTTAAATGAGACATAGTGGTAGTAAGTATGTCTGATAGTATAATGATCAAATGAGGGATGGATTCAATGCAACTAAACTTACCAGACGTTGCTCTCGAGTCCTTTATACTTGGTGGCCAAAGCGAATTTTTCCATATTTTGATTTGTAGAAAACGATCTGAAAATAAAAAGGGATTGAGATATCTTTCCCGAACGGCGCAGAGATCCAAGAATATTAAACATGACTTATATAGTATCCCTTTATTATATTTAATAAATAAACTCCAGCTTTTAAAGGCCTGGGGCCATACTCATATCATAAAACTTGAATTGAAACACTAAATAACAACGAAGCAGATACTAAAATGTCGGACTCACAACTAAATATTAGAGATGTGTTCGAAGACCTATAATCTAATATATATATTTACTTTGTAAGATGTAGCTAGATGTTCGTCTAAGCGGAGAGAAAAGAGAAATGGGTATTAATGTATAGCAGCTAGTGGCGGTTACAAGATAAGTTATCTAAGATAACTTAGAACTCTGTACTAATATTATAAACAAAGTCTATAAATTTATAATAAGATGCAGCGTACATATATTATGTATAAATTTTAGCGTGATAAATATTTCTTGAAGGTCAAACCTTTTGTACAATATTTGAAAGTTTGATCGGTTTTTTATCATTGTACAAGTCACAGCTCTTTAGCTTATGCAAGTTGCAGCAGCTAGAAAAAAAATGAGAGGTTTGTAAACTATAATCTTATCTTTAAAATGTTCCGTTTATTTATTATTTATATATATATCTTTTATCAACTGCGTACTTTAGTTGTTATGGCCTGAATAAAATAACATAACTCATATAAAAGTCATATAATTATAAGTATTAATGCAGTAGGTAGTATAATAATCCTAATAAATTCTAAGTATGTCTTCAACTGTGCGAATATTGCGTAGAGAATAATGTGTTTCTCCTTTTTGAGTCACAATATTCAAAGATATATAGCTCCAAGATTATTAAATCATCATCATCAGCTGAAATGTGAGTACTATTATATAGTGAGAGTACTACTCTACTCTGCAGTATTGTATGAATTATGTTATGTAGTAAACTAGCTATATAATAGTATAGTAAAAGTTTTATTTCTTCATATAATTTGGCGACTTTCTCTATTGATTATTTGATGGTTTTTACTATTTAATGTATTCAAGGTGTGTATCAAGATGTAGAAGAATGAGGATTGGCTTTTATTTGATTTATGCATGGATTTGGGTATGCATAGGACCTGTGGAGAGCTATCTCGGGAGAAGTGAGACCTCTGCCACTCTCATTTTCAATTCTGGGGCCAATATCACACTTAATTGCCAAGGGAAATCCGCGCATCGGGACATTGCTTGGATTCAGGTTATACAGAATAGGAGTCCATGATTCCCCACCATTTTATTTGTGTACCTTTGATTTTCAAAACAAAAAACTAAAGCCCGGAGTCACTTGATTTTCCACAGTTTTTGACATATGATATTATTGTCATATGGGATTTTTTTATTTTTACAAAGTACAGTCATAGTACTCTCAAAGACACTAAATAAAATGGTTGCTGACTCTTATATAGTATGGAAAAAAAGTACTTCCGTCGAATCGTATACGCCACGAATCTGATGGTCGCCTCATCATAGACAAAGTTTTTCCCAAGGATGAAGGACTTTACTTATGCCAAGATGTTGAAAGTAATCAATCCATTCACTCTATCCGCCTTCGTGTTCGTACTCCACCTGAACGAGTCTCAAACTTTACCGTACTTCCTCGAAGCGTATTCGCACTTGCTACCTGGAATACACCGTCAACAAATTCAGATGTGGATCCCCCCTTGCTCAAATACACACTCTCCTATCGAATAGACGGCAATGAGAGATTTGAAGGACGGCGTGAAGAAGACGAAGAAGAAGGAGATGGCATTTTTGTTTGGACAAAGTGTCAAGTCTCTGGGAATGAAAACTCTTACACGGTCTACAATCTACGTCCCAACTCTACCTATTATTTTCGTATTTTCGCAACGAATGCCGTAGGTTCAGGAGAAAATGTGAGTGTCATGGTTCGAACGACCTATGATCCCAAAGAAATACAAGAAGCAGAACAAGAGAGTGGACTGCTATTCTCAGAAGGAGCTCTTCTTTATGATGGAGGGCTTCATGGCGATGCTCAAGATAAAATAGATCTGCAACAAGATTCCTTCAAGTACAGAAATATGATCATAACATCCTTAAATGTGTTACTCCCCTTTTATTTTTTTCCAGGGTATGGATCGTTGCGCTCCTATTATTTGTCATTGTCTCCACAAGTGGAGCTATAGGAATTAGTTTATTTTTAATTAAAGTTCGTGGTCGATCTCGTAATGATATAACCGTAGAGGTAAGTTAGGAGAAAAGCTTCGATGAATTTATCAAGTTAATTAATGATACATCTTCGTTATCCTAGACAACGGAAGAAGAAGCGATGGAGCTCGTGCCTCACATTACACTTAATCCTTCTTTTAATATCGATATGTTAGAGTATATCGAACCTGAGGAATCTTCAATCAATGATGAAAGGAATGATGAAGATGGTGCCAATTTAGTTTCACTTCCAAATGGATAAAAAGATAATTAATCACATACTTTATTTTAAGTATCATCTATTTTTTTATAGGATTTTCGTTTCATTTTTACCTTTTCCAAGTCTCATCATAAGTATATACTTTGTGTAATACAGAATTTGTGTCTAGTCATAACAACAACTTATTCCAGATCTATTTAAGTTATTGGTGATTTATCTCTGTAGCTCTCATAATTAATTTTATATATATACCTACAAATTATAATTGCATTATTGTATTCTTAACATACAATTTATAATTAATATTACATATTTTATGATATTGTAGATTTTTTAAAACTCTAACTACTGCTTAGTTTATCCCTTCGAATAACGCATTTATATTTATAAATTGAATTAATTATATACATAGAAATTAATTTTTTGTTGAATTATACTCTTCTAATTGTCTTTTCACTCAAAAAATTAAGTTTATTCATTTTGATACTTGGATAATAATTATATATAATTATTATCATCAAGTATACACGACTTAATTTGATTTTTAAACCAGGTTCGGAAGAAGCAAGCTTGATTCAGGATAATAGTAATAATAATTTTGACTAATAATTGGTACATAATAACGACAGCAATTCAAATTAATGCAATCTTCCATATGGTCAAAGGGACTGCTGATTACGGGGATGAGTGACGAGTCATCACTCATCCCATTTTGTGTAAATGGTGGACTTTTTACGGACTCATAAAAGGACAAAGCGGTCTATGACTATACTTTAAAATGTATTTCTCCATGGAAACATCATAATAAGTATATAATTTTAAGGAGGATTCGAATGCACTTTATAAGAGGAAAACTACTCTTATCAAACTGAAAGAAGCAGAGATAATATGTGACCTAACTAATGTACCGGCCAATGCTTCTCATTTCTTTGTTTTGTTCTAGTCAGAGTGTAACATACAAATTATAATATGCACATCATCTGCAAAGCTAGCCGATCATATGCAATCATATTATAAGCCATGTATAGAAAGCGCTTGGATTTTACTTATTTGTAATTTACAGCATACATAGTCGTCAAACCATGCATGTACATAATTACTTTCATTTCCTATTATTTCGAGTATTCCTACATAATAATTTCATATTTATTATCCTTTTAAGTTCCCACCGGACGTAAATACATCTATTGATTCTCATCCACCCTCTCAAGATACATCGTATGCTATTAAGGATCAACCCATGAGCCTAGGACAAATTCCAAATACGCAGGACTCGTCTTCTCAACTAGGATCTCCATCGAAGACAATAGAGAATTATGACTACATTTCCTTCTGTTGTGATGTATGTTCATGTTGCCTATTCTGGATGTGAGTTTATTCTGTTGTTTTCTGTAGCTTTGAGATATTTTGAAGGGGTACACAATTATCATTTAGAGATTCTTTGATTGTACTTGATGCTTTAAATATATAATACTTCATTCTTGTACTCTGTTTGTCGATCCAACTTTGTCCAAACGTAAAAATAAAGGGGTTTTTTTTCTCTCAATCTATTGCACTTGTTATAATCTATGAACACCTTATCGTAAGACTCGCATCCCGTCTCGGTCCTGTTGTTTAATGGAATTAACTAATCAAATACCCACATGGATTAACTAATGATTGAGATCATCCATAGAAAAATCAATTCATGTTCTAATTTTCGTCATAAGTAAATTAATAACAGAAATCAAACTTTTAAGTGGGATGTCGCTATTATTATAAATAGCAGGTATTAAGACAGGATTCATACAAATATTATCAATATAACAACTTGGTTTGTGATTCAGAAGATAATATGAATCTGAACTCAAACTCATTGAGTATTTCTAAATGGAAAAAATGAAAAATTAGCCCATTAATTAATTATTAATAATAATTTTCAGAGGGTCTTTTGAGTACTTTAATAAGGATGTTGAAAATGTAGTTATGTCTCAGGAAGAATATTTATAAATTATAGCTTATATAACTCTAATATTAATTAATTGATAATGCAACTCAATTTATTTAATAATTTTACGGTTGAATTATTCTTCAATTGCTGTTTCATGGCTATAATACTTTTAAAAAAATTAGCCTTATTCTTTTTAAATCAAAGTAATATCTCTTAATTAATAGACAAATAATATTATGAGAGTTATGTATAATTTATAGAAATTGATTCCAATAAAAATGTTGAGTTCGGCTCTGACTCTGAGCCTGAGGGCTTGGCACAATATTCTGACGTCATAATCTTGGGTTGGCAACCTCAACTTTCTTCCAAAATATATATATGTATATATAAAATATGGGAAGTACACTCACTATGAAAATTAGTATGTTAGTAACTGAAGGGAAAGCAGGAATATTGCTCAGGAAGTAAGAGTAATGTTAAATTTGTTTGTTACACAAGGATAGGCAGATAGCTCACTGCCATATATATTGAGGATACAACTATAATACTGTACTATAAATATATATGCATATAAATTGGAGTTTAAAAACAGCATGAACTAAACTGCAGACTATTCTTCCTTCTTTTGGTTGCCTCCTCCTCACAATTGAGTTAGAACGCAACATAAGTTCATATTACTTTGTGCTTGCATATTATTAATATACTTAAGTCATTTCTATTAATTCATTCTACATTATGCAGTAAGTAGATTCAGAGTAATAGTTGTAGTAGTAGTAGTAGTAGTAAAAAGAAAATACTTACTCATAGTCATCTGAGCTAAGCC
Organism: Lepeophtheirus nordmannii; assembly: GCA_963680855.1. Lineage (NCBI taxonomy): Eukaryota > Metazoa > Arthropoda > Copepoda > Siphonostomatoida > Caligidae > Lepeophtheirus > Lepeophtheirus nordmannii. The sequence continues at coordinate 27,610,074 of OY804524.1, read as the reverse complement.
CTGCACAAAGAAGGAGGAGAGCGCTTAGATTTTGCTTGTCGTTTATTGGTAAACCACGCAGCTAGCTTGTTGAAGAGTGAGTCCCTGAAGTGAGTGATTGACATACGTTGACGTACAATTGTCTCTAGCTGATGATAGACTCCATTGCTTCCTTAACTACACTATTCTTTCCAAGACCCCACCAGATCAAAGCAGCCCGACTCATCATCATAGCATAATTGACCAAAACGACCTAGCACTAGAATGTCTTATCCACCCCCACAACAACAAGGGATCCCCGGACAACCCTATCCTCCTCCACCTTATGCAGTGAAGGATCAACCCATGGGTGATGGGCAATATCCACCACCTCAACCTGGTTATCCTCCACAAGGATACCCAGGTTATCCACCGCAGGAAGGAGGAGGATACGCCCCTCCAAACTATCCCCCACAGCAAGGCGGGGGATACTATCCACCACAAGGACAGCCACAACCCGGATATCCACCTCAAGAAGGTGGAGGCTACTATCCACCACAAGGACAGCCACCTCAAAACTTCAATCAAGAACAAGAGAATCAAGCTCAAGAGGATAGTAAAAGCCCTGGTTGCTGTGAAATATGCTGTTGCTGCCTTGCAGGCTATTGTGCTTGCAAACTGATTTCAGATCTGCTCTGTGGCCTTTGCGATATACTCGGAGATTGATCCAGACCTTGAAAACAATCCCTCTTTTGTGCATATCTCTATCTATGTATGTATACCTTTTTATCAACTGGATTAATTGTTGCACTAAAGTGCTCCGACATACAAATATTAATATTAATAATAATAATAATTACTTCCCTCGTCCAAGATTCAACAAATGGAAATATTTTTTAAAGAAAAAAAAAAAAAAAAACCAACTCTAAAAGACCTTAAAAAACACATGGCAAGAACCCTATTTCAAATTATCTATATATATATATAAATAATTAATCGTCGCTCCTTTTAACCTTGTGCAACACATACACACACAAACACAAAAGTACATACATATATTCAAAATGTTTTAATGAGAAAATTAAATAAGTATTTTATATATTATATATTTATACACATGTATAGAAGTTTATATTCGTTTAACTAAATAAAGCAGGATGATGTTATGCACAGTTTTGAATTTTTTTTTTAAACAAAAAAAGTCAAGTATTTTAACATATTATTCTATAAATATTAATTTTAATTAATTATTAAAAGACTTGTTTCTTGCATGACATCACCATATGGGGATCAACTTTCCAGCTAAAGGTGTGTGGTGCTTGCCACTTCTTGACGGTCTTTGTATCCCCAGGACATTTTGCTGGGCTATTTTTCTCTGTTTTGTAGAGGGGCTCTTCGGCTTGGAGCGTGGTTCCAACCCACCATGATTTTTCTTTTGCATTCCAGAATACATAATAAACCTTTCCGGGTGGGGGTGGATCCTTGATGATGGGAGTATTAGGAATGACTAGATGTTGGTGGTCTGATGAAGAAGACCCAGATGAATGACTGGATGAAGTACTTCCGCTACGGCTGAATCCACCACCAAAGGATCCACTTCCTCTCGAACTGGTTCCTACCTTACCAACAAATCTCCTATGTCTTTTCTTCTTTCCAGCTTTTGCAGGAGGAGCAACATCCATGCCCGTAGGCGGACGTCTATAGTAAGGTTTTCCATTTTGCATACCCTCGTACACAAATGTTCCAAAGAGTCCATCTCCCTTATGCTTCTTGAGTTGCTTTGCATCTGTGGTATTGAAGTGAAGAAGAGGAGTTGAGCACTCGCATCCAGCAGAGTCCAAACTATGCTCCTTCTGACCCAAAAACTTGGCTTTCATCTTGTTTCCATACTCGATAGACTCAAATTCTTTTTTCAAGTGAAAGTGAAGTTCGTCCTCCAAATGGCCCATATGACGATCCACAGCCTTTAGAATAGGGCGTACACACTCAACGGGGATTCCACTATAAGGTTCAAGAGAAATGAAGGGAGCATTGGCAGACACGGGCTTTCCGACTTTAAAGATTTCAATGAGAGTGGGTGGATGATAGTGGTGCATTTCGGATAATTGAAGAAGCTTGAGATCCTTTACTATTCCTAAAGTAGCTCCTTGAGGACTCACAAATTTGACTGAAAAGGTATAGGATGAGCATGGCTTAATGGCCACAACAATTTCAATGGCATCCTCGACAAATGGAGGAAGGATTTTGGCATTGACTGTCGCACCAGTTACGGGTTTATAAGTAGTGTGTTGGGATGGAGAAGGTTTGTGTGTTCTTGATCGAAGGTTGTAGTGGTTAGGCGTAGGAGTTGTTGTCTTCTTATTTCCAAAGATTCCTCTTTTAAATCTTGGTTGAGAAACTTTGCTGAAGTCAGCTCTTCCATGATTTCCAAAGCTATGGTCATGCTCAATATGACCATCATGATAATGGTAGGGATCCAATGGAACATTAACTGTATTTCCAGCTGTTCCCGAAAAACTTCCCAAAAATTTACCGCTTGAGCCGCTTGATGGCTTGTGAGTTCCAGATGATCCATGACCATATGAACCTGAGCCTCCATATGAGGCGCCACTGTAAAATCCTGAACCTCCGAAAGAGCCACTTGTTCCAAATGAATTATAGCCTCCATAGGATCCAGAGCTTCCAATTGAAGAAGAGCTACCATAGCGTCCGGATTTACCGCCGTAAGAGCGGGAAGAACTTCCGCTTGCAATACTGCTATAGGAACTAGATCTACTGAGGGGGGTAATATCTCCAAGTGTATTGAAATGACTGTTGTAGCCCCGTGATGAGGTAAGAGTGGCAACGTTTTCAATTCCATTAGCCTCAATATACTTAAGACATGATGTGTGTTTGAGAAGGGTTTTGGGGAAGCGGATGGAGGCCTTGGTATAATCCAATTTTTGAGTGATTTTGTCAAAATAGATTTGTACTTGAAATTGGCTTTTATCAGTGGAGCCCAGTGTAGGGGTGGCCTCGGTTTTGAAGGTAGCAATTGTGGAATTTTCCCTTTCCTTACCAAATAGATCGTCCTCAGAGAAGCCAACCTTGAATTGATACTCGACACAAGGATCTAGTTCTACGATTCGTGAGTAAGTTCCTCCTGGAGTCGTAAAGTTTCGAGTAAAACCCTCTCCGCGATGAGTTTCCCAAACGAAAACGTTGAACCTATCGGCACATCGTCCATTCTTCATGGAGTTGGTCCAGTCTACAAGTACTTTTCCTGGTTCAGAGCGATGAGGAATCGTGATTTTAAGAGGTTTTCCCTTAATCCATTCTGCATCATGAGTCTTACAATTGCCAGAGATTTCCTCTGTCCAGAACACGAGACATAATAAAGCAATACCCTGAAGATAGGTCCTCATCATATCTGCATTCAAAAACGTCTCAAGACGTTCTAAATACTATCTCTCAATTGAACATATCAATATATATATACACGGAGACCTATTCAATGTTTCTCTCTCAGCCTTTGGAGGAGAGAAATGGAGGGAAGGGGGGGGGGGGAAACACGAAATTCCTCATTTGTGGGGAAATTGATATTGCGTAGATATAATTATTAAGAGAAAGAAGACACACATATTGATGGATAAAAAATTAGGATCTCAAAGTTCAACATTGTATTAAGGCCATGTCCCTCTATATTTAATATGGATGTGTATAAATAAAATAATTCTAAATATATATAGGCACATACTCCTTTCATATAAATGTTTGCATAAACAAAATTATTTTACAGGACATGAATGAAATCTATACTCAATTACATGATTAATTTATAAAAATACTAAACACACAATATGTGTATATTTTCCAAATAAACAATTATTATTAAAACTACATGCGGATCACTGTTCCAGTTTAATTTCTTTTTTCTAAGAAGCATACAAAACATAATTTTATTTATCTATAAATAAATAATATTAATAGTAGCATGCATCACAAAGTATGTAGTGGGGGGGGGGGGGGTGAAGAAGGAATCATTCCTCAACACAAGAGATAGATATTCAGCTCTTATGCATCTCACCCTGACCCATACATACTTATAATAACATACATTTACCTTTTTAAAACATTCCCTTGGACATCTTCCTATCAGCCCCAGTTCTATGGCCCTTATTTTTATTTGCATTCTTCCTTGCTCTATTTAATAGAACCGATTTATCTTGTCCTTGACCCCGAGCATTCCCAACAACATCCCGAACAGCACGAGCCTTACCCCCAGCTTTAACAAGTCGTTTTCGCTCTCTCTCTTCCCTGACTTCCTGAGGATTACGACAGAAATCAAAGCCCTTCCTCTCGGACTCCTCGTCTCCATCCTCTTCCTCACTCTCTTTTTCATAGACGGTTTTCCCTACATGACCTCCACCCAAGGCTCGAGGAAGAACAAAGGCTCTCCTTTCCTCATGAGCGTCAGGCTCTTTCAAACCAAAATCCTGGTCATCATAGGTATCATCATAGTCATCGTTATATTCATCTCCATTCTCACTTCCCTCAGCTCCTCCTTCATTCATTTGTGGATCTGAGACCAAGCCTCTGATTTCATAAAATGATTTCATGTTGGCGTTATCCATGAAGGAATGATCATCAAGAATGGCGTTCATTCTGCTCTTTCTCTTGGGCTCTTCAGATCTGGAGGGTGCAAGTTCAAGAGAACGATCCATCTCATTCAAATGGGGTGGTAAATTCTCTTCAAATATTGCATTCACAACTTTTCCTGGATCATCTTCGTAATACTCTAGACACTTGAGGATAAATCCCTCGCCAAGCTCCGGAAGTGTTTCCTTCACGGTAAGAACAGTATTTTTAACAGATCTCTTGGCATGGTCACTTTCACTTTTCATGATGATCCTTTGTGTAAGATTATCCCTCCCTAGAGACACACCGTTTAGAATATATTCCATCCCCTGAACATCCAAATTAGGATCCATGGACTGAAGCAATTTTAAATCCGCAGAAACAGGGAATTTCGTATCATAGTCCACTATAAAGTTTTCCTCCGACACAAAATGCAAAAGAAGATCTTGGTACTCTTGAAATAATTCAGATGTTGTCTTACTAGAGTCCAGGAATCCCCCTCGGAGTAAATTGATTCTGAAATTAAAAGAATTTTGTGTGTCCTCTCCAGAGTGTCTACACACAATAATATGTTTATCCTCAAACTTACTCTATGATAAGATGCACGGAGTTTATTAAAAAATGACGAGCCTTTTTTGCAGTTTGGTTAGAGTTTTTATGCAGGGTTTGAGAATAGATTTCTGACGCCTTCAAATGAAAGCCTCTATCATAAAAAACTTTGGCTCCTTTACTAAATACACAAAGAAAATTGTATACAGTTTTAAATATATCCAGCAAGTTAGCCTCATTCACATCATGCCCAAGGTATTTGTACATCAACTCCACAGCAATAGGAAGATCATTGCTCAAATATTTAGGTTGATGCTTGAATATATTCTCCATCATGTCCTTGAGGAGAGAACCATTTCCTTGAGAAAATAAGTTACAGAGATCGAAAATTTGAGGAACACTAATTAGGTAATTATTATAGATGACTTTTCCAAATTCATCCGTGGATTTGAAAGGCTTCTCCTTGTGGGTGGATAATCTAAACAACAAAACAAAACTCAATTAATGAAGGTCAGGGTAAAACATATCGTACCTTAGAAATACAAGGAAAACTCTTCGGTATAACCTATCCAAAATGGATTTGGCATGTTGTGGATACATAAGGAGTTCATCTTGGGATCTAGGAAAGCCTACAAGGCAAGAGTCCAGGAGTTTATTGCAATGAAAATCCTAGGTTAATAATACAATAAATTATTAGATAAATCATGAGTCAAAATAAAAGGTTGAAAACATACATTAACACTACTCCAAAAGTCATCCACTTCCAGACCAAGCAAGTACATTAAATCCTCTTCAACATATTCAGCATTTTCTATCCATTTTCTTTCCTCATTTCTCCAAGGATGGAACTCGCTCCAGCACCGTGTTGTCATTTTCCTATCTAGGAAATGTAACTCATATATGACGTCATAGTAAACACAATCTATTATATAATTTAAATATATTATTTATGAATAAATAAGTTCAATACTAGCTATATATTTATTTATTGTCGATAATAATTAATAAGCTGAGGTAGTATGCATATGCTGCTCGACCGATATTAATTTCTAGACTATTTTGGAATCGATATTTGAGTAATTTTTTTATATTATATACAGAATCGATCAAGTTATTAACATTACAACTAACCAACAGTATTTCTACATCAAGGGTTTTGAATAATCATTATAATTATGTACCTAAATATAAATGAATGAATAAAAATAGTAATCTAACTCATGGGAGCAAAGTATGGATAATATTCTGTGTTATTATCAAGTTAAGACATAATTTCTTAGGGGATGAGGCCGATATTTGGATATAAAATATTAGTATTACTAATAATAAAATAATAACACCAATTCTTATAATTTGAAATATATTAAAATTTCCAAATATATCGGCAAACTATTACCGAATACTTTCAAACGCAATTAATTAATCAACCAAAAATTGGTACTTCACTATTCATAAGAGTACTTATACATTCGTTGACATAACAATATGTACTCCTGGATTCCTTAAAGATTGAGGGGGATTCGACAATTCCGACCTCCCTCCATATCCCCTCTAATTATATATATTTGTAAAATATTCAACTGCATCACACGTGATATCCCAATCCACCTTCAAAAAGTACTTTTCTCTATGAGTTCATATAATCAAATATAGGGAGGTTTGCGTTTTTTGAAGAAAAAAAAATCCTGTAATTACGATAGAATCGATGAAGAGCTAGAAATTCCCTTTGTAACTTCTCACTGCAAAAACTTTGAAAATGCAAAAAACGAGTTTTTTCAACGGTAACTTCCGGGGCAAATCGAATTTAATCAAAGTTACTAATGATTTATAAATCATTGCGCTTACACTGATAAATAGGAATGTCATCTTTACGAACATCTATCATTAGAATGTGTCCTGATTCAATTGATGCCTGTGGATATATTTATAAATTAATAAATATAATGAACAAATCTCCTGCTATTATACATACGAATGGCGTGAAGGGAGTAAAGTGATTCCAGAGTCATCACCACTACTATAATGATTGTGTGCCCATACATAAAAATAATAAGGTCTCAAAATATGCAATGCGTACGCACTGAATGATCAGTCAGGGTATTTAATGTCCCTATTTATAATATTATATGACTCCAAGATTAATGATCGACATTGAAAGAAGGGAAATAATCAAATATCGTTGAAAACGAAATAAATGATACCTTTTCTTATCATTAAGTTATAGAAAAACTCATTTTCTCGCATGTACAGCCAGTCTTTGGACATCACTAATCTTACGAACTTCTTGATTCATTCATCATTATAAATAATATATTGAGTATGGTGAAATTACATACATTCCTCAATTCTTGTTGGAATTTGCTATAAGAGATTTATTGAAATAACTGGTATAGACCATCGTAACAATGTTTGTCGTAGTATTGACAAACTAAATTAAATTACATCATCCGAAATAAAACATTAAGGGATCGAAACCAAAAGAAAAGGAAACGTTTAATTAAGCTCATTTGGTCTTGCTCTCAGTGTCGAGACCAAGGTTGTTCCTGAGAACCAATCCACGTCACAACTACTTTTCTCTAATCAAGATATACATATTATACCTTCAGTAACAATTTAGTTGACGTAAAAATAAACGGGAAAAAGTAGAATATAACAATACTACTAATTAGTTCATATAATATTAAGTTTATTTAAAATAATAATTTTATTCAGAAGATTTCTTTTTAAATTTCCCGATTGCTCCACCACTTCTAGGTACACTTGATTTAGATGAATCCGTCACGGCCTCTGTTTCCATTTCTTCGTCCTTTACTTCAGCCTCATTCGCAGTTTCAAAGCCCCAATCTGACATCCCAAGAGGATTAACTAATTTTCTTGAACCAAAATGTTGCAATGCTAAATTGGGGATATAAAAACGTGATTTCTTTAATAAGCTAATCAAATTAAATAAAAACTTACTCGCAGAGGACTCTCTGATATCAAAAACTTTAAAATTATCAGAGATTTTATCTCCACCCATGGCCATGAGGAAAGGAGCATCTGGACAGTTATCTATGCAATGCAATTGCCCAAGTTTCATCTCTCTTTCATGAACACAAGTTGGTTTGTTGTCAAGGATGTCCCAAACTTTAAGGCTTTTATCTGAGGATACGGACACTAAACAATCCGGGCATTGTGTTGAAAGCGAAATCCCATTTATACATTCAGAATGAGCGTGTAATGTCCAAATGGGAACGTCATCTTTACGAACATCTATCATTTGAATATGTCCTGATTCAGTTGATGCCTGTGGATATTTTATAAATTAATAAATATAATGAACAAGTCTCCTGCTATTATACATACGAATAGCGTGAAGGGATTAAAGTGATTCCAGAGAACCTTTTCTACTTCACCCTCAACCTTCCATGCTTTGCAACTATCTTGTGCACGACAATCAAAGACTCTTACGTATCTGAAATAAAAACCATTCTCATTTAGTCTTTTACCTCCAAACTATAATTCATGCAACCTACTGATCACAAGCACCAGTGGCTATAGATTGGGATTCAAAGGGATGCCACTGAAGACTTTGAACTTTTTCCATATGCGCCGATATTTTTGAAGCAACCGTTCCTTTACTTAAATCCCACAGTAAAACCGTTTGATCCACAGATCCACTCGCTAAAACATGTCTAAAAAGAAGAAGGTTCATTCAATATAATATGTACATACATTTATTATATTCAATAAAAATGTATCCAAGACATACTCCACATGGTGATTCCATGAGAGAGAAAGAACAGCATCGGAATGACCCACTCTTTTAATTTTCTTTTTTTTACTAGATTTAACACCCAAGGAGTATGCTGGTTCTAAACAATCCACAATATCCAAATCCCAAACATCAATAATGGGTGTCATATAGCCTACAGCCACCAAATTCCCTTTCGTACTCTCTCCAGGCTCATAGCTGAGCCATTCCATTGTTAAGGGCAGTGACGGTAAAATTAGATCGTGATGAACATAGAGATCCCCCTCTTTATCGTTATAGACTTTTTTAAAAATAAATAAGATAATGCAATGCTAATTATAATTGGTTTAAAATTTTTGTTAAAAAGAAGTAATTACCATAGACCTCAAGGGTAGCCGCATCTCCTTCCACATGTCCAGCAAGTATGAGATTATCCGTTGGCTTAATTTCAAAGTCTTCCGCATCACTGTCTTCTTCATTAATTTCTTGGTTCAAATATTGATCTTCCTTGGGATCTGCATGAAGCACAAGATCTCCAATACCTAAAGTAGGATCCCCAGCACCCTCATCATCATCGTAATTATCCAAATCATACTCTTTGGTAATATCATCAGAAATTGTATTCTGAGGTGCGTTTACTTCAGACTCGTCACCTTTAATGGAATAATATAATTTATTATTAAATATAGAATCCTCTACTTAAAAAATTACCTGAAACATCAGCCTCTACTTCTTCTTCTTCTTGGTTACTGAGCGCCTGTCTCGTATTGGAGATCACTTTTGCCAATTCCTCAGGGTCCAGCTTCACTTTCTCTGGAATACACTTGGCAACTCCTCTTTTGACGAATTTTAGACATGGTATAAAATTAATGCTATCCTTGGGAAGAACTCCTTCATCGTCACTCATTTTCGAATTACTACTTAGCTACGTGCCCGTGTCGTATATTAATATTCTGATCGAAATCCAAGAAAATATTTAAATTACTACTAAGTACAATCAAAAACGACTCCACCACGTGCTTCGATCTTTTATTACGAACTACAAATATTGTTTATTTATTTATTTATTTTCATAACATTGAGTATCGGGTAAGCAGCTGCTGCTGCTGCAGCTGAAAATGAATTGACATTTGGATCTATTTCTAGCATGCCTAACTTGCCTTATCTAACAAATAATTTTCTACGTAGTAAGTAGCAGTTTACTATTCTGTGACAGTGTGCTCTACGTACAGCCGCCTATACGTTTATTTCGATTCTTTCACATGTTGTGTAAATGATGATGATGATGATGCAACGTATCTCCAGCTGCAACCTTCAAATATTGTACTGATGTAAATAGTATTTGCTTATAAATAATATTATACAATATTAACCCAAAGTAATTCATAAATAACATGAGATGGGTCTAGGAGAGTTTCCTTAATACTCACGTTATGGCTGATATTATGGATGGGTGGATCGAGTAGGTCCAAAGGCGGATTTTCTGGCAGTTGATGACTATTATGCTTATCCATTTTATACTTGGAACTTAGAAATTAGAAATGGGGGGGGGGGGGGCTCTTGAAAAAGGAGGAAGAAAAATTGGAAGCTTTCCTTTCATTGCTTTCGTAGTAGTTTTATCTGTTGACTGCTCATGTAGTAAAGTATCGCAATTTTATTTATGTATGCTAATTAAGGCTCAACTGTGTTCATTGATAACTAACTCTCAAGTAACAGTAAATACTAGAGGAAAGTGTTCTTATTGGTATTGATGAGAGTTAGAGGTGCCTCTATCGATGAAGGATCAAGAGTCCTTGGACGAATCCCTTTTCCTTGAGAGCTTGACATCCTCAGAGGCTCTTAAACGACTTCTCTTTGAAATAGAGTTTGCCCAGCATGAACATGTTCGAAATCAAAGTCCAACTCTTTGGGAGCTCATCTACGAATCCTTTTATCCCAATTCCCTCTATCCTATCACAGCCATACTATGGAACCTCATTTTATCCATCCTTCTCTACTCAGAAGATCATCCCATTGGAGGCACGTTCATTCTCTTCTCTGTATTTTTCAATATTACACTCACTCTCAATGAGACTCGTCTTAAGAAGACAGAAATCCGTAGACGACTTCTTTTTGTGGCAGGTCGACTCCGATCGTTACAAGAGAATGACTGGGCTCCTCCTAATTATCCTCATCTCCATACTCCTATGGCTGCATCCATAGTCTTGCAATGGACACTACGAGATGGTCATCAAGTGAATCTTCCCTGGCCCTTGCTTGTCAAGGGAGATGTTATACTCATTAAACCTGGGCAAGCCGCTCCTGGACAATCAAGATCATGCAATGATTCTGAATTTATTCTACAACCCGGAGAAATTCTTCATATCAAGACAGAAAATTCTTCGAAAATTTTTAGTCCCACTCCTGAATTCAGAGCACCACTTCAACCAAAGGCTTTTATTTTATTAGAAACTCCCTACATGAAGATCGTTCATCAATTTCTTGATGCGGATAAAACATTTAAGAAGCCTCTGTCCTTACTTACTAAATATGCTCACTTTTATTTTGTTACTCTCACTCAACACGTAGTTGTGCCCCTCCTTTGGGTTATACTCATTCTTGCATCTCTAGTCAAACGATATACCTACAAGAACGAGCCCATATTTGATATTTCATCCGTCATGATACCCGTTCTCTCCACTGTTTTTCCCCTATCCTGGCTTCTTATTAATATGGCTGGCGTTGCTCGTGTTCTCGAAGTATTCAATTCTTCCAGGCATCTTCAACTTCATGATGATGATGATCCATTCGAAGAGCCAGAGAATATTCAACCCTTAAGAACGACGTCATCCTTTCCCTCCCTCAAAAATTATTTTCTTTCTGCCTTAAAATCCTCTGGAGAATTTTTTACTCGACGGGAAAATATAGTGCATACTCTGGGTTCTGTCAATGCACTCTGCTGTACAGACAAAAAAGGAATTCTTTCTTGGCCGAATACATCCGCTGAAAAAGTTTTTTTTCTCAGAAAGGATGACTCTAAAATAACAACTGAAATCCTGAATGTCACTCATGATCATCAAAATCCATTCAAGGTTGAATTTGATGATCCAAGCTGGGTTACTTTTCTCAAGGATCTCAAACCCATTGGTCTAAGCATTCTTCTGAATACATGTAATCTAATCACTGAGGAAAAATACACCAATTTTTACAATCATCTCATCTGTGAATCTTTTCAAAAGGTATTTACTTTATTTGTATTTATTTAAAACTTTTGAAAAAAAATATGTCACCGCAGGATGATTTACTGCCCATTGCTACAAGGGGTTGCCTCTGTGAATTATCTCGTAAAATTGGTTTTCACCGCTCAAAAACAGCTCAAGACTATCATTTAACATCTCAAATTCAAGTCTTTCGTCACGTCAAATTGGATTGTCATGATAAATTCGCTAAGAATCTAAGTCTCGCTCGACTCAAATTTCCCTTCCCACACATGGTCTCTGTACTCATTCAACAGCGAAGTACAGGAACTCGGCAATTGTTTTCTCAGGGAACGTCAGATATAATTCTAGATTCATGTATTGACTTTTGGTCTGGTAAAGATTTAGAACCCCTAACTGAGGATGCTCGAAAAAAAATCTTGGATTTTTACCAAAGAGCTAGTCTTTCTTCATATTGTACAGCCTTCTCTTACCGGCCTTTGACATTCGGAATTCCTTGGAAAACAGTGGGAGAATACTTACAGTTACCTACTCATAGCCTTCCTTTTTATGTTCATTACTCTGATCCTGTGCAGCTCTGTGAGCACGAGACCATTTATAATCACATTTCCTTGGGGAATGCTGATAAGTTTGTAAGTTATTGCATCCATACTCTCAACTAACTTAATTCTTATTACTATTCAATGATTTACAGATTTCTAATGAAGATGAGAAAGAAAATGTTATACATGGCCAGGATGATGCTCTAAAATGCTTGGAAATTGAATGTAATCAAACTTTCCTGGGAATGGTTCAGCTTCAGTATCAACCATTTGTTGATCTTGTTCAGCTCATTGACCTTCTTGAGAAGGCTTGTATTAGATTTGTTCATTTTAGTAAGGAAAACGAACTGCGGTCTCGGGTTTTCAGTGAGAAAATGGGCCTTGAATCTGGATGGAATTGTCATATTTCCCTCAAGAGTCAAAACAAACTGGATGCTGAGAATAAAATTATTAGCTATATTGGTCCAAAATACCATCATAAAAGAAAATCAGAGTCAAGTATAAAAATGTTTCGTCAAACAATTTTGGGTTCTTCTATTCCTGAGGATTTATCCAGGCCTTCTTGGTTTCTGGATTTCCCTCAATGGAAAGAGGGTGCACACTCGGTGTCCGAAGATGAGCCACATCAATTTCGTCTTCATAGTCATAGTGCAGATCAATATTCTGTTCATAGTGATTCTTCAAATCCATTCGACTATGACATGTCAAATAGAGCCAAGCTTCCCAAAGGAATAGAAAATATTCGTCCTCATCTACAAAATATGGATGATGTTCCTCTCCTAGTCTCACTCTTTACGGATTGTACTCCGGCGACAACTACAGAAATGCTTGTTATAATGCAAGAGTATGGAGAAGTTGTTTGTGTGTTGGGTTCATCTTCCAACCATACAAATGCGAGCATATTTCTTCAAGCAGATGGGAGTTTAGGGGTTGAGCCTTTGTATCCACAAATATGCCAGTCAGTTCCTGTTTTTACTCCACCAAAGTCTGGTGAAATGGGACCCATTGAACTTGCAGGATTTCTCAACTCCATTGTATGCTCCCTTTCTTTCAAACGTAAAGATGAAGTCTCCATCTTTCATTTACTCCTTGAGAGTCGTCACTTTGTTCTTTCTTTATTAAATACCATGCAATTTTGGATATCCTCAATTTTAGCTGTATCTGCTCTTCATCTCCTTGTATTTCTCCTTGATTTACCTTCTCTACTGCGCGTGAACCAAAACCTTTGGCTCAACTCTTTTTTCATACCCACACTCAGTCTAAGTTGCATGGGAGTTCCGCCCGATGCGAGTATCATGAACATTTCGACCGGTAAAAATATTCTTTACATTGATATCAAATATGGACTTTGGTGCTATGGACTCCGTTTTATACCCTCAATACTACTCATCACAATCATACATGGACTTGCTGCGACACATTTACAAGGAAAAATAGTTTTATTTCAAGAAATCAACATGATAGAACTACAGATCTACCTTATCCTCATTTCTCATTCCTATCTCTTTCGATCCTATCAAACATGGCAGAGGTTCTACTGTAGAGCATGGTGCATCATTACTTTCCTACTCCTCGTTATTCAAGTTATTACTCTTATTGTCGTATTCCTTGTTCAAGAGGGAATAGGAAATCTTAATATAGTTCCTCCATATGTTTGGGGCCTATCCCTCTCCAGTTTCCCAATTATTCTCCTTATTAATGAAATGGTCAAACGGCAAGAAATCAAAATTAATGTGAGATATCAGAAACGAGCAAGACTCGAATTTGGAACCAAGTTGGGAATCAATTCCCCCTTTTAATTTTAGCCATAGCATGAAACAACTCACGCACAAAATATATTTAGTTAAAATCACAATGATATATTGTATCTACCTATTTATTAAATATTTAACATAGGATTAGTAGTTGTTTTATTCGACGTGTTGTAAAGGTGTCCCTTGTAGATATTTTATACAGGAGTATTTATTGTAATCGTACCTATATCTAGGTATGATGGAAATAATTATTATTTACGAAAAACAAAGCTGCAGCTCCTTCATGATATAGTTAATCAAAGTGTCATCGTAGTTACAATTATTACTTAAGAGTTTAATTTCTCGGAAGAACTTTGATGCTTAATTTATTTCAATATTATTTTAAAACTCCTTTCTCAATGTTCTACACAATATAATATAGTTATATTATATTACAATGTCTCTGTACATTACATATTAAATACTCTCTTTGCTTCCCTTCTCCTCTTTTGGCCATCTCTCTGCTCTTCTTCTTTTTCCAAATAATACGTGAAAGATATAGAATAATATAATATTGTGTACAGAAGACTACATACAGTGTTCAATTTCGGGCGTCCATTCATCAGTCACACTCTTCACCACCGTCCGGATGTATACATCAAGTCTAGGAGGATCCACCCTCACCATTATATTACTCGGATGCATTCTGTTCACAGCTGGGAGTGAGAGTCTGTATGGACCAAAGGATAAAGTCGTTCTTTTAAACAAGGATAACTTTGTCTCCCAGGTTCACGGTTCTAAAACTGCTTGGATGATTGAATTTTACTCTAGTTGGTGTGGGCATTGCATCAATTTTGCACCTATTTTTAAGGATTTTAGTGCTAAAGTCCATGGTACCTAATAATTAGTTCATATTGATTCATTTTATATCATATTAAATAATATTTTAACTCTATTACTCCAGAGTGGAGACATGCTATACAAATCGGCGTAGTGGATTGTGCTGATGATTCTAATACGAATATATGCCGTACTTATGAAGTTAGTGGATACCCCACGTTGAAATTCTTTCCTCCCAACTCACTTAATACATCTAAAGGAGTCGAACGAGCCTCTTATCAGAAGAGCATTGAGAGTCTGATGAGAGACACTGCTAAGTTTGCAGCTTCTCAAAAGGAGCTAAGCTCCATATTCCGTAGCGTTAAGTAAGGAAAATGTGTATTTGTTTATTTCTAGAATATATGTATGGTGTGTAATTACTAATTATTTCAGTTTTGGTGAAGAGGCATCTGCCTTCAAGAATAATCCTAATGCAAAAGCTGCAATTTATATAAATCCCTCAAAACATAGATATGGGACAGCGCTCTTTTTGACTCTTCACAAAAATCTTACTCAGCTTGGAATTCCCTTACTCCTATCATCAGAGGACTCGAATTTGGCCTCCTTTTTAAAAAAGGGGGATACACAGGTTAGTTCCTTGGAAATAAGAGGAAACGATGTCTTTCAGGATGCCGAAATTGTGATGAAGCACATTCAAACTCTAGATTCGAAGAATAAAGACAAAGGGAAATCTCCTGCTGGTATCAATTTTGACATAAATAGACGAAGATATACAGTGTATGTATCGGACATGGAAAATGCTTTAATGTATTCTCTAAAGCATGAAGTTGCTACTAACTCAGTCATTAGTGGAGATAAATTAAGTGTCCTTCAGGAATATGTTGACATATTATCAAAATATTATCCTGGTAGAAAGATAACTCGAGACTTTATTAAAGAGCTCAAAGCCTGGATATTTGGTCACAATGATGTCGTAAAGGGATCAGATCTAGAAAACCATTTTAATGCATTATCTAAACGATTGGGAGCTTTCAGTGACACGCCAAAGGACTGGCAAGGCTGTAAAGGCTCTTCGAAAAGATATGGAGGATATCCTTGCTCTCTATGGACCTTATTTCACGCCGTATCGGTGAATCACGCGGGCGTTACTTCAGATAAAAAAGCTACTAAATTGGATGTACTTACGGCCATGCGTGGCTACATTAAAGAATTTTTCGGTTGCCGAGATTGTGCTCGTCACTTTGAGCAGGAATGGCTCAAAGACGACCCATCCAAGAGGGTATTAAAGGCAGATGACGCCATCATATGGTTGTGGGAAACGCATAATAAGGTCAATCTTAGATTAAGTGGAGACTTGAGTGACGATCCCTCTTTCCCAAAATTCCAGTTTCCGGATAGCGAGCACTGTAGTAAATGTTATATTGAAGACGGTAGTAAATCCCACAAATTTGATATGAGAAACGTTCTCGAGTTTCTTAAGTCTTTATATGGTGAAAAGATGGACTATAAGGGCCTGTCCAAGGAACTTGATGAGCATGAAGTACCTTCTGGAACTGTACTACCCGGCCCGTTTATTCATCCCAAAGATGGGAAACCTTATGAACCATCCGCAAAGGGAATATCCCTTTGGTTTTCTACTTTAGATATAAGTCTTTTATTGCTTTTTTACTTCATTGCAATTGCTTTGATTTTCTTTGCCTTTAAAAAAATATTTTTCAAGAGAAAATGCAAAATGTTTAGAGGAACTTATATTTCAAACAAAGTATGAACAAAGTGTACACAATTCCTTTTAATTAGATTGAAACAAACTGCCACCTGCCTTGGTATTTTACTTAAAGTCTTTTTTTTTTAAATTATTTTTTAAATAGTATACAAATTTCATACATTCAGCTTGTTGAATTTTAGATATATTTTGTAACAGTTTTTAAAGGCTCCGGGGATGTTATACAGACTACTTCCCCTATGATATATGTATTTTCAAAGTATAAAAGACTGTGATACATTGTACTTTTCAAATAAAGGTTCTCTACATATTATGTGTATACATATGTTTATGTTCTTGTGAGTGAGTGAGTGGATTAAATATTGGTATTACGTTATTTTGTTTTAATACGTTAGTAGATGGAAAGGGAATTATTCCACGAAATTTGAATGAATTAAACATCTGTTAAAATAAATACTCAGAATTTGACAAATTATAATAAATATTTAAAGGGATAGTTTATAATATTATACGTTTCATAATATTTGGATGTATTTATTATAATTATTATAAGTTTTCATAGTTATCACATCACAGGAAATGAATTGGCACAGACAATTGGAAATGTTTGCTGTAAATTCTTGAGTTATAAGAAAATAAATTAAACTATTGATATAATATGGGAAAATAAATTAAAAGAGCTAATATAAATATGATGGTTGCATCGAGTAAAAGGTTCTGAGGATGGACCTTTTGATTACACTAATGACTAAATGCTTTCATACATGTACATACATATTTAAAAATATGATTGCGCTTTTTCACTAGGTTAGATGCACTTTTTAATAGGATCAAGTAGAGCTACTAGGAATCGAATACGAGAATTACTTAAATGAATATAGTAACTCTCAGCCCTACTCTCCTCATTATAATGTGAGTCGTCAAAATCCTTGGGCCCTTTGGATGATCTGAGAAGCTCAATATCTGATGAACGCGTTCGTTTCATATGCATCAAAATGGCTCTAAGGATTCCATGAGGTACAAATTGATAAAAATCAAACAGAAAGTCTTCGAATGTGTAATTGATCATTTTACGTGTATTGACTTCCAGAAGATCAGAGGTGAGAGTAAAGGCCTGACAATAATTTTGAAGCATGAGAGTGAGATAATGTGCTCTCACTATCGGACTAGGGAGCGTAAAGAAGGAAGTTGCTATCTCCCGAATCACATGTCCAAAATGTATTCGACGGCAAGTGTTTACAGCGGCACAAATAGGTACGGTTGAGGTGGGTAAGTTTGGAGAATCATTGTTCTCCTCGTCAAGAAGGCTAATAGAGCTCTCATATCGGAATAAAACATCAGAAGGCACTGGAGCTCCTAAGCAAAGTCCACAGCATGGAGAACTCATATCCTTTGATACATCGCAGTTTAAGATATCCAAAGAATTCTTTCGGAGTTCAGAGAACAAATTGATTCTTCGAGATATGTCTGAAACCATGTTTTTTCTGGCGGCAAAATTGAGAATTTCCTCATATTTATCAAAAATGGGATTCAAAGTCTCAAAGCAAGTACTTTGAGCTGAGCGATGTAAATAGGGATGGGATTCCAAGAGGGAATCATCTCCAAAAGATGTTCCCCAAGCAAATCCAACTGCATGAAATTGAGCCAATGTCCCCAAAAATAACTTAAATTGAGCTAAATTCAAACCAGCAATGGCTTCAATGCTCTTGATCCTCATACAGGATTTGGTCTTCGTGAGATCCTCTAGCACAAGGGCAATTTTCCTATGAGTACAAGAGGAGGAGTGTCTCCTACTTTCATGCAAAATCATCTCTGGAATATTAAGTAAGTACCGAACACGAACATTGCTTCGACAACTCAAGTATTTATAGACATCAGTCAAGAGGTGAGTATAAATATTGACTTCGAGTGAGAGGGAGTCATCCTCTGAGGTTTTAATTATCCAATTTGCCTTCTTAAATTTGTTACTCCCATTTTTGAAGCAAATACAGACCCTATGGACTTGAATGGGGGAACGACTCTGAGGAGAAGTAGCATCATCATGGATTTTTTCAATAGTAAAGCCATTAAATGATGAAACTCCACAATTTCGACTCTTTTGATACTGTGTCACAATTTTTCTAAGCCAGGTAGAGTCATCGAAGACATCTTTTTGAAATTGCGTTCCACTACGGACATTTCCCATAATTTAAAACATCATATCTGTAAAATACAATTAATAAATAAAATTAGTCGTTAGTAGACACATGAATATCCTAATAACATATGTATTAAATATATATATTTATTTTGATACCTCAATTTTTGCTTTCCAAAAGATATATAAAATTCACAAAAGAATTTAGGTTTTAAAAAAAAGGATAAAATTATTTATTTATTTATGTATATATATATATATATATACTAACTGAAACCCGCCGTCGGCTTCACCCCTCAAAATCTATGCATCATAAACAGAGAGCGAGGTATGGAGGCAAAGAATTTCTCTACCCCAAGATCCAGGGCGTCTGTAAATTTAGTGTTGCTCCACTGATATCTCACTTACATATCTTCTCCTGGCGTCTCATTAAAATTTGTATGGATTAAAAATCTTGGCCATAATATAGACGATCTGGCACATGGGGCGAAATCAATATTCTAAACTGTATGAGACTGCTTATATGTGTAGTAGAGTAAATAACTATATCCTGCTTGCCTTCGGAGTAAATAATCCCTTGCCAAAAAAGTGACTTTAGTTATTATTTCTTAAGGCCTCAATATTTTCCAAGTTATAATAGGTACATACACCTGTAGGTTTAGGCATGGGTTTTAAATAAGAGGATACTCACGCCAGAAGTATAGGATAAAGTGGAACAGAAACTGAATTACCAAATGCAGCAAAGATGGAACACGCACCCCCCAAAAAAATAAGACAAATAGGACACCAAGGGGATTCCATGCCATAAATTAGCTCAATCCATCCATTAGTGGTGGTAGATGTTGTAGGAGTTGTAATACACCTCAATATTATTTCCACTGACTAGGTTTTTTTAATATTATGTGTAATATTTATATTTTAAAGTAATGATTATAATTGCTAATCAATCCCTTGTGCTCAATAATCGGCAACGAAACTAAAACAGCAATTGAGGCTCTACATCTATTTATTTTTTTTTTGTTTTTTTTGGCACGCCTCAGAATGAGTGTAACAAATAATATTAGTTACTAATAATAACTATTAGATTGCATGAATCGATGATGAGGATAAGGATAATAATAATAATAAATCTATGGCGCACTTATAAATATGTAAGTGTAACAAATTCATCAAAGAGCTCATGTCATAATACTTTACACACATAAATCATATACATACGTACATACATATCTACGTTAGTTTTTAATTTGTATACAATATTATTAAAAGATAAAAACCTCAGAGAGTCGAGGGGCTGCTGAAGAGATCTATTATTTTGACTTATTATATGATATATTTTATCACAGAATAGTTAAATGTTATATAGAAGGAAGGTGAAAAATAAAGCTGCTTATATAGAGCCAGCTAGGAAGGTATATAAATATATATTAATATGCATAAATAAAGGAACGAAATGAATTGATAATCTGTTACGTAACTTTTCCTTATCAGAGACCATACATTATTCCGATTAATACTATAAATAATGTGCTGGGGTTACTGAGAGGATACAGGACCACACTACACTTGATATTCATAATTAATTAAACCTCAGTAGATTTAATCCTCACGCGTTGCAATGAGCATCCTAATCAATATATTAGTAATTGGAATTATTCTCTTCTTTACATATAAAACCTATCGATCCATACGTATTAACATATTGGGTCCATGGGCCAAGGCACCTCCAGGTAAGGTGCATTTATTATCACAACACATACTTATATTACATCAACATTCAAAAAGCAGGGCCATCAACGTATCCCTTTTTGGGGGCCATTCCTTCTTTGCTGTGGGACTTCTGGGGATCAAAACATGCATTAAAATCCCCTATTGACTTCTTTGATAAACTACATGAAATCTATGGAGAGGATTTTCGATTGCACAACGGAGTTGAGGACACCATCATTCTATCAAGTAGCAGCTAAGAGATCCTCTGCCCCTCTCTTTTCTAAAGATCTTTAATTCTATATAATAATATGTTTATACAATGACACAGGTCTCAATGCTATACGAGAGTTTTCAAATCATCCAAATGCATCTTTTAGACCCTTCAATAGGGTTTTAATGGATATTTACTCTGATGGTAAGGATCTAGGAATGGGTTTAGGGACAGGAGGAGAGAGATGGAAGTTTCTGAGGCGATTTTCGTCGAGTGCATTTAAGAGTCTGAGTGGGGGAACTTTGGGTTTGAATAAAAGCATCGATTTGGAAGTGAGTGAAATAGTGGCGGATCTAAGAGAAAAAGCAAAGACTCCCCCCGACTCCACTCTTAGACATGTTAATATATATTTTGATATTCCAATCTTGAACATCATTTGGTATCTTGTGGCAGGGAGAAGATACAACTATGGTGACCCTGCCATACAGAAGCAATTTGATTATTTGAAGGTACTCCTCGAGGAGCCGTTCATTGCTCCTCTCACAATCATCCCTTTCGCTCTATACATACCCCCACTCAAGAGGATCTATAATGGGATTCGAGATGCAATGAATAGTTTTAGAATCCTTTTGAGCGAAATCGTTGAGGAGCGAAGGTAATAAGAAACATCGGAGTAATTCATAAATATCATATCATCACCCTAGGAAGGAGAACTTCACAGATGAGAAAAAAGGATTCATTGACTTGTTCCTAAAGGCTCAGCTGGACGATAAGGAGAATCCTTATTTGAGTAATGAGGATCTTATCATGTGCTGTCAAGACTTTTTCTTGGCTGGAGCTGAAACATCAAGTAAAACACTCTGCGCCTTTATTCTATATATGATCCTGTACCCAGATGTTCAAGAAAAAGCAGCAAAGGAGATTCGAGATGCAATACACAGCAAGGTCAACTAGTCCATTATCAACTAGCTATAATATTATTCAACCCTTTTTCTTTTTTATACATACCCCTTCTCTGATAATTTATTAGGACATACAAATAAAGTCAAAGCATAGACATCTTCTACCCTACACGGATGCAGTTCTTATGGAGGTTCGCCGCTACGCCACACCATTCCCAATCACACCCTTCAGATGCTCAAACAGGTAATTAATCTATAATTGTATACCTACGTTTATTTACGAAATATTACGTAACTACTTAAAATAAGTAAAGTATTATTTATATTCTTTTTCATATACGTGTTTAAGAGATATATGTATAAATGGATTCAATGTGCCAGCCAATGTACCGGTGCAAGTCAACCTCAACGGAGTACTACGAAGTAATTGAGCAATTGATTTGAAGGCTCATTATTTTGTATTATATACAACACTTCTTCTTCTCTTCATTAGGCAAATATTGCTGGAAAGAGGCAGATATATTTAATCCAAGTCGATTCCTCAATGAAAAAGGAGGAGTGGACGTACCTAATGCCTTCATGCCATTTGGATTTGGTATTTATGAACCATAACATACTATGTGATTGAGCAATATCCCCCCTTTAGTCCGCCGGGTTTTCTTCCTACTCTTTTCGTATTAATAAGAAAAATATATAAAACAAAAAAGTCCGTCATTTATTATAGAGATATATATAAATGTGATTTTAAAAAAAAACCAAAAAAAACAACTGTTCCGTGTTTCGAGCAGTGCAGTAGAACTATGGAATCTTTTTATTCTCGACTATTCGAGATATTGCTTAATTATAGTTAAATATAGGATATATTACAATAAGTTTCTTTTTTTTAAGGGAAAAGACGATGCATTGGAGAGGATATTGGAAATATAAGCAATTTTTTAATAGTAAGCAATATGTTGCATAATTTTAAATTCAGGTATGTACATAGTTTGAGCATATTCATATGAATGTTACCAATGGTCATTTCCTCTCTCTCTCTCTTTGATTCCTTTTAGTGCGTCATCATCAAATAATAAAGACAACTTACCCTCAATTGATCGATTTGGAGGCATTATTCAAGGCTATGAGCCCTTTGACGTCAGAATTGAGCTACGATGATCCACAGATCCATTGCTCACTTAACTAACTACTCATTAAAGAGCATAATAATTTCTATTGTGAGCATGATGATAGACTTTAATAAATAATAAGCAACTAACTGTATGGGTATTACTTAACAAATATATGTAACTAAGAGGCTAGAAGTTGAAGTCAAGTCATGCTAACATGTGATGTACTAATTTAATACTTAAGAAAGGATTTGTTTGAACAGAGAAGGAAGAGAGAGAGAGAGAGAGAGAGAGAGAGAGAGCGGAGAGAAGACGCTGCCTCCGGGAATAAGAAATAGCCGAATCATTATTTATTCAATCGGGAGAGAGGGAGGGAAGAAAAGAAAGTCGTAGTCCATAATTAAGTGTATGTATATCAATTTATATTCTAAAAAAATGCTTCTATGGACTTTCAACATTCTAAATTTCTATCTCGTACTACATGAATACATGTAATTTATACAAATACATAATGCAACAAACAAATACAGATACCAAACAAAAACTATTATAAATAAAATAACTTATCACTCAAAGAGGAACTTGGCTCTTTTTGGAGATTTTCCCCAACCATGGCCGCAAGTTTGTGTGCATACTAAGGGGAAGGAAGAGAGAAATCATGTAAAATTATCTAAACATACTGAGCAACAGTACCTGACAGGGTGCAGGGACCCGTATGGTCCCGGGCCAATTATAGTACATATGAGTAAGTCTATAGGATAATCCTTGAAGAAAGTCTGGAGACGTATTCTTCCCTTCCTTGATGACGATGTAATGGGAAGGCGTTGCTGAGCCTTCGTTTACCCGCTGCGAGACAATGAAGAAATCGTATATGTTTTTGCGTGTGATTATTGTGTCCACTACAGTTCCTCCAGGAGGATTGGATAAGCCTCTATCCTCTCCTCTTTGAAGGAGATGATAAAATTTGGAATTTATACGTTTTTGTACGACGACAAACGTAAATGAGGGCAAGGAAGAGGGGTCATAGTAATCATTGAGTGAAGAAATTAATTGCTCCATTTCATATTTGGCTGCAACCTCCAGTTGTGAGTCACCTAAACCATCTCGAAAAATAACAATGTACTCTGGTAACACACCGTTCACTTCCTTATATCGAATGAGACAGTTTGAAAAGACCCTCTGAAATCAAGAGATGAGCACAAAATTAGAATCTCTTACAAAAATATAGAAATCTTTTACCTTTAGAGACTTGAGAAGTTCTTCCCCTGGATTCTGAACAGTGCTCTTAGAGAACCATCGACTCAAAGCCGGATTCATTGAGGCTACTATACCTGCAACTGACTCAAGCCTTCTATTAGGATCGTGGAACACATCCACACCCACCACCATAAGATTATCCTTTGGCACATCAGCCCCCCATAACTCGCCACCTAATTTACAATTGATTTGAAGAGCTATTTTCTGTACAACAGATACCATACGTCTCTCTTGGCTGATGGTCTTTGACAATATAACTTGGGAAGCTACGGGACGCTCAAGATAGCAAAACTTTTTTACGGCGGAATATCTGTCAGCCCTCATATTTGGAAATATCGTGACAACTAATTGAATGTTCGGAGATAACAATTCCTTCATGGCACGTACATAAGAATCACTCCTGTCATCCTTGATTTCCTTTAAGATAGGACTTGCGACAGCCACACCCAATCGGGGACCCTGCATACACATTCAAAAGGTAGTTATAAGAGTATATTAAAAAACCACTCAGACCGAGCCCAACTCATTAATCACCCTAATAAAGGGCAATTAAGCAATCATCAAAAACACATTAGAAATAATCCAATGCATCACCTTTCATGCTCAGAGTTAGCCTCTACATCTCATCATCATGGTTGTAAAGACTTTCGATTTCTAAATGAGAAATCAATCAAACATACTACAGAAATGATCCTGTGAAGTATGATCTTAATAATACTAGATTTTCTCTCGATTTTTATAGAGAAAACGCTAGATATCTCCTTTGAAATATTGATAAACTATGAGAGCGACACCTAGCACAAAATAATATTAATACCTGCTTCTCAAAATATTGGAAGAAACTTCTCGCAACTTCTTTCTGTTTATGAGGGAAAATTAAAATCCAATTATTGACTGGAATGGGTGTTAAGACATGCCGAGAAGTAATGGCTTTGGTCCAATCCGTTGTCGGCCCAACTTTTTCCTTGCAGCATTGACCAAAATAAAGCGTCTCAGATTGAAGATGTCTTCCATTCAGTTTTACAGGAATTTTCGCCATCTTCATTCCCCACATCTGTAAATGAGATTCAGCTTCTTCATTCGTGAGAACAGAGTTTATAAATTTGTTGAGAGAGTCATGCCTCTGCTGAGGTGAGAGACGCGTATGATTCGACACATCCTTCATGAGACGAAAGTCCGAGCGCATGTCATCACTTAAACCCGTAAGAAAGCATAGCTCTGGTATCAGAGCTATGAGCTCTGCACTTCCCTGTTTAACCAATCGTGCCTTTGGACGATGATATAAAAGAGGCTGTTTATGATCGAAAATTTCCAACCCGTAGCGCTGCTTGTAATAGTCGATAAAAGAAACCTCGAAAACGGATATTTTATGGTTTAACTTAAGTTAGCTTCAATTTAAAAAATAAATAATTATGTACTATACCTCGACGCCACGTCCATCTTTAAATGTGGATTTGGGACTCTGGTCAAAGTCTACTTCGTCAATTCTGTATGTTTTACAATTGTAGCGTGTTAAAACCACGGAGCCAACGAGTAACTTGATTGACTCATTTTTGAAATCCCCACCTCTCCTCACACTCACATCCTTAAACACATCCAACACGGTTTCAGTACGTAGTACGCGATGGCTTACATCGCATTGTAATATCAAACCTCCATCAAGTACGTTGACGGAGGTTACATATCCCGGCCAAACTTCTAATCTAAACAACAAATATTGATATTGACGGCAAGTTGTGACACATGGTTTATAATACTATTTTTGGGGAAGTGGGCCACTCCTGGAGGTACTGCAATACCAGGCCGACCCGCGACAGAGCCAACGCAAGCATCGGAACATCTATCCCCTGACAGAAATAAGATTAATATCGAAGAGGACACATGGTCCTCGTATCAGATATTAAGCTGATAAGAACAGATACTACACTTTGATCTTAGCCAAAAGGCCGAGAAGCGATACTAAAAACATGTTGAAACGAATACTTTATAGTAAAAATAATTCACTGTAACTTTGAATTAAATAATAAAAAGTTGAATTTTGCATGATTTTGCAATTGATTTGAGGTCAAATACCCCTATAATGGGAAAATAATAAAAGAAGGAAAAGTTATTATCTCTTTAGAGCACGAACGTGCACATTATTCTAATTAGAATAACAATTGAATTCGCAAAAGCGTGTTAGAATACGCTTACACTGTCATCTAACGAAGAGAATAGTCAACATACATACATAACTTTATCGTTTAAATTTTTTTTTTGTGTGGAGAAAATGAGGAAAAAAGAACCTCACCTGTGCTGAGGAATGACTCCTTTATTTTCCGGTGAGTAGTAGTTACGATTCACTTGGCACATCTTGAGGGATGACATGATTCGTCGAAAAATGATATTAAAGAGAGAAATGCATTCATAGTCACTATATTCAATTTGTTTCTTGTATGTAATGATTACTATAACGGTTTTCTTGGTTAAGTCACACTGAGAGGTGAGCTTCGTGATCTAAATAGAGGGAAATTGATCATTCGTAACTTTAATGATAAGAGCTCCTGATAGATAAATAATACCAACGTTTTGGGGTAATGTTCTGGGTAGAAGGAGTTTATTCCCGTCAAAAGTTCGTGTTTTCCCCAGAAATTCATTGTGCTGACTCAGAAGGTTAAATCTTTGACTTCGTGAGTCGACAAGAGGGGAAAAGGAGACCAAATAATGATGGATCCCCTTTTCTTCCATGATCTTAAGCCTCACATAATTAGCCTCTAGTGGAAGACTCCTCCCACAGGACCCATACTTCTTGAGAGGCAAAATTATCTCTGGAGACCCTATAGGACACACCGATGCAGTCACTTCTGGAGATTCATGAGTAGATACTCCTTGAAGAATAGGGGATCGAATCACTCGGGGAGTCTCATCCTTTGAGCTCTTTCCTATCTTTTCCAGGGGTAATTTGAATCCTCGACCTCTTCCCTTGGAGCCAGAGCTCGAAGAAGGGCTTTCTCGACCCAAACTGAGTGCTCCTAGAATCAAACTTCCATCACATCCAACACCACTCTCTTGACTATCACTCCTACTCTCCACAGTCCGAAGAAAGTTGTGTCCACGACCTCGACCCGCACTCATACCTCTTGCTTTAAGCTAGACAACAAAGGAAACTTTAAATTCCTCTTAATTAATGAACTAAATTCCACTCCCTCAAAGTACGTGAGGGGGACGGGCCTTCGAGACACAAACAACGTTTGGCTACTAAATTCATTAGACTCCCCGCTCAGGAGTGTGAATCATTCAGCGTTGCTTAGAGGAAACCGGTTGATTCCACTAAAGACTTGGCGCTACAGAAAAAGCAAAGCTCAAGTCTGAACTTGGTACATGATTTATAGTAATTAGTACACTGGTTAACAAATTTGAATTTTCAAAAATCCTAAGGGGTAGAAGTATAATAAAAGTCATTCGGTTTTGCACGCTGATTTCATGTCTGTATTTTTTTTTTTCGAGAATCCTAAAGTTTTTGAGAAATCAGACCCTACTTTTTGAGCTTTTTTGACCCATTTTCCAACTTCAACTTCAATTATAGCCTAGAAGGATACTCATTTTATCCATTAAAAAATAATGATCCACTATTGTATTTACTGCAAATTCCAATTTCAACCTTTTCATTTTGACCTAATGGGACTCCTGGGGGTGTAGGGGAAAGTAGTACACCCAAAAGTCGGCCAAATCCTTTGTACTTAAATAATTTCTTGAATATAACATAAAATGGAATAATGCATTAAAGAGCTGAGACCCAAGGGTTTTAAACAAGATGTCAAGCGCCCAATAAGAATTCTTAACTAAGAAGAAATCGTCCATC
Organism: Lepeophtheirus nordmannii; assembly: GCA_963680855.1. Lineage (NCBI taxonomy): Eukaryota > Metazoa > Arthropoda > Copepoda > Siphonostomatoida > Caligidae > Lepeophtheirus > Lepeophtheirus nordmannii. The sequence continues at coordinate 27,582,018 of OY804524.1, read as the reverse complement.
TAAATTTCATCGAATTTCGAGCAAAAACTCATGGTAGAGCTACTTAAGTTGTAGTGTGCAGAAGGATTTCAGCTGGTGTCTTGATTTTCCGCCCCCCAGGAACTCCTTTACAATGTTCGATTTCTCAAAAACCGTCGGACTCTCGAAAAAAAATTACAGATTTGAAATTAGCGTACAAAAATAAGAATAACTTTTATTACACTTGGACCCCTTTAGGATTTTTGACTATTGACCAGTGTTAATTAGTTCTATGTTACTAATGAGAGTCACTGAATGAATATATTGTACATGCATACTTTGATTTTACTTTTATTCTTATAATTTGGAAATATTATATAAATTTAGAAACAATTACTTGAGACACAATCAACAGTAGAAAAATAAATGCCAGATTTATTATTATAGGAACAGCAATTTGGTTTTTTGTTTAAAAAATGTGTATATAAATACAAAAACCCGGTTGAGAGCCTTCGTACAAATGAGGTGAATCGTTCATTTGTACAACAATCAACCTTCTCATCTTCTGAATCGCATGAGTTTGACTTGATCGGGATCATCAGGATGGGCTGTAATAATGCCCTCAGATACAAGTTTATTCACGTCATTTTGATTCACATCAAAGTCCAAATGTGATATTCTAAGATAGCCGGATACATCATCACTATGGTTCACATTCTTAGCATAGGACGTCCAAAGAGCTTGCAAAAACATTCCAACTTGATTGACTTCATCATGATCCATTCTCTCAAGAAAAGCTCCAAACTCGGATTTGATGTGTTTATAGGCAGCCCTTGTGTCTCGGATACTGTCTTCTAAATCCTATGGTGGAATTCAAAAAAAAGTTCTTTCTTTAAAGGAAGGGGGAAGTGTTAAGCTATTACATTACTAACCTTGAAGCTGTCAACATCCCTCTCAGTTCGACTCGTATCACCCTCATTCCCCTTATCAACCTTGGACTTTTCCATCTTTTCACGGCAATCTTGATCAATTTTATCTCTAAGTGCAACGATGTCATCAATTTCTTTGATTTGCTCCACATTGTCATTTAAAATACGCTCACTCATTTGTTTCAACTCTCTTAGGTTCTGGATATTATTTTGCATTCCATCTATGGCCAAAAAATATTGAGCCCCATCATCTCCAGGTAGTTCTTCAATTACAGATGATCCAAGGAGCTCCGTTTCCTTTGCTACAATCATGGCACTTTTCTCGTAAGCATTATTTATTTTGCTCTTTTTATTCTGAGGACATGAGTCAATATCATCCATTTCAACTTTCAATAGCTTCAAATTTTCTCTTGCATCTCGGATTTTATCAATCAAACCCTTCAAAACCGTGGCCTCATCCATCTGAAATAAATTATCGATCCTTAATTCACATAATATACACGTTTAAAAAAAAAAAAGATAAAGAAGATATATATATTTCAACTATAGAATCACAACATGGGAAACGTGTTCACCCCTCAACACTAGCTGCTCCACATGTCTTTCACAGTGGATCCATCGTCGATTAGTTTTAACTATTTTCATATTGACTTCATTATCAAATTCTGTCTCTTTCTTAGAATTTGATTCTAGTGACAGAGTTCCAAGGGATTCACTGAGACCTGCTGGGCTTTTATGGAACCGTCTTTTTTTGAAATTTTCATCCACATCTATCAAGGCTAAATTCCAATGTTTATCAAATGCTATCAGATAGCCAGTGAGGAAGCCCCTCAAATAATTCACTCCCCGTGTATAAACTCGGATACGTTTTTGTTCCTCACGAGCCTTTTTTAGAACGGAGAGTGGACCATTGACTTTATCCATAAATTGCCATACGTTGGGTCCATCCTTCTTTCGTTTGCCTTGAATAGGCATTTGCTCAGGCTTAAAATTCCTTTCAAAACTTGTAGAAGGCTCCTCTTTGTTACTTGTTTCATTCACATTATTTGGAGTTCTTTTCTTTTCGACAACACTCACAAACTTATCTACATTGTCCAAGACTGGGGCAGAAGGGTCCGGCACTTTTTTTAGTCCTGGATTATAGATGACAGCAAGAGGGTCAAAGCTTTCAGAAAAGACATTTACTGAATCTTCATCCTCGTCAGAGGAGGAGGAGGACAAGGCTGATGATTGCATATTCTTTTAAGTCTTATTTAATTATTTAGGAAGATGAGAATTTCAATTCTCCCCTACGAAATCTAGAGAGTTCACCTCTCTCAAGAGGCCAAAAGGAACGGAGTACAGACTCTTGAGTTAAATCTACTATTTTGAGAGCTCGCACGGAAATAAGAGATGATCCAAGGATTTCTCCGAGAACTTGGATATAGAGTCCCTCTTTTATCCAATCTCCTCCTCCTCCTGGGACTTTGGATACGCCGCGAATACTTATATTTGATCCTATTTCACCCTCTTCCGATGCAAGAATCGTGTCAGAGTCGACTACTTTGCGTACAAGTCCTTGAAGCAAAAATCAATCCGTTTTTTAATTTAATTTATTAGTTAATAAGTCATTCAATTAATTAAAAACCTTTTTCAAACCTTGAATCCAAACCATGGCAAGAGACTCTCCATCCATAGACCAAGAGCCGACCTTTTCATCGTAGACAACAGAATCTTTGAGGTCAGTGATAGATATTTTAACAAAGGGTTGGCATAATTTGGATGACGGAGCTGAGGATGATATTGAGGATGATGAAGTCATGCATTCAAATCCTTTGGACGGATCCTCTGGCTGCTAACTCCTAGCTAATGCAATTCAACTAAAATAAAAAATTCCCCGCCATTGACAGTCCTTAAAAACTTTCTTTAAGGCGACGTAGGCTTTTTTAAAAACATGTGTATCTTCTTCACCAATCAGAGTCTTTTCTTCAAAAAGAAGTTATTTCATGGGCCAATCATGTAGGATTATTCTTATTCTACCTCATCTACGCTGATTTTTGGGAGCATGTTTTTTTTTATAATCAAGTTCGATAGATTAAATTAAAAAAAAAAGAAAAAAATAGGGAATTATTTAAAGTTCTTCATCTCATAAAACTTTTTTTTGAATTTGTCAGTTTACCTTAGAGACTCTTTTTTGGCCTGACTCCCATACCCTCAAATGAATGGTAGTCTATGATCTCTATAATACCTAACCCAACTGAATAATATTTTCTTTTAAAATTTGTAAAGTCTAAATGGAAAATTATGTCCAATTGAGTATTACTCAAATGAGATATCTTAATAAACAATCTTATGGCAATTATAGTTAGTAGTAGTCAAGAGGCTTTAAAATGCCTAAAGCACATAATATAATAGTACAAAAATAAGTCATTAATTCCATAAACGGTTTTGCAAAAAATTAATTATCATCATGACTCTTGATTCATAATGGAATTACTTAACTTTAATAGGAACATCCATTAACATGGATTTCATAATTTTACCGTTAGATAATAACATGTGATCAAAAATCCTCAAACTACATTAATTCAATATAACAATTAATAATTAATTAATTGTCATACTCATATCAGTACTTAAAATATATCGTATTATATAACCTACTGATATTACTACGATTTCATCAAATCTAAATGTAGGCCGTGGGGATATTTAATTAAATCTGTACGTCGTGCAAATTCAAATTTCATAATCTGAAGTCATTTTGAATCACTTACCCAGGAAACATTTTTTGTGGGGAATGTGCAATTAACAGGGTCGTCGACCAAAATAATAGCCTTAAATTCTGCTGTGTTCCTTATAGTATTTGTTTATAATTATGAATATTAAAGGCTTAAACAAACACGAACTGGGTCCTATCAGATCTTTACTCAACAGATGGGGATATTGGCGTTCTTTATGACTCTTACAAGACTCATGGATCATAATCGGATCCATATTTGATGTACTAATTAATTATTCATTTGTATTGAACCATATATGTAATATATTTTAACATCTTTAAACGTTACACAAAGAAAACAATAAATTAATTAGAAATTGAATTACATATTCTATGCACTCATATCCATATAATAGAATAAATCCGTCAGTAATTAATTATACTTTTTGAACAAGAGTGACAAAATTGTATTATTATTGTAATTTGCAACATCTACTGCCGAATGCCCAGCAAAGTTCTTTGTCTTAACAGATGCTCCAAAACTCAGAAGCTTAAGGGCAATCTCATAATGCCCTGACATGGAAGCATATTGAAGGGGAGTATTCCCCATTTTATCTTTTATGTCGAGGTTTTGACGAAATTGAGAAGCATTCTGTGCAAGTACAGTAACTACTCCGAGATGGCCATTTTGGCATGCCAAATGTAAAGGAGTTTCTCCCGTATCCTGAGCAATGGAAAAAGATTCAGCTCCTAAACTCAGCAAAAGTTCCACAATGTCGGCTTGACCCAATTGGGCAGCAACGTGAACTGCAGTTTTGCCTTCTACATTAGTTGCATTGACGTTCATGGGAGGTGATCCTGGGCGCTGAAGAATTTCTTTTACACTAGAGGATCCTTTCAAAAGAAGATTATTACAGTCTTCACAGCCTCCACAAATGGGGTAGCAGCTACTTTGGTAAAGAACTCGAGATCTGAACGTTTCATTAACACGATTAACTCCAAGGTAATGACAGGCTAATTCGAGATCTCCCATGATTATAGACTTGAAGAATTTTTCTCTTTTGGATTTAAAAATATCAGTATTACACTTTTGAGGAGAGCCCTCAACTTCCAGAGGGGTCTCCTCCTCAATTGTCTCATTGAAATAATTAACCAAAAGTTTTGATGAATAGCTTTGTATGAGATCCTTAATCCTGGAGCATATTGATACATCAATTGGAGTTTGATTTCTCTTATTTCTTATTTGAACATTGGCTGAATATTCAAGTAGAAGCTTGACTATGTTGAAGTATCCATTAGAAGCTCCAAGGTGAAGAGCTGTATCACCAAACTTGTCTTGTGAATCAATTTGAAGGGGATAGCTCTGGTGCTCAGCAAAATATAAAATAGCTTTAGTACTGGATTCATGTCCATAAATTATGGACAAATGGAGTGGAGTGTGTCCATTTTGATCCTGAGAGTTGAGGATAATTCGAGACGAAGGGCATTGAAGTATCAACAAAATTACATTTTGTTGACCAAATTGAGATGCCAGATGGAGAGGAGTTCTTTGTTTGAGGGAAAAATAACATTGCTATAATTATTAGATTTATGTCATGTAGTGGCTATGATGTTACCTATATTTAATATCAACAATGGTAGGGTCCGCCTTAAATGTATTTAGCAAAAGATCAACTATTTTGGAGTCTCCATTCATAGAAGCAACATGGAGGAGTGTGAAACCAAAGTTATTCTCTTGATAATTGACACTCGGACAACAATCCTTCCTTAAACAAATATCACAATTACAAAGAGGATGATGGTGAGTCTCTATCAAGGAAGCTCCATTCGTTGAGGAATCTTTTCCTCCGTACAGAATTTGACAAATAGATTGTACATCAGATTTGCGTACAGCAGAAAACAATTCCAAGACTTGTACTTTTTCGGACTAAATAATATAATTGGAAAATCGAATCAAACTTAATTATTTAACTAATAATATACTTGAATATCTACGGATGGAGTAATCGTAGAGAGTCCGTGAAGTAAGTACTCCAATGCCGCCTCTAATGAAGTCAATAAGTACTCATATTCACCTTTTTTAAGTAAATTCGAAAATCGATAGTCCTTCATGAGATAAAATTGAGTGTACCAATCTTTGACTACAAAGGTTTTTGTAAGTACACTGATAAGACTCTGTAACAGATCATCAGATGATTCTAAATTATCAAAATAATCTAAAGCTCTATAAAGACACTCCAGTTTGTCCAATGGGGTAGAGTATTGAACAATATGTACTAACTCTGTTTTAGATTTCATAATGTTAATTCGAGCGTTTTCCTCCTTCCATTCCTTACCAAAAATATCCGAAATGGCTACGGATTTAATGGATCGATTCAGCAAAGCATTTTTCTCATTCCAATCATTTTGAAGCTTGTTTAAAAGAGGTGAGCTGATGTTATACAAAATATAAGTCTCAAGCGAAGACTCCAAAAGGTCGATATTAACGGACTAAGGAGTATTTTAGTAAACATACATAAATATTATTTCAAAAGGCCCCTACTACAAGACTAAGAAACATTACTTTAGACACTTGCTTGAGCTTCTTAAAGGATGACTTCATTAAATCTTCAACTTGACTCTTATTGGGATCGAAATTTGAGCAGAATGCCTCGATTTTTCTGAGAACATCCCCCTCAACATGAGTGAATAAATACTCTATACAGTCTTCAACACAAGATAATTTCAAATCATCCACGATAGAGAATGTTTTAAAGCTGGGATCCTCGCCAAGATAGGCATCAAGACAAAGGACCTTATATTTCTGTAGATCATCGTTGTAAAAAACCTCAGAGAATAAAATCTGTCGAACCACTTCAGAGTTTCCCTCAGAGTCCATTACCTATATTTATATATATATATGTACATAGGCATAAAAAAGGTTAAAGAATATAAAGATAACTCCACTGTTACACACACCTTGATTTGATTCTTTTCATTGATCTCAAGACGCTTGTCAGCTAAAGAGCAATACTTTCCTTGAGTTCCCTCCTCATCTGGAATGAAAATATGTCGACTCACATCCTCTGGTCTTAGAGTCAAGTCCGTAGGTAGAGTTTCATGCCTAGGAATTGCAATGGTCCAATTTTCATGGATAGTTTTCTCAAACAAATCCGGGAACTGAGCCCTGAATCCTTTCAAAAAGGAGTTATTCTCTAGATTTTCATCATATTGCATCTGTCGGGAATGATTCTCGGTTGAGGAGGGGATGGACATGATCCTCTCGTCTCATGAATGAATAACTTTCAACCTCAAATTCTCATTGACTAACATGAAAAAATATATTAGCCCATCTGCAATATTAAATATTAATTAAAAATATTATTCCGTCTTCAGCAATGACAAGGTTCATCATAATAAATAAATAACTTGAAATATATACATATATAGGTGTGTATTATATATTCTATACGTACCTATATATCCCAAACACGTAACAGGGATATCTCTGACGTCATCCATTTCTTTAAATAAATCTGTCAATTCCGCCAAATACTCACTACTACTTAGTATCTAACGTCACTATTATTATATAACTACACTGTCTATAGCTCAACCTGATTGGGTGGTTAAGAGTGGATCTCTAGCTGCTACTCAGGCCGGAATTCGAGAAAAGTATATTGCGGAAAATGTACACCATTTTGAGAATTTGATGGATTTATTTCTATAAACTCTATATTTCTTTTGTATATCATTTTTGTAGGACTCATGTAACTCATGCAGAGGGAATAACATGAATGAAGACATCTCCATCTCTTCTTCCATGTTTATTAAAATAAGGTGACAGCCCTATTTTGTGTTATAATTATGACGTATGAAAACTATTCAATCCCTCATTTTCGTTCATTTTAAAACCCTCTAGAATAGGTGCTCAAATTATTGTCATACTATTTTTCTTTACAAAAAATGACGATGCACTCTTCGGAAGTCGATGAGTTCTTTTCCCAGATTGAAAGACCCATTAACTTGGACTCTGTCACAAGCCGTGCTCAAGAATTTGTTTCTTTAGTTGGTGCACATGAACGCCTGGCTTTGGTTTCATCTGGAGGAACTACCATTCCACTTGAGAAAAGAACTGTACGATACATTGATAATTTTTCAGCTGGGACTCGAGGCTCTGCCTCGGTTGAATATTTATTGAAAAAGGGCTATAGAGTCATATTTCTTCATCGAGAAGGATCCCTCAGACCTTATCAGCGACACTTTCAAGATATTAATTTCCTGGATATTGTAGGATTAGCTGAGGAAGAGGAGAGGGTCTATGTCAAGAAAGAGCATTTATCCAAAGTTCGAGGTAGGGTTGAATAACGTAATAGCATCATACCACATGGTGCCAAAAGGAGCCTCACCTTATAAATATCTTCTTTTTTTTCAGAAATTTATAAAGAATATCACTTTAAAAAAGATCAGCTCCTTGAAGTCACATTCAGAAGTTTAGCAGATTACCTTTGGCTCCTCAGAGCCCTTTCTGTAAAATTAAGACCTTTTAAGGGCCGAGTTCTTTTATACTTGGCAGCTGCTGTCTCTGACTTCTACGTTCCAGACACCGAACTCCCACAACACAAGATCCAATCAGCAGATGGAGCAAGGACTCTTGAATTAAAAATTGTACCGAAGCTCCTTGGTCCCTTGGTGAAACATTGGCTAACACAAGCAATGGTTGTTAGTTTTAAACTTGAAACAGATCCACAAATCCTCGAGGATAAGGCTAGAAAGGCCCTAAATACCTATGGACATAGTTTTGTTGTAGCAAATATACTTGAAACTCGAAGAGAGAGAGTAATTATAGTCAGTCAGGATGGAGAGCCCGTTGAAATAACTCGAAAAGGCAATGAACCAGAGATTGAAGAATGCATCATTGAGTTCCTTAGTAAGGAACATGGGTTATTCATGAAGTAGAGCTCTTCATTAGAAACTATAAATAATCATAAGTCAAATACTATTAAGTTGAAGATATTCACTATTTGATTAATATTGTCTGTATCTTTTCGTATCATTAAATAATATAATACTATTAAAATTACATTTTAAAATTGTTAAAAATTTGTAAGAAGAAATGAAAAAAAATAAGCTGAGGACAGAGGCTTTGGTATTTATATGCTTAATAGATGTGCTTTATAATTTGAATGAAGCATCCTCTCTATAGCTAGCTATATTATATATTGGGGATGAATATTTATATGAATAAGCAAAGAGCGGAATGATGTACGTCATCTGAGGAGTTAGCTGGGAGGGACTCAGCCATTGAGAAAATATTCTATTTATTTATACTAGCTGATAGAGAAAGGGCTTTGAAGAGGCATTTCAATCAATGAAAACTTTGTCTTTACCTCATAGCGGTCTATCTATTATGTTGTAGATGTCTGGCTTACATATTTTAACCTTATTTATTTAAATGGTAGGCTGTGGTTAATTAATTAATTATCACCATCGGTCCAGGCTGTATCTACGTATTGTTGTAAAACGAGACAAAAGTAGAGAATGTCATTAGAAGACCCCTTCTTTGTTGTCAAAGAGTAAGTTTTTGATAAAGTATTTTCCGAATTTCTTAACATAAATTAATTATAATTCTTTTAAATTCATTCATCTCAGAGAAGTGTTGAAGGCCTTGTCCAAAACACGGGGACTCTTTGAGCGTTGGAAGGAAGAGGATTGCATACGAAGCAATGAGGAGAGAGAATGGTCTTCAACAGAACTTAATAATTCCCTTCGCTCTATAGAGTGGGATCTTGAGGATCTGGATGACACGGTGCAGATCGTTGAAAAGAATCCTGCACGCTTCAAAATTGATAAAGCAGAGCTCAAAGCTCGAAAAGAATTCATTAAAAAAACTCGTGATGAGGTCCGATGCATGAAAGAGCGTGCATCTTCAGCAGTTAAGCCTCAAATTCAGAGAAATGTAACATTTTCTACTCGAAATATTATCAGCTTATTACTATAAATGCACACATAAAATTCATTTTATAGAGTTTGGATAATGTACCTCTTGGAAGTCCCACGACTAAGGGAGTAAAAGGCTCATCAACAAAATACTCAAGATTACCAAACGATGAATTTGATGATGTTCCACAGCCTGACTTACCAGATAATGATCGACTCCCTGCATCTCAAGAAGATAATCAAGTTTCAAAAATGTCAGAATCATCTGGCAACATTCGTTGTATGTCGGATTCTCTTGGAACGGATATCGATGAACAAGCCATCATGTTGAATGAGTTTGGAGCAGAAATGGCTAATGCAGAGTCCAAATTGGATGCTACTATGCGGAAAATGTCTAAAGTTCTTCATATGTCCAATGGTTAGTAATTCGTATATTTATATAGATATAATATTGGGGCTTCAACACAAAATCAATTTTAAAGAAAAGTCCAGAAAATGACCATTTGTTTTTTAGTTCATGAGTATAGACAATGGCGTATTTCATTGACATGTATTAGTCAATTATGGACTTAAAATGATGAGTTGAGATACCCAAAATGTTACTATTGTCTAAAGGAATAGTCGACCATTGAAACTTTGTAACGTTTTAAAATCAAATTTGAATAATTTCTTAGTTATATTTAATTATTCTTGCTTAAAAATATTAAATGTCAGACTCTTTTGAAACAAAGCCGTTGTTGAGAGGAACTCACAAAAAAGTTTATTTGTATTATATTCAATAACATGGGCTTCTTGCTTCAAAAGTTTAGCGACTCCTGGTCTGGAGCCATCATTGAATATATATATATATATATTTGACAACCCAATATATAATTATAACAATAATTTAAGAATAGATAGGGAAGATAAGAAATGAATTTGAGACTCAGTTTACCTTTGTGTTGATGGATCTCAAAAGAATCTGGGGATACAGGATAATTCCATTCAAAAGTGTCTTATTATTATTATTGTCATTTCAGATCGTCGCCAATGGATGGCAATAGGAGTATTATCAAGTGCTATGGTGATCATACTTCTTATGTTATTTATATGAGAAGAGTTGATGTCTCAGTCTGTGGTTTGATCCATTATAATAAAATATCCTCTGCAATGAGTGAAACTTTTAATATTTTAAATGTATTGTTATGAAAATATTTGTTTAGAAATATGAAAGGAACTTATCAAGGGTTATATGATTATATCCTTTCTTTCATATTTCTACAATGTCATGCTAAACAATCTAGTCGTTGTGATGTTATATTTTCTTTCCGATCCTCTCTTGTGTTTGAGTCAACCAACAAAGTCAATCCCACAATGGTTTTATTTTATAAATAAGTTATTGTCGTCAATGATGTATAAACGTATATTTTATCAGATTGAGAGCTAAAATATTTTTATATTATTTTATGATACATCAATCGATAGGAATTTTTTTTTTTTTTTTCATGGTTAATTATCATCAATTATTATTAGAAAACAAAGCTGATTGCTCATCATAAGTTTAAAAATTATTCTTTATTTCATATTTTTCTTCTATATGTACACATTCCAGTTTTTGGTTGTTTTTTTTTCTTCAGCAACTTACATTTGTGTGTCTCTTCTTTTTATGCACCCTTTTTCTCAACGATGCCTTATTACATAATATCATTATAATTAATAACTTTAGTAAAATTCAAATAATATTTTTTTTTAATGCTTTCATTCTCAAAGATCTCACCCAAGCATCATTCCTTTTGATTTAGCTTCAGTATTATCTACACTTTTTCCCCTTTTCCTTAACTATTATTTTTATATTTCATCACTTTATATTTTTTAGTCATCTTTATTTTATTGCTCAAATATTTTAATAATTATATCATTATGTTCTTGTTTGTTTTTTTTTTTGCTGTTTGTTCATCCATTACTTCATTTTGTTGATCTTTATTATATACATACAAATGTACGAGTATAACTCTCCGGGCCGGATACTTCCCTCTCCATGGTTTCAATTATATACCTACGGTAAAACATCGATATAAAGCCATAGTTGGGAAACCAAAAACCTCGACCGCTTTGTATCTGATTGCGCCTTATACCGATTTGATTATATATATTTGTAACCCTCGAGGTCTAAGACCCCATTGCACCCAACTGATTATACTACTTCATTGATGCGTCTTATATCGATGTTTTACTGTAATTGTTATTGTATCAATTTGTACTATCTTCTTCTTTATCCTTCCCTAAAACTTATCTTTCATACATCCATTAATTAATTAATTAATTATTATATATAATGTACACTATGATTTTTATTATTTTCATATTTTATTTACTCAACAAACGGGTTCATTTCTTTATAATATAATTAATTATATGAATAAACATTTTGGTTGTTTTTAAATCTTTTTATTGAGTCTGTACTTCAACTGAATTGGATTTTTTGAGGGAAGGATTAATATACATATTACTATTTATTAGGGGCTCATCAATTAATATTATTGGCAACTCCTCTGTTTATTTTTCTCGTCACCAAAGTAATTTTGAGAAATGATATCCTAGAATTCTACCTCTAAGCACATTTAGATTGTAAATTCAGTTTTTTTATGCTGTATGCAAGTTTTTGTTGTTGATGTTTTTGACAATAAATGACCACGAAATTTCAAAAAAAAAAAAAAAAAAAATGATGAGACTTAAGACTAATGATGTCACACTACATTGATTGTTAAACTCAAAAAAATTAATTAAGGATCAAAGAACTTTCAAAAATGGGCACTCACGCTTGGGTTTTCAAAACGTTCAAGTTCATTTTTTGTTGATTTTGAGTTTTTTTATTTGAAAAGGCCGGCCCAAATATAAATACATACCCAAATAATTAATAATACATATAATATATATATATATATATTTGATTAATCAAAATATAGGAACTAATTTTAACATGACTACATATTCATAAAAGTATTAGTTATATTGATGGGAAATATGGATCAGACGCGGTAATTACAAACAAGATTCAATAGAGCTTTCGCTCTCAACTCCACCATAGTTTTTCCTTCCCCATTTACCATGAGGGTCTAAACTTTCTTGGTCTTCATTCTTTTTGGTTAAAGCCTTAATTGCAAATATGGGAACCCAAATGATTGTTAGGGCTGTGAGTATGTATCCCAGAAATTGAATATTTTTTGAATAAACGTATCCATTATACTCTACTGTTCCATAATTTCTCCAAAACTGCACTAGAAGACAAAGTAGAACCATAGGAGTAGCAAAGGTCCAACAAAATAACCAAAGTAATTTCAAGGGTAAATATACCTTCAAATAAATAAATACAATAACAAAAGAGCTCAAGAATACAACTCTCAGTTATCTGAGTTATCACAATAATACTTACTTTAATTTTCATATCATTTGAGATATCATTGATAAAATTATTGGCTCCATAACCCCAGGCAATGCCAATCATTTCCAAAAATACAATGAGCAACAAATTCCAGGATGGCACTGTAGAATTAAACAACGTGAATAAATGAATTCCTCCGGGTGCCGAAAAGGGTAAGCTGAGTATCATCATAGTTAACGTAATACAAGCAACAATACGGAATTTTTTGTCTCGCAGGTCAGGCCAATAATCTGTGATTGATGAAAGAACTGTTTCAAATACACCTAGAACTGAACCAAAGGCTAAATTTACTAGCATCAAAAAGAATAAAGTGGACCAAATTTTTGGAAAATTCATTGTCGTGACAACTTCAGGATACGTAATAAAAGCTAATCCAGGCCCTCCCTGAGCAACTTTACTAATATCCTCACCCCGCACATGTGCCATGTAGCCAATAATAGCAAAAACGACAAATCCAGAAAATATTGAGGTCATTGCATTCAAGAAAGTTATTGCAATTGCGTCTAATTGACAGTTTCGATTATAACTATTATAGGAGGACAAAGTAATTACACATCCACAGGCTACACCAAGAGTAAAGATAACTTGAGTTGCAGCATCTATCCATATTTCAAAAGACAATAAGCGATGCCATTGAGGTGTAAGATAGTAATGAATACCCAGTGAGGCTCCTGGGAGAGTGAAGGCTCTAATCCCAATGGTAATTAGTATTAGATACGGGAAGATAGTTGTTACATAAGCTATTTTTCCGGAGGATTTGATTCCATTAATACAAATCAATCCAACTATAATCCAAGCCGAAAAAATGCAAATAAATGATTGAGCCCTTGGATAACCATAATGTTCCCATGTGTCATGGCCTCCGCCACCGAGAACAAATTCATTAAAATACTCTTCAACTGATGATACTCCAGAGATTTCATTTATCTTATCCACGGGAACACACTTGTCAGTATTAAAGCTATTCAAACAATTAGTCCATTTCAAATTACATAGAGAAAAGGAGGACGCCAGGTACCAAATGGACCAACTCACGACTACATTGTAAAACAATGCGAATAACAGGCCCAAAGTTACCACTAAAATGTAATTAGTTTAAATTTTATGAAGAAATAATTACCTACAATTTATTTATATTATAAGCCAGCTAAGAAATGATAACTTACTCGAAAAACCTAGCCCCTTCAGAAAAGGGGATACTCTTCCAAATAATTTAATGGGACTAACCCCTGCATACTGACCCAAAGCCATCTCAAGAAATAAAGATGGCAAACCCGCAAAAATGAGCATGGTAAAATAAGGTATTAAGAAGCTTCCACCCCCATGTTTATAACATAAGAAGGGAAATCTCCAAATATTTCCAAGACCAACTGCATATCCCAGAGACATTATCAAAAAGTCAATGGGATGAGTCCAATATCCACGATCCGGCTCATGGGATGCATCCTTTTCCTTCGTATCCTTATTCATTCCTTCACAAACTAACTAACTCAGGAATCTATATGACTATCTATATGATCGTCTACGGTGACTTCAAAAGAAAGAATAATGATACTTTTTGAATGATTGTTTCCTTCTTGACTAACACGATGGTTTTGAGATAACGAAGATCCTCATTATATTAAACATCTTGTATCACTTATCTTTAGTTATTTGTACATTATATCTGATTTTTTTTTTTTTTTTGATTAAATAGAAAGCTTACAGCACTCTAAATTAATTGGATACCTATATGTGATAAACATTTTTTTTTTGTTCATACATAGAAGCACACACTCTTCATCTTAAAATTATTCCAAATTAGTTTTGATCATTATTTAATTTGGCACATTTTATAACGTATTATAAAATCTTGAACGTGATATTATTACAAAAGTAATACATTAATATATTATGCAATCGAATATTTGATAAAATTCAAATCATAATTAAAGCAATAGGAATCAGTAATATTTGACTTATTATCTATGTAGATATATCAGGTCTTCTCAACCTTTTTAACATTATTATTATTATTATTATTATCATAATAAAATCTAAATAAATCTTATAAATACATTAACAAACCTCAAACTTATACCCTTATGAAAATAGTTTACTA
This sequence comes from Lepeophtheirus nordmannii, assembly GCA_963680855.1. Taxonomy (NCBI): domain Eukaryota; kingdom Metazoa; phylum Arthropoda; class Copepoda; order Siphonostomatoida; family Caligidae; genus Lepeophtheirus; species Lepeophtheirus nordmannii. The sequence continues at coordinate 27,566,989 of OY804524.1, read as the reverse complement.
CATACTTTAAATAATATTGTGGTCACCCAATGTGCTAGGAGGATGCATTGGTTGATTATCACTGACCTATATAATTAATATGTATGATCCAATCAATGTTAATTTGATTGGATCATCATCCACCTTAAAATAAAAATAGGAGTAGTGATCCGGGAAATATTGTTGGGTATTTAAAATTTGATTTGATAACCGTTGTTGTACTATTAGAATATATTAACTAATACAAAATATGTTTTATAAAGTGCTCGTCATAAAAATAAGATCGTTTTTACAAAAAAGTGTATACTTTACGACGAAGAGGGTAAGCTTTTAGCTTCGGTTATGTCTGAAGGTAATGACTGAGTCACAGTTACAGAGTAATTTTAATATTGACTGAAAGTTTAAAGACTAAAAGTTAGATACTCAAAAGGATTTCCTTGTCGGTTTGTACATTGCAGAGTTCATATATATTGATGTTTTATACAACAAAAAACTCAGTTTCTTTGTGTCTTTAGTGATTTGAACACAATGGATAATGGACTCAGAAATAATTATATTTTTGGGAAAAATTACTCATTGCTTCTTACCCTCAATATCTATGTAAAACAATCATTGCTCTTTTGTCATTAATATTATTTAATTCTCTTAACATTAATTGAAAAACACAAAGTAACGGGCAAGTGTTAAAAATATTTTTAGAAACTGTTAACATTTTATTTAAAACCGAGGAATCTTTCAAATAAGCTTCGTTAAACTGATTATATTAAGGGTCATTAAAGATCAAAATTTGTCGAAACAGTGGCAAAAGGGATATTTTAAGTGCACCCCCCCCCTCCCCCTTTGTGTGATACGTCTAGGCCCCCTGGACTAATGTGTTAAGAACTTGTTCTTTTCAAGTCTGTATATGTAATGAAAATAGTGAAGACAATTTATTTGCCCACTTAGACACTTGAGCCACCTCTGTCTACAAATAACTGGCACGGATATGTATTTATATGATATGTAAATACGGATCCGCTTAGACGGCTCTAGACGACTAAAAATATCGGACACACACTTCAAATTTACAGCTCTAACAAGGGTACTATTTCAGTAGTACCATAAGTATCACCCTTACATATAATTAAGGTTTTCGTAGAGAAAAAGAATATTTATATATATAATTTTCTGTAGAAAAGAAAAACGGTTGGCACTATTGTTCTTTTTTTTAAATTATGTTCATTCTTTATTAAATCGTTGAGGAGGCCGATGCGTCTACATCTCAAACAAGAACAAAAGAATTTTCGCCAAGGGATAGGATTTTTGTTGAGGTGAGACACGTCGAGCTTTTTTGTTCACTCGCAACCTCAACTGACAAAAGGGAAAGGAAAAATTTGGAAAAACAACTGGTAGCCACCCTTCTGTATTTTCCTTGTTGCCAACTTGTTAATATTTGGCAGAATTTATTATTTAGATATACTATATATTTATAAATTTTACCAATCACAAACCAATCGTAAATACTTGTATTATATTCATAAATTCAAAAGAAGGGCGCTCAATCCTTGATTTAATATATTTTTTATGCATCAAAATCAGAAATAATAAGAATACCCTTTTTGAGCTCATAATACGTAGGATCAGCTGCTTTAAGTCAAAAGAGTCAAATGATAAAAATCAGCTGAAGGGAGAATACAGTGTGTTTTTGTTTATCCCAAAAAGCTCGTCGTGAGAGAGTATGACCACAATTACTATCTGGTACCTCTGCAATTTATCGGGTGATTGTTATTTGGCAATATTAAATAATACTGAATAACTGAAAGGATTGAATGGAACTCGAATGGTCATAAATCCAGGAGAAGGGGTCCACCTTCTTCGGCCTGTTTTCTTAATAGTCAAGTATTGACGTACTTGTATTTATAGCAAGTTCTTGCCTGAACGATATATAGAAAACTGGATTCAAATTTATTCTCACCAAGGTAGTCGTACCAACTGATCTTTTCCTTTCCTTCCTTCCTAGAATCAACACTATCTCAACATTTTGTCCATGTCTAAATATCATATTTAGAACATTTATATAATTTTCTATAGAAAAGAAAAACGGTTGGCACTCTTGTTCTTTTTTGAAATAATGTTCATTCTTTATTAAATCGTTTAGGAGGACGCGTCTATTAATGGTATATTGATTTATTAAAATTTAGACAAAATGAAACAAATGTGTATATAAGACAGGTATTTATATTAGATCAGTGAAAAATAGTTTAATTAATTGCTATGATATTTGTTGCATTTTCCAAAGAATTGATGCATTTCAGACCAACAATATGTAGTCCTCTTGGATTTAAATCGATAAAAGTAAAACGATCTTTCAACAAACAAAGACCGTTTTTTAATACAAAATGGTTACATGATCCGTAAGAATTGCATGCACGAGTACAACTGTCCAATGTATTTACTGCAACTTGATAGAACGAGGAATGTCCTGAATCTGCATCCCAATAGATACAATCTGGAAGATACAAAAATGTGAATATATTCAAGATAATAAGTAATTAGACTGGCTATATTATTTGGATTGCCAAAAGATCAGTGTCGATTGTTGAAATCAATCAGAATTTAATAACGAATAAAATACATCTTGCTTTTTTGATTTTTGAAAGGATATTTAGGAGAGAGAAAAAAAGAAAAGATTTTGGGATTTCTTTATTTAATGTCAATTTTCAACATTTTTTTTCTCAGAAAAATTTGTAAATTTCATGAATCAAAAAAGCTCCTAGACAGGATGCAAAAAGAGTACAGAGAAAAGAGGTTGATTCTCCGTACATTCCTTAACGTAGATTTTGTTGGTATCAGTTCCATTTATTTCGTATCTCTCCATTAATTTACAGATGTAGTTCTCATGATGAAATCCGAAGCACCTACTTTCTTCCTTGCATAGTATTGCACACATCATCAAGGTTGTACTTGAGAACATGAGTAAAGTTGGCCCTTGGGTTGCCCCTACTTCAAAGTACATTTTTATTATGTACTTACATGCAAGAGGAGCTTAGATGAATGAAAGGATATTGTAATTATTATGAAAGAATATAAGTTTTTTTGTTTTTTTTTAAGTTCATGGATATTTCATTAGTTCTTAGCAACGAAATTAAAATTAATTTTTTTAAAAATAGCCAACTAGTGTTGAAGAATAAAAATTAATTATAAAAAAATATTCTTAACTCTTCTTTAAAAACCATATTCATTGGCATGGTGAAGCGCCAAGTTTAAGACTTCAGTCTGTAGGACCTAGCTGAAGGAGCCCAGCTAGTAAGCACATAATAAAAGGCTAATAGCCTTTTTTGTAGGTCATTATTTTTTCAATGTACATAGATAGGAACTTTAAATTATACTTATTCATTAGAAAATATAAGGCTAGAATCATTCTTTTGATATAATAAAACATTTCTTTTTAAACTACCTTCGACTTTGAGCTTAAATCACCCTGTTGGTTTAGGAAAGTATTGTTTTGTCTTAGTAACATTACTTAGGTGCTTATGTAGAGTATATTAATATTAAACATGAATTTACCTTGTCGTAGAAAGAAAACTCCCCCAAAATGCAACGATGACGACTTGTCCTTCTTTAATATTAATATTTAATCAAAAACTTAAATAAGCACATTTAAACTATGAATGATTATTTAAAATTAAAATTCGAGAAAGTTTATGAATAAATTAAGAATTATCGTGTGAGAAGTACTCAAAAGGTTAAATTTATTTTGACGATACGATATGAAGTTTAAATGACATGTTTTTGTTAACTTTTTGAGTAATATGCATATTTAAATGTAAAGAAACTTATTTTTGTCCTAGCCACTCTCTAATTTACAGTGATATGAACATCAGAGCTGAGGCCTCGGACTCAAATCACATTTAAGTATCATACAAGTTTGACTCAAATTTTAAAAAACAGTTTACTTGACTTGGATTCAGCTCTGGTTTGAAATATTTCTCTTTCTCTGAAAGAGAAAATCCAGCTAAAAATTTATAATCCTTCATTATATTTTTTTTTTTGAGCCATTTTTTTCTTCAAGAAAACAAGATACCTAAGTTTTTGTCCACAGAATAGCTATGTACTTCATTTTGTAAGGGATAATTGTTGAAATTTGAGGATCATAATTGGACATAACCTTGGAAATAAATTGTCCAAGCACGTTCACGTCGAGCTTTTTTGTCCACTCGCAACCTCGACTGACAAAAGGGAAAGGAAAAATTTGGAAAAACAACTGGTAGCTGCTACCCTTCTGTATTTTCCTTGTTGCCAATATGTTAATAATTGGCAGAATTTATTATTTGGATATACTATACATTTATAAATTCTATCAATCACAAACCAATTGTTAATACTTGTAATATGCTCAAAATTCAAAAAAAGGGCGCGCAATCCTTGATTTAATATATTTTTTATACATCAAAATCATAAATAATAATAATAATACCCTTTACGAGTTCATAACACCTAGTGTCAGCTGCTTTAAATCAAAGGAGTCTCATGATGAAAATCAGCTGAAGGGAGAATACAGTGTGTTTTTGTTATTCCCAAAAAGCTCGTCGTGGTTGTAGACTGTATATGGCAGTCAGCTGATATGAAAAATCACATTCATGAATAGGTATGTAAATAATATGCAAATGGGGTGTGTAAAATAACAAGAAAGAGAAAATCAACAACCTGGTAACTCTGACAATTTGATGAATGTTGAGAGGGAAGCAACTTGAGCTGTCATGACGTTTTACTGAGCTAATAGCTGCTATTCTCCTGTATATATGTACAAATGAAGACATCAATAATGAATAATAACATTATGTATACCAAAAATGAGAGGCAGAAAATTAACTGAAATTAATGTCAGGAAATTATATATTTTTAACTAATAATAATTATACAAGGACTTGAGCCCTTTTTGTTTACATTTTATTTGCTTTATTAACCTTAATGCATGACTTCCTTCATGCGAGATCTTTACTATCAGGTAGATATTGTTAGGAATGTAAATCATATGCAATTCGGGCGTGTTATAAAAAAAAAAAGAGAAAATCAACCTGGCAACCCTGACAATTTAATGAATGTCGAGGGGGGAAACAGCTTGAGCTGTCATGACGTTTTACTGAGCTACAAGGTGCTATTCTCCATTATATACACAACAATAAATAATAACATAGATGAGAGGAAGAAAATTAACTGAAATTAATGTGAGGAAATTATATATTTTTAACTAATAATAATTAATTATACGAGGACTTGAGCCCTTTTTGTTTACATTTTATTTGCTTTATTAACCTTAATGCATGACTTCCTTCATGCGAGATCTTTACTATCAGGTAGATATTGTTAGGAATGAAAATCATATGCAATTCGGGCGTGTGATAAAAAAGTGGAGTTGGCTCTTCAAACAGGTCTTTTTGTTTTCCGAAGCTGTTATCATTTTTTCTTTTCCCTTAAGAAGGTAACATCAACTTTACCTCAACATAATGTTTTACAAGAAAATAATAGTCTGCAAAGATTATATCATGGTGAGGAACAAAGGAAAAATTAAAAAATGGATATCATTCATTGAGGAGAATGGAGTTAATGATATTTGTGAATATAATAATGAATCTGGAGTAACGTATTGTAATGTTTGTGGTTTGATGTTTTCATTTGTATACATATATAAAGGAAAATAGCAGCTTGTAGCTCAGTAAAACGTCATGACAGCTCAAGCTGCTTCCCCCCTCGACATTCATTGAATTGTCAGGGTTGCCAGGTTGATTTTCTCTTTCTTTTTTTATAACACGCCCGAACTGCATATAATTTACATTCCTATTGATAGGTATGTTTTCACTTAATACCTTTTTTGCTTTGTGAAAAAATAAACACGAGGGGGATCTAAATTAATGATTCCTATATTACTATAAAGGATTAAGGAGTAATGACTTGGGATGGGCATTAATTTAGGAATGTAAATAATATGCAAATGAGGTGTGTAAAATAAAAAGAAAGAGAAAATCAACCTGGTTTGATGAATGTTGGGAGGGAAGCAGCTTGAGCTGTCATGACGTTTTACTGAGCTACTAGCTGCTATTCTCTATTATATACATATGCAAGTGAAGACATCAATAATAAATAATAACATTATGTATACCATAGATGAGGGACATAATGTCAGGAAATTATATTGTTCTCCCCTCAGTAATAAAGGAAAAATGATAACAACTTTGAAAAACAAAAAGACCTGTTTGAAGAGCCAACTCCACAAAATCTCGCACGCGGTATTTTGCATATTTTTTACATTCCTAAAAATAAACAAAACTGACTTAAAATATTATGAGCTCTAGAGCTCATAATATCATAATATGTTGCTTAAAAAAGGATTCATGGCTAACAAAATGAAAATCCTTGACTTCACGTTCTTAATGAACTTTGAATTTGCATGAAAAGAATCATACATATAGTAGGTTACATCTACATTAAGATCTATCTTTCAACTCCCATGGTTAAAATCCATTCATTGCTTGAACTTTATTAGGTGGAGATACAATATATACTTACCATATAGTCAGGAGTAGCTTACAATTTTTACGACAAAAAGTTAAGAGACAAGTATGCATATAATTATAATTAATTAACATTAAGGTCATGTTAAGCATGAGTTTTATTAATTTGATCCTTGAACGTGCTCCAGTACTCACAAAGTACTGCGTGTTACGTAATTTAACAGTAATATACATAGATATAATATATTAATTGAAGCGTTCAAAATGCTTTAAATTAATGTGTCATTAATTTTTTCTTTCTTATAATATATACATATATTACGTATATAAGAACCGTAGATATTTGTTAATAAATATCTTTCAAATGAATAATAATAATATTAACTCTCATTTTAATTTGTTCAAATAATACTGAATAAATAAATCATTAGTAATTAAGACATTTTAATGATTTAAAAAATAACCACAATATTTCACAGTCATATTTCAATTCACCCTCCTCAATTCAGTACGCGAAGTATCATCCATTATATAATTAATTGTTGTAATATGGTTTGAAAGAAATATTTGTTCTCATTTACACTGTTGACTCCGAGATATGAACATTTTACTACTTAGTTTCCTTGTTTTTCTCATGTGTGTTCAAGAACTCACTTGTCAATCGTTGGAAAAAGTGAGTTCTCTACAATTGTTCAACAATGAAAAGTTAGTGGATGAGAATGTAGAGGTTTTTAAGGAGGACTCCCTTGTGAGTGTTGATTAAAAATTTACTATGATTTTTTTTTACTATGATTAAGTACATTGTCTCAAAAATATGTTAATTTCGAATTATATTAATTCTAGAATCGAGAGAATGAGGAGTATTTTTATATTCCTTCAAGGTATTATCGATATAAAAATCGCTATAGACGATTTTATCCACGACACTATAACATAAGGAATCATTTTCTGAAAAGACCCCGGAAAGCTGGAGCCAACTCCAAATATCCCATTTGTTCCTATGAAGACACAAATTTCATTGGAGCGGATATAACCATATGTAAGTTCAGAGGAAACTAATTTAATCATTTGATCGATCGACTCTCATAGTATTTTTGTCTTTTGTTTTAGTAAACTCCTTAGAGACTGACTCGGCATATGAATGCAAATTTGATTGCAAAGCAACCAAAAATTGCAAATTTTGGACTTTTGATGAAGAGGCTCGTCGAGGAGATAGCAATTGCTTTTTAATTGAATCAGGTAAAGGGCGAACTCCGAACAGCGTGTCCCTGGGTAGAGACTATATTTCAGGGACAAGAAGAAACAACTGCAAGTGTCTGAAGAGAACAGATTTCATTGAAGTGGATGAGTCGGAGAGTGAAATTGGATCAGATGGAAGACGAAGAAGACGCCGACGGCGAAACAGACCCAAAATTTGTCCTAGAGGAGTCAAAGAATCAGATGACATTGACTATGTGTATGACGACTACGAAGATTTTAATGAACCATTGAAGAAAAAATCCCAAAATTCAACAAGCAGTAGTACTTAGTGGTCTTTTTCTTTTTTCTTTTAATACAGTGTAAAATCATTTTATTTGAAATAAATAAATACAATAAGAATATTGGGCTAGGAATGCTATAGAAATAATTTTCTCTATTATGTTCCTGCTGAAGATCGTTTAAACCAGAATCGTGCCCTGAAATCATCAGATGAAGTAAGGAATGCAGGTGAAACTGATGAGTGTACTATATTTCGAACAGCTCCATTATGACCCAGAGATAGCAATTGTTTTCTAGAAGCATTACGGGAGTCCCAACAACAAAGAGAGGTAGTAGCTTCGTCAGGAAACATGACATAGTCCTCTGTATGATTAAAAACAGCCTGGGCTCTATGTTCCTATTTATGAGGAAAACAAAAACATATAATCACAAACATAAAAATGAGACATTTTTAATGATTTTACTTGTCTTCCAGTCGCACCAGCTCCAGTATAGGCAATGAGACATCTGCTCGTTGAAAGCTCCCAGAGTTTAATGAGAGAATCCTTTCCAGACGAGAGAATATACTTACCGTTACGAGTAAAGTAAATGGAGCATACTTCTGCACCATCATGAGCTTGGTCAAAAGTATTAATTACTTTATTTGAAATGCCATCCCACATCTTGATGGATCCATCCGTGGATGCTGAGGCAAATATCTAAGGACGAAATGAGCGAGCTAAAAGTTATTTTATTTTCTCATAAAGTAAGAAACTAAATACCTTTCCGTCATTCGAAAATTTAACCATAGTCACCTCTGAGGTATGTCTTTGATGTGGAAGGGCAGAAACAAAGCATTGACTTGTATTGACATCGTAGAGGCGAACAACAGGATGCTCACATCCAACGAGCAGGAAATCTCCTAAAAGATTGAAAAGACAAATAAATCCCCCCCCAATAAAAATACTCAAAGATGAGGAATGAAACATTTTACCAGTCGGATGAAAAGAGAGAGTTTGAATGGGCTCAGCATCTGTTATGGTTCTACAAGCCTTTTTGGCTGACGCTTTGCTATAGTCAAATAGTTTGATGGTGTTATCCTTTGAGCCAGATGCGAGAATGGTCTCCTTTGGATGAAATTCCAAACAAGTGACTTCGTCAACGTGATCATAGAGTGTTCGAATGACGGGATGCCCTTCACTTTGTTTGGACACGGGGATATCATTATTGGATTTGGCAAGCATTCTGTCGACATCAAGGACTTTGATGGATGCATCCGCAGACCCTGTTGCACACAATTGTCCATCATTACTAAAAGCTCCCGCGCGACAAAAAGCTTTATGGCTAGTTACATATGCAGTTTCATATAGAGCAGGCTCAGGAGCCTCGCTCCGCATTTCCGTATCAAATTCCAAATCCAGACCGTAGAGATCTCCTCCCAAACCATTTGCCGCTGCAGAGACCTTAGTGGCGGCTATGGCATTACGTTCCTTTTCCAGCCCGAGAGTACAGACTTTGTGAAGTCGCTCTGAGGGAGGACAGGGAGGATCCGCTCCGACTATTCCCGAGAGTTGAAGAGCTACCTGCTGATACCCATCATAGAATAGTTGGGATATTATGAGTCTATAAAGGGCATCACGATTCTTAAGAACATTTCCTCCTATGGTAAACTCTGGAGGATCCATGCCGGCCTCTTTTTTGGGTTTAAACACGGACATTCCTTAGTCAAGGTGTTTTTATAGCTTAGTTAGAGAATGCAATACATTTGTACAATTTCACACTCAACCTCTCAGCTTCATCCTTAGTACAGCTACTAAGTACTCGAAACGAACACACTCTTAGCACAACAATCATTATACAATTAATTATTACCTTGGATCAGTAATGAGAATCAGGACTTAGATAAACGGGAAATTCACAGCACTTTTATTTTTAACAATAATAATGGATGATAATAATTCTTCAGTTACAAAAAAACTTGAGATCAAATACTGAAAATACAATCTTTTTAACATTTAAGTATGAGAAATATAAAAAATAATAATCAAACTTTGATTATGGTTAGAGGTTAGTATATATATATATAGTGGAGCCACATAAATAATTATCATTACTATTTCAACTCTTGTTGATTCATTTGATCAAAGTATCTTCCCTAATGAGCTATCGAATGACATTTAAATTTGTAAAGAAGAAAAAAAAAAAAAAAAAAAAAAGACACTATTAATTAAAAATAATATTGTCAGCGACTAATAATAATGTAAGAATATAAGCTCTTTTAGTCTTCACCAAGATCAATTTCCCCATCCGAATCGTCATCTGTGAGAGCCCCGCCCTGACTCCCAGTATAACTATCCTCTCCATCATAGGCAGCATGTGAATATTCAATGATTTCATCTTGCGTGAGATGTGAGCCCCCGTCAATAAATTCTGCAAAACGGGAAGGGGAAGAGAGAGCCCGCATGGTTTTCCAGGGTTTGCAATGAGGAGAGTTACAGTATTCACGGAGATCCTGAAGGGCCTTCTCTGTTTCAATGCGTGATTGATCCATATATTCTGACTCGGACAGAAGGCGAATATCGGGTTTATAGAAGCGCTTTCGATACTGGGAGGCAATCCATGCGAGGGGGAAGATATGTGATAGAACGAGAAGGGCGCAGACGGTGAAGCTCAGAGTTTGATAATAAGATGAAAGATAAATGAGTGCAAGGGAGAGGGCTTGAAGTGTCCATTGAATAAGATTGAGTGTGCGTGTATTGGAGACGGGTCCAAAGCGATACGTGATGGCAGCAGAGCCTATAGCTGTAGTGGCTACATAGGCGAGAACAAGGAGATGATGCTGGAGTAGATATGCCTGAACTTGAGATAGAATGGATGTGAGGAAGTAAAGAGATATAGAGTAAAGAGCTATGATCCAGGAGGACCAAGAGAGTCCAAATCGCCGTTGAAAAAAGTAAGTGAGTGCAAGGAATGAGAAAAGGACTCCCACTGTGACTGAGGTGGCATAATGGAAGAAGACGTTTCGGGAGAGATTTCGAGCAGTGAGGAAACCGGCGAGGCCCATGGCTGTCATAAATACCTGCCAGTAATTGATTCGATAGATTCGAAGAAGCATGGAAAAGGGATCTTCCGTGATGACACCTACGCAGGAGGGTCGAAAGGGATGTACCTTGACGTCCCTGGACTTCCATGGAAGCGTTGTGTAGAACCAAGAGGCTTGAGCCTCTTGGATATTCTCCAAAACGGATGTGACATTATTTCCATAATACACGGCATACTCCGCCTGTGGGTCGATTCGGAGTTTAATCACTGTGGAGGTCCAATAATAATAAAATGCAGGCTCAATCCCCTTGTAGCAAAAGATATTTTCGGCATGAGAAAAAGTTCCATCCTTCATAATGTCGATGGGACTTTCCGGGGACATGCTGTGAATTTTTGGGGTTATTTCCACACATCCCGCAAGGAAGGGAAGACACAAGATCCACACAACCAAAGGAGCTACTCGTCCTAGTCTTGAGGCCATTTCCACTTCAAAAGCTTCTGACTTCCAGTACCAGAATAATAACCAATTTAAGTAGTCAGCAGTGCTCTAGAGCTTTTTGTAAAATTAGAGAATAAATAATGTGGTATAATAGGCGTGCGGCTGCAGATCCTTGAAGATTTTACTTCAATAAATAATAATAATAAAATCAAGCGGGAAATGTGGGATACAGCGGCCTGGTCTGAAGTGATGGTGAAATAATAGCTAGCAACTAGCTTAGGCTGTCACTTTTTTTCTTTCTATCAAAAATCACTCAATCTCGTAATTTGGATTTACGTACTTTATAATATATCGTAATATATCGATATGAATTATGATTATTTATGAGTATTTAGTTCCACTATATTTTGTGAATCAATTACTTGAAATATAACTTAATATGATGTAACTACTTACATCAATTATAATTATATGAGGCATTATTCTTTGACTTAAATATTAATTTGCAAAATTAAGAAAATGAATTATTTACTATATAAACAGATACGATGGGAACTTTATATTTGAAAGGATGAGTCAATTATCATAAATTGCTCATAGGTAACATATCTTTCCACACGTCATGTTCTGACTATATATATGTATATTAGTTATTACTTATTAGTATTACATGTTATATGTACCGTCCATCCCATTACTCCTTCACAGGTAAAATATTATCTATTAATTGTCAATTGACGTACAGAAAACACAACAAAGGTATGAATTTTCTTTAAAAACAACAGCAATATGTCATATACATACCTAAGTTGTATGTATCAACAATACATCGTCCTGGTTCTTTCAACCACTTTCAACTAATCGATCAAATAAATGTTTCCAGAATAATAAAAAAAAAAAAATTGCAAAAAAAAAAAAAAATGTCTTCCCTTGACGCAAAAACCAAACGAAGCCCCATGGACAAAAAGCCCGAGATACTCCAAACCAATACAGAAACAGAAGCCTCCAGAAGGAACATCTACACTTATCCTATGATCAAACGAAGTGATATGAATGAGGATATGCAGAATGAAGTCCTTGAAACCTGTGTTAATGCTTGTGAAAGACACTCCCTTAATAATGAAACAGCCGCCAAACAAATCAAAGAGTCTCTGGATCGCAAATTTGGTGCATCTTGGCATGTTGTTGTCGGAGAGGGATTTGGATTCGAAGTGTCCTATGAATTGAAAAATTTAATGTATATGTTTTTCGCTGGGAATTTGGCCATTTGCTGTTGGAAATGTTCGTAGTAGGTGTAAAATAATATTTTCAACTTTGAGTTTAAAGTATATTTGTATTTGTTTTATGATGATTTTGATTAAACCAAAGAGCATAGTTTTATTATTTGTTTGTAATTTTTAAATAATGAATGAATAAATTATATTATTTGGACCAACAAGGAATATATTTATGAATTACTGTGTTCATGTATGTATAATGTAACTATCAATTAAATAGTATTCATAATAACTAATAATATAATATAGCAAAACAATAATTATAATTATTGTTTTAATATTATTATTATTAAACGAATTGCTTGTTCTTACAATGACGTTTATATTGACTAACAGCTTGTTTAATAATTATTATTATATGTAATTGAATTGTAATTTTAAATGTATAATAATTAAGTATCTGACTCGCGAGCTTTCAATGATACATTATACTTCCTATCCAAACACTTCATATACGACAAATAATTTCCAATTTTGAAATCCTTCGAAACTGAGAATAAGGAAATGTTCTCCACAAAAGTAATGTCCTCGTTGTGATCCTTCTCCTCTTTCACCAAATTGATAAAATCAATGCGATGATGGCGAAAAACAACAATGCACACAAAAATCATATATTGAATCCCGTAAAGAGTAATTAAGGCAAGATAGCGACGGATTTCTTCCCATGGAAGGATGTTGAAAAAAGACTGTGTAATCCACTTCTCAAATAAAATGGAGGGCAATATGAATTTCTCAGACAAATAGGAGAAGAGGAAAGGATCTTCATGGTATAAGATCATTTCGGAGAAATAGTGAAGACGTTCTCTGGAGATTTGAAATGAATTTAAGCTCATTATTCTTTTCGTAGTGTCAAGACTAGAGGAAAAATAAAAGGATGCCAAAATCCAGTTAAAAGATTTGGGAAATCCAAATTGAGAATGAAGCTCAATTAAATCCTTTTCCCAATCCTGTTTTTTATTCAAAATTTCCTTGTAGTTTTTGAACAAGGATGAAATTATGAGCATTTCCTTTTGGTTCACTTGAATACTCTTTCTCTTTGTCGTCTCTTTAATATTATCACACGATCGTTTAATTTCATAGTTGAATAATCTTTCGAAGAGTTTAATTAAAGTACGTCGACTTAGATTTGTATCGATTGGTATGTTTTCATAGCGTTGTCTTGCATTTTCTAGCCAATTATCCTCCTCTTGGATTTCCAAATACCGAAGAAAGTCGTTTTCTTCTTCATCTTCATTTTCTTCTTCATGGAGGAAGACCTTAGTCCTGAAAGTATTATTTAAAGTACTATCTGGACTAATATCAAGCATTGTCAAGTTTTTCTCTCCAAGACTTCCAATAGATTCAGTATAGAGGCAAAAATACTTTATTCTAAGACTATCTTCGTCAATGATATGACCTATTTCCGAGTATAAATCCACATATTTTTGTCTCAATCCATAAACTGATTCTAAATAAACATAGACATCTAATGAAATATAAGATATGGACGTAAATAATCGTATCTGTGACTCAATTAATTCTTCAAAATCATTTAAAACTCCATATGGAGCCTTGCATGAGGATATTATGTTTAGAACCCATTCTAAATTAGATTCCAGGATAGACTCCTTACTCTCATCCCAAGGAACACAATAGTCATCAAAATTCAACGCGTGAAGATTGAGGAACTTTTTAGCCATACATAAATCTAGTCCGATTGTCCATAGTCGAGGATGGTTTCTTAAGCATGAAAAATCTTTTATAAATTTATCGAATAGTTCACTATGTCGAGAGATTGTCAATGCATGGAGAGGATTCTTAATAAACAATTCAACTAAAACAAAGCTTAATTTACTGTTTATTGTACTCAATTGACGACATGCCAATGCTTGACTACACATTAATTCGACTAAAGATGAAGACTCTTTCAAAATTGAGTTATGGTAGTAGGATAGATAAGCAAGTGATAGGTCTATAGTATCAAGCACCAAGTCTTCATCACATTTGTCCTTAAGGCTCAATTCAAATATACTACTACAAAATCTCAAAATAATATCCATTTCCTCATCAGTGATGATAAAAAAATCCTCTGAAGATTGAATAGAAGAAAGTTGTTTGAGCAGTAAACAAGGATATCGAGAGGAATAGCACGGCGGATTGTCCTTCAGGGAAAAAATGATTTTAGAAAATATTTTGGACTTCAAAAAGTATTCTTCAAAGATCCATTTTTGATTAAAAGCTATCACATCGATAATTGATTTAGAAATATAATCCAGGGGCCCAATTCCAGGACTCTGGATAATGAAACTAATAATTTCTTTAAATGCATTTAGAGGGAATTCTTGACCTAATTCGTGGATTAACTTTCGACGGCTTTTACTATACTTTAGGCATTGAATTACAAAGTTATAGCCCGTTAGAAATACAGAGTAAGAGAGAAGTGGCTCCTCCAGTGTTCTCTTATTTGTACATGATATTTTTTTCCAATCCGATGAGGAATATGTTTTTAAGGGACCGGTACTCTCTGTTGCAAAATAAATGAGAAGGTTACGTGGTAATAACTTAAGAACTAAACTTCGACCAAAATCACTATAGAACCATTCCCTTAGCCAAATTGAGCCTGGATCTACCATGCATAGTATTTGAAGAGGAACTAATTTTTCATTCTTTGGCAATATACTCATTAAGCCCATGAAAGAAGTTATCATTTTCTCGATGTATGATAAGGGATAACGATTCCACCTCAATGGAAAATCCTTATTGAATTCAACTAAAGCCTTGAGAATGAGCACCCCTTGCTCTTGAATGGAAGAAGATTCGTATATTTCCATTGCCGCCTCTGTCATGTTAATGTAAGCCTCTTTGGCGGATAAGTGATCGAACTTCATGAGACGTAGGTGTATTTTCAGACTCAATGAGGACGTTTTGGGATGAATGAGACTAAGGAGAAGACCATTTTTGAGTGATTGCCAGTATTCAACAACGTTATGGAGAACTTCCTCGGATTGAAGGGATTGAAGGGCGGATACTCTAGTTTGTGGAAGATGAAGCTTTTGTGAAATTATATTGACCTCATCTGTTGTTAAAAATTGCTGAATTTGAGATTGTTCTATAGAAGAAATACTTTTTTGTTTGGGAAAGAAGCTCTGATAATATTGAGGTGTTGTTGTATTGAGGTTCAAGGACTCTACATGGTTTGGTCCATGGAGTTCACGGTGGGACATGGGTAATAAAATGGGTTGAATATTTTCTTTAAGGTTGTGTGGCATTGTTTTTTAAATAAATTTGGCTTTAATGGTAATATATCTGGATAGAATAATCGCACCAACAATGGTTGCAGTGACGAACCAGAATGCAAAGTTCAAAAAGGCCTAAAAAACAAAAACAAATTATGAAACAAACAATCATACAGTAATTATAATTGTGTATTAATATTTGAGATATCAGACCTCTTCATCTGGAAAGACATCAATAAAGGATGGAAACATTGAATATAATTTATCAAAAGCCTGGATAGTAGCCTTTTGACTTTTGGTAACGCCTCGACCGAAACTATCTTCTTTTTGATTTGGCGGACGACTCATTTTCCTGGAATTTTGCTTAAAAATCTAAATTAGAAACAACGAGGCTCTCAATTGCAAGAGAGAAAACTAAGGAAAACAATCGATTGTCGAGACTAATACCAAAAAATAATAATAAAAAAAATGAAAGGCCAGAGCTCTCCATGGTAATGCTAAGCTGATGCGAGGTACAAAAATAATAGTATACTCTATATGTATTAGGTAGCAGAGTACGATAAGAGTACTCTGAAGTATTAAGATGAATGAATTTGAGAAAGTCATGCAATAGAATTAATGAATATATTTACAATAGATGTCTCTATTCAATATAAACAAAAGTCAAAAGGGAGCTCTTAAGAGCTCTTAAGCTTAAGAGCTATTGAAACAAGCTTGTTTCAATAGTCCGTTGCAGGATTCATGGCTCACGACTTGAAGAATAGAACCGAGGATGTCCTCAATCAAGAGAATCAGGACAAAACATTTGAGCATTTCCAGTTTCAGAGCTCCATTCTCGAGGGTCTAAAAGCCAATGGATATCAAGTTCCGTCTCCGATTCAAGTTTCGGCATTGCCATACACATTAGCAGGCTTGGATGTTCTTGTTCAATCCAAATCGGGGACGGGTAAGACACTCGTCTATGTTCTCAGTGCATTATCTTCTATTGACGTTGAGTCCAATGAGCTCCAAGGACTCTTGATTGCCCCGACGAGAGAGATTGCTGTTCAAGTATATCGATTCATTCCTTTGTTCTATATTAATTATTCTATTACTTATTGTACATAGTAATAATTCCTTTACTTCTATATTAATTAGGGAGCTCAAACAATGCTCGAAATTAGTGGTCACATCTCCAAATTAAAGGCATCTACATTTATCGGAGGTATGTCACTTGAAGAGGATAAATTAAAACTCAAAAAATGTCACATGGCCTTTGGATCTCCAGGAAGGATTAAACAGCTCATAGAGGAAGGGATCATGAACGTGTCACAACTCAAGATTTTTATATTGGATGAAGCTGATAAATTGTGCGAAAAAAGTTTTAAGGAGGATCTTTCTTGGATAATGGGTACTTTACCAGAAGTACATCAAACCCTTGCTCTCTCTGCCACATACCCCAATTCTCTAGAAAATACTCTAATATCTAAATTGAAGAATCCTACCCATGTCAGACTTGGAAAGGATTGTCAAGTTCTTTTGGGTGTGAATCAATTTGTTGTGGAGTCTCCCAGTCATGGACTGGTAAAAAAAGTGGTTGATTTTAAATTCGAGCACCTTTTAAAGCTGATATCCAATGTTAGTTTCGAGCAGTGCATTGTGTTTTGTAATTACTCACTAAGGGCCCGAGCTATATGTGACAAATTAAATGACAGGGGATGGCCGGCTATATTTTTAGCAGGGATGCAAGAACAGAAAGATCGACTTAATTCTCTTAAAGATTTGAAGGCATTTCGTTGTCGAATTGTTCTTACAACTGACTTATCAGCAAGAGGCATTGACGCTAGACATGTGAACTTTGTGATAAACTTTGATGTTCCAACCCAAGGAACTACATATCTACATCGTATTGGACGAGCGGGGCGCTATGGAAGTAAAGGCCTCTCATTAACCATTGCCTCTAAGGGTGATGAAATGAAAAAAGTGTTGAATATTGCTAAGAGTACAAATTCGGATGTGAGAGTGATCGATAACCCTGAATTAGACCTTTGGAATATTGAATTCAGTGAGTTAACGGCTGTTTATCAGGAGGAAAATCAAGGGAAATGTCTGGAAGAGGCCGCTAGCGAAGACTCTAGAATAGAAAAATCACTCTCTGTGGAATCGACCCCGTCTTTAAAAACAGATTTGGACTCTAATTCAGAGTCAAAAATATCGATCAAAATAAAGAAACGTTCATCAAAGACAAAAAAATCTCACTCTCGAAACAAGAAAGATAATATTTCAATTTCTAATGAGATAATTGACTATTTAGATCAGAAAGACAAGGAATTTGAGGATTGCTTGAATGAAATAACTGAGACAACTCAAAATATGAGCTTAGAAACGATCCTTAACAAAACTGTAACTGGGGAATTATTTCCTCAGGTCTCTAAAATAAATATGGAACCCAATGTGATGTCCTCTCAAAAGATCACCCCGAATCCATCCTCATTTTTGTCTAACATTACATCTTGTCCTATAATAGATAATAACTGTAATGAGTGGATTCACCTGTGGAGACGCCATCAAGTCCAACATCAGCAATACTTGAATTGTATGCTTCAATGCCAAGGAATCCTACCTTGACTCATAATATTGACATTATAAGATCAGATATTGCTTTAAAAATATATATTTAAAACAGACATTTACAATTATTAATTAATTAATTATGAATGGAGTAAAGCTATTATAGAGATATTTATTTATTTATGATTCAAGAAATCATTTTGAGTGTACACGCCTCTGCAATTAGGTACTATTCAATGAAAGTGTTTTTTTATAATTTACATGACTGAAATCATGGATAATCAATTAATTTATCATTCCCAAGATATTTTAAATAAATTAAATATTTATTAGTAATCAAACATAAAAACCAGACGAAATGAGAGCAATAACAAATAATACATTAACCGATCCATCAATTACTCTGAGACAAATAGTAATGAAAATACTGTTTAAGATTTTAAACCACTCTGTCCTTGTAGAACCTCACTAAAATCTGACACAGATTAACACCGGTGACAAGAGAGAGAAAGTAGAGGAGAATCAACATTCCAAGGGGATATAGGAAAACTCGAGTTTTTTTAAGCCCTGGCAGAGAGCCATAGCCCAGGAATGTAATGAAAATATAATAAGCAATAGCTATGAGCCAAAGCGTGTTCCCCACGATGGTAGGAAGTACCCCAGGTCCAGAAATGAAGTGATGATAGAATAAAAGTTGAATGCCATGAAGAATGACAAGGACGGGGAAAAGGGCATTGAGATGAATATCCAGGCAATAACCCCACTCCACCGCTTCATCGTCCCTTCGAATGAGGAGATATTTATTAGAGAAAGCCCAAAGAACTGTTGCAACAGCCGCACCCGCTCCAAGGGTATCAATTCCGATGACCCACAGAAGGAATTTGATGAATCCAAGAAAGTGAATGCCTGAAATGCGTTGATTATATTTCAATATAATTATGTCAATCATATAGAATTGAACATAGAGCGTGAGGTCACCTACCGAGGACCCAGGAGTAAATGGCCGTGGAGACAACAAGCCAAGCGGAGAGGAGAACAAGAAATGCGGGATCATCTCGTGCGAACTGACTCTTGGAGAGTTTCCTGTATTTAAAGTTTTTATAGACTCTTTTGGGGTCAAGGAGAAGGTAAATCATTTGCCAAATGGCAAACTCAAAGTCCATTTGACGGAAATGCAGAAGGCGGCGAAGATATTTCGCCCTTTTGGCTGCAGCAGACATGCAGGTCTTTGAATTGGCAGGGAGGGGAAGGGAGGAGGAAGAGTAGCCGCCTGTCTTGATGTATGGAGGACCTTTAAAAGTGGACGTTGAGTGAGACATGGAGTGACGTTGTTCGTCTATTTTCTTATTATTAGTAGTAGTAGTAGTTGAACTCTCGAATTTGTATGTAAGGTAATTAACTTCCAGTATCTGATTTTTTTTATTTTCCCTTTTTTCTCACCAAATTCCCTCGCAGCAGCACTCTCTTTAATAATTCTCTCCAGCAGCTTACGCACGCACTACTAGCTACGTACCTACGAATGAATAATGGACTGGTCCACTCCTTTACTTACTAAAGAGCTATTTGGACTCATTAAAAAAGAGCTTAAATAAGTATTTAATGATTCAATAAATACAGCAACGTAGCTGCAAAAGGGATTTCATCATCCCACGATGAGGTCTTTTCTAAAATGAGATTTCAATTACGTCAGGAGTGGTCCTTTAGTCACTCACTTCATGTCATGTCAGTGTACTGTACAAATAATACTAATGTGAATCCAATGGACCTACGCATAATTAATTGATTTTGGGATCCAATGGGTGACGTTCTGCAGCTGTTGTGGATAATATGAAACTTCTTACGGATCCCCGTATGACGTCAACTCGAGGATGACGTTTACGAATTTTTGATGTAATATAATATTAATAATTTATACATATATAGTATTATGATGCGATGGAAATCCCCCTTCCCCCTCCGGCCGGCCCCTCTTACTCCTTTTTAAGGAGGAGGAGGAGGAGATGCAGCTGCTCTAGCTCGAAGAGAGATGACTGATGATAGCTGAGAGAGCTCTGATTTGAAGTGAGAGTCCTTTTGATCCGCACAGCACTATTTTTATAATCATACATATCTCTAATTTCCTTTTCGTAGTGGTTGTAGTAGGGCCGGAGAAGTCGAGAGGTAGATCTGCGACTCAACTGTGAAAGGAGTTTGAGCCGAATAGCCGCTTTCGTCACTCACACGACTCAGTCTTGAGAGCACTACTGTCTATAGCTATTAAGTCGTCATCAAAGGTAAGGAGATGGTTGGGGATTTCAGCTCTGTCATTCTTCGAAACAACGAGGATCGTCCCTCCTCTGCCTCCCCTCCTCCAGAAATTCAAGGAACTCTTTCCAAGTGGACAAATTACATCCATGGCTGGCAGGATCGATACGTCTCTCTGCGCAGCGATGGGAGTCTCCAGGTGAGCTGAGAGGGAGCTCTTTTCACTATACTCCTTAATTCAATAATTAATTATATGATTTTTTTTCTCTTTCCCTCAACCAAACATCAACTCAGTACTTCAAGTCCGAAAGAGAAACATACTACGGATGTCGAGGTGCCATTAGCATCGGACGTGCCTCCATTATCCCGCACGAGTTTGACGAACATCGCTTTGACGTCTCTGTGGATTCAGACTGTGTCTGGTATCTACGCACACGGACCATTCACGAACGAGTCAAATGGATTGAGGCGCTAGAGACCTACAAGTCTCGTCCATTGGTCACAGAGGAAGGGATCTCCTCCCTCTCACGAGGAAACTGTTCCTCCATTCTTCCCTCAGACACTCATTTCAAAGATAAATGGAGTGAAATACGGACATTCAAAGATATTCTCATCAAGCAGCTCAATTCCCTCCGATCCACCTTTCAATCAGAGTCCTCCTCCCTGAGGTCATCGGAATTTGTTCAATCCGAGTTGACAAGTTTTGAGGCCACAACGACGGGGATCGTAACGGCCCTGGGGCAAATGATGGAATTAATTGAGAAAAGAGAATCCTTTTGGAAGAAGCAATTGAACGAGGAGGTGGAAAGGCGGATTAAAGCTGAAAATGAGCTTATTCATGCAGTGAGATCAAGGATATGGCCTCACGTAAATGGATGGATGGATCACTCATTCATGCATCCTATTATTAAATCACATATATTTTTCATTCTTATATGTATTTAAAAAAAATCATAGTCATAATAATGTTACCATCCTGCGCAACAACCCGTCACATTTCCTATACCTCTTCATCCCCCCCCCCCTTCTCCTTCCTCCCTCTGTCAGGCTTCTCCATTTAAAAAAAAAAATCTTTTTTTTTTTCTTTCTGTACCAGATGTGTCATTGGGAGGCGTATCGTTAAACTACACTTACATTTGTGCCTTAAAAAAGTCTATCCATATACGTGTAGCCGAGGCCATGTTATCTTTTTATTTATTTTTCACATTATTTACTTTTCATTTGAAGATGGAATGAATTTTTATTTTCCAGAAAGAAGTCAAGAAGATAGTTGATTCACATGTTAATTTTGAAGAATCTGCTAAATTAGGATACGAAGCACCAAATCCAGGATTGGGAGAGGACGTTTTCTATGATGCTGTAGAAGACGCACTGGAAAAATTACAAGAAGAACAGAAATACGTAGAAAAACTTAGACTTATGTCTGTTAAGCCAAGTATCTCGAATGCCGAGGACCATGAGAATCATCCTCTCTGGTCCTCCATTGAGAAAGTAGGATAATTACATATATTGTGAAATAACTCATGTCACGGATTTTTCTTTTCCTCTAGATTACGAGTGAGCAACTCCGATTAGCTAGAATCCCTGTGGGAGATATTTGGGAGCTATTTGCGGAAGATGGAGAAATGAAAATGTACAAAAGAGAAGAGGAAGTGAATGGACTCGTTGTGGATCCTCTTAAGGCTGTGCATCATGTGAAGGGAGTCACTGCGAGAGAGTTGTGTCATTATTTTTTCTCTCCTGAATATAGACAGGAATGGGAAGCAACTGTTGAGCAGGCAACGGTTCTCGAAAAGATATCAAGTGATGCCCTCATATTTTTACAGTTACATAAACGAATTTGGCCTGCAGCGCAACGAGACTCCTTATTTTGGTCTCATCGTCGAAAAATTAAGGATATATCAGAAGATGGTAAGAGAGAGAGAGAGAGAGGAGTCTTATTTTATTAAAACATTTCATTAAATAATAGTTATTTTAACTATTTGATTTTAGGGGAGTCTGACACTTGGTTGGTCTGCAATCAGTCCACAAAACATCCTGATGCTCCTGAAAATTCAACGGGTAGCTGTTTGCGTATCTATTTAACAGTCATCTTTCTTTGTGATACTCTTATATATAACGGAAAAACAGTCAAAAATTGCACACGGGATGATGTGTCTTGTAAAATAACTTACTGCTCAGTGGTCAATCCTGGAGGATGGGTTCCTGCAACTGCACTTAGAACCGTGTACAAGAGGGAATACCCTAAATTTCTAAAACGATTTACTGCATATGTTATCGAAAAAACAAAGAAGAATCCCATTATGTGGTAGCTAGCTATGTATGTGATAATTTCAAAAGAAGTTCTTCATCCCTTTTCATACATATTTGTTACTCTTGATGAGGAGCACAAGGACACATACGCATCATACATGTATAAATATATATATATATATATATATACATCAAGTCTTTGAATTTTATTTATCAAGTAAGAAACTCTGAGAATTCATCTACTTATTTAAAAAAGATACATTTTAGGGAACAATAATATTTATACTGCTGTGTCTACTATACGTGTACACTTATTCTTCGGGAGGGAGGGGTAGATAGGCCTCTTAAAACTGTCCAAATGCACAATTGATACGTTCATGTATGTTTAGAAAATAATAAGAGTAATTTTAGCTGGCCCTTCTTAGAGTTATAATTATGATTTAATTTGATTTTTAAATTGATTATGTGCCTTTTTATAAAGAAAACAAACAAAACCACCACAAATATTTATTATGATTACTGCTTTTCATATATATATATATATATATATATATATATATATATATATATATATGTAATTTTTGATTTATTTAAAACCGCATTTAAAGCTAGCTACAGATCATCATCATCAGTTTTTTTACTACTAACATTGTTATTTTTTTATTATTTATTTTATTTATGAGAATTTAATTTTAATCATCCTTTTTCGGCACTAATAAATAAATAAATAAATATTACGTTAGTTACTAAAAATACATAAGTTGTTAGTAGTATGATTTTTTTGAGTAGTTTCGATGTGGGGCCAGAGGGGAAGGCTCTGAGTAAGTTGTTGATGTCGAAGGGATATTTCTTCTATAACTAATGAAGAAAGAAAAAAATCCACATTCAAAATGACGACTGAGTTTTGTTATAAGTCTCCTCACCTGGGGATCATCTCAGTCCTTCTCGTAATGATTTGCTCATTAATGAGGGGTTGTCTAGATCCATTTTGCTCTGCAATTCTATTCCTTGTTGCTGTCATTAAGTCGCGACTCAGCTCATTCTCTCGAGATGCCCTTCCCCACTCATGAGATTCCTTAACAAAACTATCTCGGACTGGATGCTCACTCCTTTCTCCCAGTCCCCTTTCCGAGCAGCGTTTTAAATCGTACTTATCATGATCTTGGTTGAGTCGTCTCTCTGTTTCCTTGTCCTTGATAGAAATCATGTCAAAGATTGACTTATTTGACTCCAAAAATCGAGAGGAACAATTTTTATCCGTAAACATGGTGATGTTGATGATGGGGGAAAGAGTTCTCATCAGTCACTGGGAGTTGATTTCTTACTCTCTGCATCCTCATCATCTTAGAACATATATATGTAAAAAAATACATATCTAATGAGTTTTTTTTTTGACATTCGCCCAAATATTTTATCATTTAATTTGATTTATTTACGTAAGGATGACGCGATTAACATAATCTCAAAAAAATATATATATTAAAAAAATTAACCTTTGTTAGTCATCAAGGTTAATGTGTGTATGTGTGTGATTTACTACGTTTATATTTAATGTATGTATACATCATCATCATCATATAATCTATATGGAGTGTAACAACAAATTGTTAAGGATATATGTACTTCTTCATTACACACTTGATTCATGCTATTTACTCAAGATAAAGTAAACGCTCTTCTAATATATATGACCGATAAGTCGATAATATAATAATAATAATAATAATAGTACATATATAAACTGTGTTAAAAAAAACTCGTTTTAACGCAAATAATGTTTTTGATTTTTTTTTTAGTTCAAATAAATCCGAGATCATTTTAATTATTATTTTCCCCCAACATGATTTGAATTTCCTTGGCACGATCATATTTTTTTTCTCCAGGACGAGGCTCTCTGAGCTCTTTTTGAATTTCTTCAATAGTTTGTGTTCCTTCAAGGCTACGCCATTTCTCTTCCAACTCGATGACTTTCTCTGCACGCTCTGGAACAATGAAATAATAGAAAATCATTCAAATGATTTTTAAAGTCTAGAAATCAACGCACTTTGAGTCATGTCCTTCATTCCTCCTTTAATTGATGAAAAATACTCTAGAAGGACATCAAAATGCTTATCAGGCATTTTATCAACGTCATAAGCATTTTGAATGAGCCATATCTGAGAGCATTTATTGAACTTCCAGTTGGAGGGACTCTTTTTCCATGTTTTCAAGTATTTAATGGCTTTATTCCGAGTCGGAGTTTCGTGTATATGTTTTGCCGAGTTTGTTCCTCCAGACTTCAATATTTGCTCCGTTGCTTTTTCTGCTTTCGATTTCTTTGGTTTTTTGATCGCTTTAGGAGGCTCCTCCTCCTGAGAATTATTTTGAGAGTATTTGTCCTTTGATGCGTTCTCATTATTGACCTTTGACCTTTTCTTCTTCTTTCTTTTGCTTAGGGGTTTGATAGACGCACTTTTATTTGCGACAGCTTCCTCTTTTTTGGGCACAGATGATTTATCCTTTAATTTAGGAGCAGTCTTCTTTGATAGCATGTTAATAATCCTTGGCCCCCCATCCTGTTCATCCCCGCCACTCTCCTCAGTGGCGGAATTAAATTTCCTTTTACTGTGGTGCAGCTTCACACCTAGTAAAGAATACGCAAATTAATATTTAAAAATACAAACACATAATGATCTTAAAACCTTCGGAATCATCTTCTACCCTTTTCCTTTTGATCTTTGATGACTTTTTGGATTCCATTTCCTCAGCACACGGGCGATCTCCGGCTTGAATAGTCATAAATAACAATTTATATTTATATTGGATTCACGTGAACTACCGCGGGAGGTTTGTTGATATTTCATTCGCATGTAAATATTATGAACAATGTAGCCAAATTGAGTGGAACAATCTTCACTCCATAGCAGGGCCACAATTCCCTTCGACACATTTGGTAGCATTGTAATAATTTAATATTATGAATAGCTAGCAACATAGGTTTTAAATATCTGATAGGTTTGTCAATAACTGCACGTGTTGCCCGATCAAAACATTAATGGTCATGTCGGAGGTTCTCCAGTTTCTGGATCCGTCTGCTCGGTTGGACGTCCGCGTCCTTGCCATGAATCATATCCTTGGTATGACAGGGGATGCAGAAAATAGGAAAATGCTTCTGGAAATGGGCTCTGGACTCTTTGAAAAGCTTCTGGTCCTCATGACCTCGAATCCCAAGGACAACGCGAGTCGCGTGTGCTGTAAAGACGCTAGCTTATCAATCATTAATTTGTCATGTGAGGCTGAATTTATTCCTCTTCTATTAGAGGAGCGATTGAAAGTGGCTAGAACTCTATGGAATTGTGTAAAGGATAAAGAGTGCGAATTAGCAGATCCTGGAGTCATGATTGCCTCCAATCTGACGATTCATCCCAAAAATGCACGATCCTTTTATAGCCAACTCGAGTGTGAAGGCATTTCCCTCACAGAAATCATTGGACTATTCACTAAAGAAAGTTACAACTCCAAAGGGGCTAAACTCCATTATCTAGCTTCTTTAATCTCAAATTTGTCACAGCTCCCGCAAGTGCGCTCCCAACTCACGACACCCTCAAATGAACTCATTCATTCCCTTCTCCCTTACACGGAGTACAAGTCCTCCTCAGTTCGACGAGGAGGCATCATTGGTACACTTCGCAATCTAACTTTTGACGAATCCAGCCACAACTTCCTTCTGAAGGATATCGAAATCCTCACGCGACTCCTCCTTCCTCTTGCGGGTCCTACGCCTGACCATCTAGAGTCGGATCAAATTGAGTCTCTGCCCCTAGATCTTCAGTATCTGGACGATGATAAAAAAATTGAAGAAGATCCAGATATACGCAAAATGCTTTTAGAAGCTTTGACACAACTATGCGCCACAAAGGATGGACGGGAGTTTATTCGGACTCGAAACGCTTACATCATTTTGAGAGAGTTCCATAAAGTAGAAAAGGACATGGTTGTTAAATTGGCCTGTGAAAACTTGGTGGATATTCTAATTAAAAAAGAAGAAGAGATTAAAGTGGATAACTATAAGGATGTTCAGGTCCCAGAGAATATCATTCCCGATCTTAAGCAGATGGATAAAGAATATTTGGAAGAGTCTTGATGTGCATTGAATGAGTATATTATTATTATCATTATTATTACTGTTAAAATCATGATGCTTATTTAAAAACCCATAAAAGTTATTGTTCATCTTATTTTCTGAAATAAAGTCGTCTTGGTCGTGAGAGACTTGGAAACCTTTTTACTTTTCTCTTTTGGTGGCCATACCTCCCAAATACGAATGGTTTCATCTCCTGCTGCAGAAGCAACTACTGAGCAATCCGGATTCATTGCCAAGCATATAATTCTAGACGAATGCCCCTCTAAGTCCTTGATTTTTCCAAGATTAGGATATTTCCAAATTGATAGCTGAT
Source organism: Lepeophtheirus nordmannii (assembly GCA_963680855.1). Lineage (NCBI taxonomy): Eukaryota > Metazoa > Arthropoda > Copepoda > Siphonostomatoida > Caligidae > Lepeophtheirus > Lepeophtheirus nordmannii. The sequence goes on along the minus strand of OY804524.1, from coordinate 27,539,605 downwards.
TTGAGGAAAATCCATGACCTGTAATAAGTTCTTTATAGTCACTATTCCATAGCACAGAACTTATTTGAGAGCCGGTGTCAATCGACTTGACACAGTTTCCATTGCTAGCATTCCATATCTTTAGGGATCGATCAGATGTTCCTCCACCAGTTGCTAAGGTAATGTTTGACCATGGACACCATTTGATACCTTTTACGGCAGACTGATGTTGTGTGAGAACATTGGTTGGTTTGTCTAGGTTTCTAATGTCCCATATAAATACAGTGTTGTCATTACCCCCTGTTGCCAAAAGGGAGCCTCCAACATTCCAATCAATACCACATACTTCTTGAGAATGTTCGTTTAATGTACGAATTATATGATTTTTGATACGAACATCATGAATTAAAACCTCTCCTGATCTAGAACCAGAAGCAAGATTATGCTCACTCCATCCCAAAGTTCCGACACGATTAAAATGACCATTCAATCGCCTAAGACATTTTTTGACACTAGCGTCCCATAGAGTAATACGACCCGAGTAATCCGCAATAGCCAAATATTTATTTTCCCAAGCTACACAGGTATATTCTGATCCCTCAGGATGATCTGTCAAGTTGCTCACTGACGTATCATTAGCTAAAGAAGTGGAGAGTTTTAATAAGTGATTAGAGCTACATCTTTTCGCTTACCATTCCAAAGTAGGACTCTTGAAGAAAAAATGACCGACAAAATATTGTCGGAAGACCAATCCATTACACGAATATAAAAGTCATTACTCAAATTCGGAGCATCAAGGACCTTAATAGGAGGATTCGGAATATGTCTCACTTTAGACTCGATATTTTGCTTAGCAGTACTTGCGGATGTAGAGTATAGAACTTTGAGTGAGTTGACATAGTAATCTTGTGGCTTCGGAGCAGATGAATTGAATGAGAGTATTTTTTGTCCTTCAGCCTCTGTAGACTCATTATCTACCAATGAAGTACTGGACACTGCTCTACGCGATATAGCATGCGTGGCATATTGATAGTCTGTAGTTGAACGATTAGGGATGAAACGATCGTTACTACCATCAGAGTGACGACGTTCCCCCGTTTGAGGAACAGTGAGATTGTTTGGCGTGTTACTAGATCCTTCAACCGATTTGGATCGACGACGATTTGGCGACATGGACAATGCGCTCTCTATATGTAATGTATTCTTCATTTGTTGCTCTATTTGAGAATGGGACGTCATGCTGAATGCAATAGTGGAGAGAGTTCCCCACTCTTTCTGATGTAAATAATATGCAAAAATAAGAATCCCCTTAACCTGCTGAGATGAATCCTCAATATGAGGTATTAAACACGTTTACTAGTCTAGTATATCAATTATCATACATACTATAAACATACATTCCTATATTTCTTATTACTAGTCTGACTAACATCACTCATGGTAATTGATGTGGAAGTAAGGGACACGAAACAGTGGATATCAATGAAAAAGGGATCATGTGGTCAATTTATGAAGCATGAATATTTTGAGAATGAAAAAAAATTAAGGATCAAAAACTTGAGATACATACATATAAATAATGACTTGACTAAAGAGTAAGAAGCTATTCAAAGTCTTCACGCTCAAAGATGAGCTCAAGTGCCTCTAAAACATTCTTTGCAACGAGGGTGGGATAACGAAAAGAGTCTTCAACCGGTAGAAAGTCACGTGGACTATGCTGCAAAGACACAATATTATCCCGATCCGATGAGTAGACTCCTGTTTCTACAAGAACTGAGAAACAATTGGTTGCTCCTAGAGCCTCATCACCTAATAAAAGATCCATGGACCTTGTCCTCATATTATTTTCTACCATAGAAACTCTTTTGTGACGCTCCCGTCTTTTGAGTAGGTGATGATTATATAGATTCGCTCCGTAAATATCAGTACAAATATTATCTCCTATGAAATAGATATGCTCAATGGGCTGTAGTCTCCCACATTTATGAGCCTCTTCTTGAAGGACGGACTCTCCATGGCGATATGTTATTTCTGAAGGCTTTCCAACGAGTGCAGAATATTGCAAATCCAGTCCAGTGATTTTTTTATAGAGGCTTTCCAGACAAAGAAGATATGCGCCATGCCCAAAACGAGGTAAAGGAGCCTCTGCCATCCATTGGAGATCCATATTGCAAGCAAGAACAGGGATATGAGGGTATTTTACTTCATTCGTCAAAGAAGACGGATGTCCATCTGTTAAAAGTACATCAAGAGTGAGCTGAAGAGATGTTTCCCAACGTATGGGCTCCCCCAAGAGCAAAACAGCTAAAATGAAAGTGATTGATATTAGGAGGCAATTAGCAGGGAACAAGAGTGGAAACCTTCTATATGTGGAAAAAAGCTCTCAAAGGAGCAAGGAACAGGACTACGTCGTTTACAGTCAACATAGTCCAAGAGAGGAAAGGCATCCTTTAATTGATTGATGGTAGTTATTCGATGGAAACCTAAATATTGCGCAATTTCGTCAACCGGTCCTTGTCCACTCACAAGAACATGTTTGTCATGATATTCTTTGAACATTTTAAGGGGACTATGACTCATAATTACTTGATCCTCACACACATTAACACCCAGCCAATCCGATAATTTCCTTGCCTTCGTTTGTCTCAGTGAATTCCCAGCTAAAAAAATAAATCAATAAATGAATCCATTTGATAATAATTATTAATTCAATTCAATTTAAACTTAATAGAGAATAATAATAAAATATCTGTTCACCATTGGTTACAAACACTGTGGGAACACGAAAGGATCCTGTCTTGGGGTCAATGAGCTTTTGAAAGGCTTTAGGGGCAAAGGGAAGAACGCTCTTTCCACGAACCAAAACTCCATCAATGTCAAACATGAGTCCAAAATGAGCTGAAGAACCCCGAAGGGAACTGCTCCATCTACGTGAGAGCCACATGGGTAAGATTTTGGCAATTACCTCATTTTGCCACTAAACCATTATTGTGAAGTAAATTAAATGACGTAGAGTCAAGAAGCCCTGCATTTGACATTGAAATTTGCGCGTTAACACCAAACTCAGCTACAAATATAGTTATCTGTTTAGCAAGTCTACCCACGGGCAAGAGTCAAGGCCTACCTGCTATTATTTATTACTTCGTTACTAGGTCTAGCTTCGTTGTTACTTGTTCTTCATAGTGCCAGGCAAGGGAGTCCAGAAAAGGAGGAAAGGCAAAGAAGAGAGTGACGTCAACGGAGCTGCTACTCCTCAGTACGAAATTGAGTATCCGTCCATATAATTGCATGCAACCTGCTAGAGTAGAGGATCGATTTGCTGATGATTAGTGAGTTGAAATGGATGTCTTAAAGTTATTAAATTTAAGAAGGGAAGGAGAACCCACGTATTATTAATTAATGATTACACTGGTCAACAAATTTGAAGTGTCAAAAATCCTAAGGGCTATAAGTATAATAAAAGTTATTCAGTTTTGGACGCTGATCTCAAATGTGTAAAAAAAAAAATTCGAGATTCCGACGGTTTTTTCGAGAAATTGGACCCTACTTTTTTAGCTTTTTTGGCGTCCATTTTCCAACTTCAACTTCAATTTAAGCCTAGAAGAATACTCATTTTGTGCATTAAAAAATAATGATTGGCCAGTGTTTTCCATGCAAAATCCAATTCCACTCTCTGTTTTGACCTAAAAGGACTTCTATGGGCGTAGAGTGCCGAAGTAAGCCCAAAAGTCGGGCAAATCATTTGTACTAAAATAACTAGAAAATAAAATTCGCAAGATATCTAAGACTCACGGTAGAACTACTAAAGTAGTAGCACTCAGAGGGATTAAGAAACCAGCTGAAATCCTTCTGCTCGCTAGTAGTTAAGTAGCTCTACCGTGAGTCATTGATTTCTAGCGAATTTTTGCTCGAAATTCGATGAAAATTTACACACTTAGATGGACGATTTCTTCTAAATTGAGGATTATTATCGGGCGCTTGACATCTCGTTTGAAAGCTGCGGATCTAAACTCTTTAATGCATTTCTTATTAATCCATTTTATGTAATATTCAAGGAGTTATTTAAGTAGAAATGATTTGGCCGACTTTTAGGCTTACTCCGGCACACTGTGTGTACTTACTTTATCTAATTCAAATATTATCTACGTTTTTCATCCAATAAAATGATGCATTTGCTTAAAAAGTGATGTACATACATCACTCAATTTATCATAATTGATTAGTATACAATGAGCAAAAAATATCGGAAATCAAAAGTCGGCCAAATCTAAAAAAGTTGAGTCTGATTTCTCAAAAACTCTCGAAAAAAAAATTCTTATTTAGATCTTTTGAAAATAGGCCATAATCGATCATAGTCAGTCTTATTGCATAATATAAATTACTAATTGAAATTAATTATAAACATTAGTGGCGTGGCTCGACTCTCACTGTGCTTCCCATGTGTAAACATTACTGCTCGGCCTGGAAACAAATAGCTTTACAATATTGACATTAAAAAAAAAGAAGAAATTCCTGATATTGTTTCTCGTGGGAATTGGTCTTTGCTCACAAGTCCAAGTTCTTAAAAATTTTCATCGAGTCCAAAAATTTCTTTAGTGCGCATTTGAAGTCTTGTACTAGACTAGTATTCGGGAATATCACTTTATAGATGTATAAGTTGAAAACACACCCGAGATTGTCGATTAGTATTAAATTGAACTTCTATTGGAACTGAGGATACCCGGCCATAGCCAGGGAATGCTTAATATGGCTTGATACAAGGAATATTCACTCTTTTCCGTGATGTCTTCGTTTTGGTATCGAAATAGTCCCGATATAAGTAATAATTATTTAATTCTAATATCAGTGTCGTAACTATTCGGGAGGGAGGGGGTTGACTTGTCCTTCCAACTCAATCAGTTTATTCAAATAAAATATAAAATTGTAATCACAACCCATGTAAATCCTTGTTATTAACAATCAGGTTTTTTTAATTGGATATATCCTATAGAACTGATTACGAGACTGGTCAGAGTAACTATATGTTACTTTGGTACAAAAAGGTAGGGACAGAAATGAATGGTTATTCCATCAACCCTGTACAGATGATTCTCTGCCATGGGCCCATGGTATACAGGATTAAGTAAAAATATATGACTCAAATTGAGTTCCCCCCCCCCCTATAAAAAGTACTTTATAGCCAGGGAAAAAATTGAAATGAAAGCGTAGACCAGGGGTGTCAAACTCATTTCACATCGCGGGCCACAACCGACCCCTAGGTAGACGTTGTGGGCCGAATCATTGAAATTATAGCCTACTTATCTATAAATAACCAAAATATCATCATATCTTCCCTTTGTTTTGATTTAAAGAAGTTAAATTTAACTACAAGTTTATTGGACAACACTTTTACAAAACAATTCACAAAATTGCACAAACTTACAGTAACTGGTATCGAAAATTATAATAATTAACTTTATTTGAGATTACAACATGAGACTTATACAGAAAGACTATGTCATGCACCCCTAGTGGATAATTCATGAATTACATTTAATTAAAAAAAATTAATCCATGTCTTTTATGTATTTTTTCTACTTTCAAATTATCTTGCGGGCCGGTTCAGGCCCGCTGGCCATATGTTTGAAACACCTGGCGTAGACAATATATAAGATGATGATTTTCTTAAGGGGCAACTTCAATTTTGCCTCATTATAAATTTACTACATCTGCATTTTTATGTCTGATGTCTCTTGGTAAGTTTGCCTACTACGTCTATGGGTTCTACTGCATATCAGGAGTAACCTGACCCTACTTTTATAGAGACACCATTCTAAATACTACCGCCCCAGTAAGACAGTAGATATTCTAATTCTGGCCCTTAATCATCATGTGTAGATACATATCAAGGAGTTAAAGTTTTCGTTCTTGATCATTATTTCGGGCATCTGCAGGATTTTTGTAAGGGAAGGGTTGCTATCTCAGAGAATTCATATATAAACCTAATCAACCAGCACATTTTTGAGGGAGCTAGAGCAATGTTCCTGAATTAGGATCATATACCAATGTATCACTGTGTGTACTTACTTTATCTAATTCAAATATTCCCTACGTTTTTCATCCGATAAAATGATGCATTTTTTTAAAGAGGTATTTGCTTAAAAAATGATGCACATACATCATAATTGATCAGTATAATATTAGCAAAAAATATCGGAAAACAAACAATCTTTTATTCAGTAATTAAAATTCATTTTATACCCCTCAAAGTAGCCCCCTCCCCCGATGCAATGCTCCTCATATTGTCCCATCCTTTTTGTCCAATTTTCAAAACAGTTACATAATTTTTTATTTAGTCTTTAGTTATAGAAACTGCTAAGTTTTGATATGATATTAAATTTAAAATCAGATGGTCGGTCGGTTTCTTGAGTAATAGGATAATAATCGGTAATTAAACCACGGATTCTCAAAATTTCAAAAGAATAGAGTCATTTATAAACCTTTTTGGGTTAATCATCATCATCATATCTTAGACATTTAAAAAAAAAAAGTAAAAATTCGATTTTAGCTCCTCACACAAGGACACGTATATCTCAAACACAAATGAATATTTTGACATTTGATTTTGCACAAATGTCAGTGACAGTAGATTAAACTTAAAAAAAAACAAAAACGAAAACATGTATCCCTATTGGTATCTCATAAAAATTAAATTTAAATTTTTTTTCATAATAGTAGTAGGCGCTAGTCAATGTTCAAAAGCATATAATATGTAATACGCAGCAATAGAGTGTCTACAATAGTTCACACAGGCAGCAAATCTATATACATATACATAAAATCAAGATATGTACATGAATTGAATTCAATGTATAAAAGACGAGAAAGTGTTTGTTGTATGCTTGTTCTGATCAAACATTCTATCATTTTGGCAATTAAAAAAAACTTGAGGGACCATTCTTATCTAGGAGTTTTACCTGCGAGTCTGGAAGGGCCATCTATGTATTTAAATAGAGACTTGGATTAAGAAGATACAAAACATAAGCGTGCACTGATAAACATATATTATTTAATATATAATTCAGTCAACATTTTTTATTATTATTATAGTACTACGTGTTGTTCTTTATATATTTAAAACGGTATTAAATAGTTGTCTCTGGTGGAAGAAGGAAGATAAACAAAATGAGGCGAGGGTAAGAGCAGTTATCTAGCTAGATCACATAATTAATTATAATATATACATATAATAAAACTGGATCATTTGTATACATACATATATATATATATATATATTCATTAATACATTAAAAGTCCCTTCATTACATAGCTATTATATTTGAAACAAATATTTTAAAAGGACTCGCAGAATGAAGTAAAGAGCGTTTTTTAAAGTAACTATAAAGTATAAATACAACTCATGTAAATTGAAAGGGCTCATATGTTCTAATTAAATTAAAATAAATAGAGGTAATGGGTTATCAAAATGTATCGTTTATAATTCTACTTATTTTTTAAAATAATAACGCCCTAGTACTGAGAAGTTTAGTTAGAAACTCGTTTTGAGGGACGTTTTATATATACGTACTAATTTTAGTCCCATAATAATCAAACGTTACGTCATAAACAAGGAGTGACGTTATATGTAAACACATCCATCCCTCGACCCGAAACGATCAACCTCAGCTTCCAAGTTATATTTTAATTTATATATATATATAGTTACCATTTATATTTATTTAGTAGCCTCTGAAATATTATCTCATTGATCACCCTAGATTCTTGGATATGAGTGGATGGAGGGAAGCAAAGGCAACAAATGTCTTTGATCAGGCTCATCATGTTTCGAGGAGTCATCGTGGACAAGTACTGGGAGAAGGAAATGGGTTCCGAGGCTGCACTATTTGGTTTACTGGATTGTCCGGTGCTGGAAAAACGACAATAGCTTTTGGATTAGAGAAATATTTATTGTCAATGGGTAATTAATAATGATTTGCATCATTATGATTAATTAATTAATATCCATACTACTTTGATTCCCATGAATTAGGGATTCCATCCTATGGCTTAGACGGTGATAATATGAGGCGTGGATTGAATAAGGATCTGGGATTTACTTGCCAAGATAGAGAAGAAAATATACGACGGGTTGCAGAAGTTAGTAAGCTCTTTGCAGATGCTGGAGTTGTATCCCTGGCTTCCTTTGTATCCCCCTTCAATAAGGATCGGCAATTAGCGAGAGAACTGCACAACGAGTCAGATTTACCATTTATTGAAGTTTTCGTTGATACTCCGTTAGAGGAGTGTGAGATTCGTGACACGAAAGGTCTGTATAAAAAAGCCAGAGCTGGTCTAATTAAGGGTTTTACTGGGATCGATCAGGATTACGAAAAACCCACAACCCCGGATTTAATAATTAAAACCCTTGGTCGAAGCATCGAGGAGTGCGTTTATGATGTCGTTGAAGTCCTTGAGAATCAAAAAATAATTCCCAAAATAGAGAACAATGCAAATAGACTTAAAGATTTATTCATCCCACTCGAAAACAAAGACTCTTGGCTATGTGAGTCCAAATCACTTCCAAAAGTTCAGCTCTCAAAATTAGATCTTCAATGGGTTCAAGTGCTATCTGAGGGCTGGGCTTGGCCATTAAAAGGATTCATGCGTGAATCAGAGTATATTGAATGTCTTCAGTTCAAATGTATTCACAATCATAGTGTGAATCAGTCTGTGCCCATCGTACTCCCAATTCAAGATAAGGAGCTTTTTAAAGCCGGGAAATCCGTGGCGCTTGTCTATGAGGGTCAAATTAAGGCAGTTTTGAAAAACATTGAGATATTTGAGCATCGAAAAGAAGAAAGGATTGCTCGTACCTTCGGTACGTCTCATCCCGATCATCCATACATAAAAGTGGGTATATAATATTTGTTTAGAGTATGCTTTTGCTAATTTAATGTCTGACTTTTAATCATGTTTTTTAGATGATAAACTCCTCAGGGGATTGGCTAATAGGAGGAGAGCTGGAGGTATATGAGCGCATTCGTTGGAATGATGGACTTGATGAATATAGGCTCACTCCATTGGAACTTAGGGATAAATTTACATCAATCGGTGCAGATGCAATCTTTGCTTTTCAACTACGAAATCCTATTCATAATGGGCATGCCCTACTGATGACTGTAATGAAATAGGTTTTTTTTTGCGAAGAACTTTCCATTATTAGCTTCTTTTTCAGGATTGTAAGAATCAGTTAAAGGAGAGAGGTTATAAGAAACCGGCTTTACTACTGCATCCCTTGGGTGGCTGGACCAAGTCAGATGATGTTCCCTTACATGTTAGAATTCAACAACATCAAGCCATCATAGAAGACAATATTTTGGATCCCTCAGACACCGTTTTAGCAATATTCCCATCCCCTATGATGTATGCCGGCCCCACAGAGGTTTGAACTATATTTTCTTTTTTCCAAGTGTTTCTATCATTAATTCATTCTCTTTTAAGGTGCAATGGCATGCTAAGGCAAGAATGAATGCTGGAGCTAACTTTTACATCGTAGGAAGGGATCCTGCTGGTATGCCTCATCCTGGAGTCTCTGGAAAAGATCTTTATGAAGCAACTCATGGAGGTAGAATACTAAAAGCAGCTCCTGGTTTAGATCAATTAGAAATCATTAAATTTCGTGTTGCTGCATATGACACAACTCTTAAGTCCATGGCTTTTTTTGAGCCTGAGCGAAAAGAAGATTTCTTATTTATCTCTGGAACTAAAATGCGTGGCTTTGCTCGCTCGGGGGATGATCCACCAGAGGGATTTATGAGTCCAAAGGCATGGAATATTCTTAAAGAATATTATCAGAACTTAAATAAGTAGTTTTTTTTAAATCAGCTATTAATTATTTTTTATTTGAATAGTTTTTTATACTTTTGTTATTAGATTTTTCTATAAACGCTTACTGATTTGCCCTTAACCTTATATCATGATTTTTTTTTTTTTTTTGCTATTAATTAATTGTTATTATTTGTCATTTTGTATTATATATAACTATCTATCTATATAGTGCACGAGATGTTTCACTCTTTGAAGTTTTATTTATTTTATATGCATATATTTCCCATTTTGAAAAGGTTTGTGTGATCTGTTATTTATCTATCAAAATACATGTAATTCAAAACTCTATATATATATATATATATATACATCAAATGAATCTATCATTATTTTTTTTTAGTTTTCTATACTAGCTTAGGCTATCGATTACTCATTAGTCTGTATGGTTATATAAGGGAAGTTGTGTAATAAGAATCCGTAATAACATTCGAGGCATGTGTTTATAATTAAATATCTATCTAACTTATGACTATAATATATTTCGCCATTTGGAGGCTGTCTCTCTCAATATGATATAATCATAATTTTACCCAAATCAAGTTCAATTTAATCAATTAATAGGTAGAAACATGACTCATAACATATTTATTAATTATTATTATCAATAGGTCAAAATTTGACCAATTGATAAATGATAATTATTTATAACTAGCTAGATAAAGCAAAAAGCTAGCCGTTGGACTATATAATAAATTATTATATATAGTTATTATTATTAATAATAGGGGGTGGTGGCTAGGGCTATTATGAATGACGTCATACTTTTCATCTACTGTCATAATAGTATTATAAAATGTTATTATAGTACTGAAAAGTGGATTTGTAGATAGCTGAGTCGAAGTATCCGAGGGATCGATTATAAAAATAATAAATATATGAATCCCGGCACTCTAATATTATGAACGAAGGTGAGAAGTGGCGAATAGAGTATGAAGCAGCTGAGAAATTATTTGCGAATGCCCAACATATTTTGAGTAACACTCCGTCTAGTCGAAAGGAAACTGCGATCATTTCAACTCTTCATCGATTGAATGAGGCACGTGATAAGTTAAGTAAGAAGCTTGCCTTGTTGGACGTAACCCCTGGAGAGAGAGCACGGCGTGAAGAACTTTTAGAGACTCTTGGTGATAAAGGAAGGCGACTCCGTGAAATGGCCAAATTCAAGGATAGAGACAAGCTCCTGGGGAACGAAGGAGGAACAAAGTAATTAAAGAAACATATATATATATATATATATATATAAATCATCTACACTTTTTATTTCCAGTCAGCCTATCACGGATATGTCTTCAACAAATGAAAATGCCCTTGCTCAAGATCAATATCAGATAATGATGGAACAAGACAAGGGATTGGATGCTCTCCACCATGTTATTCGTCGGCAAAAAGAAATGGCCCATGCCATAGGCTCTGAAGTCAACACACAAAATGAAATATTAGATGACATTGAGGATGGAATTGATCGTACGAGAGAAAGGCTCATCAATACAACGGAAACTGCTCGAAATATAAATAGAAAAGGAGGGACCTGCAAATATTGGAGTGTTGTTGTCGTTCTCTTTGTGATAATTGTTATACTAGCTTCTGTTCCGAGTTAGTTATGCTTAAGGAAATTGTACCCAAATGATATTGAGGCTTCATGAGTAATGATCGGGTTTAAATATGGTTTTTTAAAGATTTACAAATATCTACGTACGATATATATTTTTTTAATTTATAGATCAATGATTGAATGCATTCTTGTATTAATTATATGGTCCTATTATATGTCTAATTAAATTGAACAATTTATATACATTACCTTACTGATTAATTATAATTATAGATAAAATAAATTAACTGTCTTGCGATAGAAATTCATTATTTTTTAAAGAAACGTAATTTAATTTATTGGATCTTTATTCATTGTAGAATTTAATTTCGATGATTCTGAATACTTCCAACATTCCCTATTATTGATTCTGTAGATGTAACGGAATACATATATCAATCCGTATATGGTTCGAGAATATCAAGGCCACAAACTAATATTTTATTCTAATTGATTGTAAATGGCGAATTTTATTAAAAGGATATTCAAATGAAATGCCACAATTTAGTGGCTGACTCCAGACTACTTGATTCCACTGTAAATGGAAAATAATTGCTGTATCAATTACGTAGTTTGATTTTCTACTTCTGGTATGATAATTAATTAATACACCGATTTTAATATTCTTTCACTACTTCTGACTTCATCTCCGTTTTTGTGCTATTTCCAAAGATAATTAATTAATTTATTTAAACATGGATTGTGTCCCTTAGTTGTTGTTTTTTTTCTTTCTAAAATATGGTCAAATTATTTATATTAAATAAAAGTTATAATATGTAACTGAAAATCAAGGTACTGTAAGGAATATTAACCAAAACCTCCCAAAAAAAAGGTGTTTTAAAAGTTTGTTAGTTTTGGTCAAGAGGTAATACTTAATGGACCTGTAGCATTGTGGCTCCTTGTTGATGCCCCTATATGCCATTGAGGTTGCTCATTGATCCAAAAACAGTGCTTGGTAGTAGTGTAAACACAAATTGTAATAATATTTGTTGTCAAATGTGCTATATAAGTTCATTTGTATTTCCTCTTGCCCAAAATATACTTGTACCTAGATAGAAAAAGTCATTTCAACATTTACAGACGTTAATTTGCAAAATCAGTAGAACTATTCTTCGTTTTTGCCATTCAGAACATCAGTAATTTTGTCTGAGCTTTGCAAGTTGCTCTCGATGATATTAAAAGAAGGAACACAAATAAGATAGTATTTTCGAACTACAGGAAAATTTCCCTCATCCCCCTCAAATCAATTAATTATGTTCATCTAATGAAACATACATTTTATAGAACAAATAGGTAACAGTTGATTCATTCTTATCTGATCAATTCTTACCCCAATCAATCAATCCTAAGTACATGAATGAAATCTGAAAAACAACAACAGCCACAAAAATAAAAATATTGACAATTACTTTGCATGATGGACAAATAAGACTCATCACACAGACACTTGTACCATGTTTGATGAACACTATAAATATCCTTGAGAGCTAGCTCAAATCCAATTAATTCGTTTCATCACTTGGATCAATCATGAGTTTCATCAAAGAAATGATTTCATTAGTCCTTTGTCTTTTTTGTATAGGCGCCTTTGGGTTTCCTCAGAGAGGCCAAGGTTTTCAACGACCAAACTTTCCTCGTCTTCCTCGATTTCCCCTTCCACTCCATAGTCGGTTCCTCTATTCCGGTACTCCTAGTTCTCCAAAACTATCCTTTCATCTAGGAAATGGTGATTTTAAGGAAGTTTCCCTTCAACACTTTGATCCCTTGAACCTCAGGATGACTCAATCACGAAATACTAATTATTCGAATAAAATACTCTGTCATTACCTAGGAAGTGTAAAGACTGAGTCCAGTACTGCCATTGGAGTTACTGGATGTCCAGGAGAGAATGAAGTTCAAGTTACACTCGTATCAAGACAATTAACAGCCCAGTATTTGCTCAATGGTTCCTCCTCTGAGATATCTCATGTAATCCCTTCCCCATGGAAGGGAAATGAAAACCGTGAATATGCTCTCAGCAAGTCCCAAATTACAAATGATGAGATTTTTGTTCAAAAATTTGAAAAAAGTGCCCTAATGGGTTCATTTCAATGCTCTGGTTCAGCTAGTAGTTGTGTCATCCCAATTCTTCATAAAATGACCATCAAGATTGGATTTGACGAGTCCCTAGCATCCAAGGAGCCCAAAACACTTGAATGGATATCCGGAGTCATGACTCACACCCAAACTTTTTTGTATGATCCCACACTTCCCACAAAGATTGAGATAGACGTAATTGGATTCCCCAAGTACTATCACGGGAGTGAGTGGACAGCAGAAGATTCCATTACCATAGTGGAGAAATATGCCCGAGGAGATACTGAGACGGATTTGTATGTGTTTCTATGTGCAGATTCCAACTTGTATGGAACAGTTGGAATCGCCTATGTTGGTGGTCTCTGTGATACAAATGGATATCAGGTATCCATCAATGAGTGGAGAACCACTGAAGCTGAAACAGCAAAGGTGGTAGCTCATGAAATGGGGCATAATATGGGTATGAGTCATGACTTTGACAAGAGCCATTCTGGAAAGGAATGCACGGGGATCATGGACTATGGGAAAACCCCAGATACTTGGTCCTCTTGTAGTCAGAATGATTTCAAGAACCATTACTTTGGCATCAAAAACATTGGAAAGGAACATTGTCTGGAGGGTAATTTAATTTTCATAATTTCTTCATTCTTGATAAGAATTCAAATAATGTTCACAGTTCTTTCCGAGGATTCTGATCCAGAATCCGCTAATTGTGAGATACCGTCATTTAATGGGGACGGATACTGTGATGATGATAACAACAATGAGGTTTGTGGCTTTGACGGAGGGGATTGTTGCAACAATTCAAATGAGGATTGGGACTTCTTTTGTGACGTATGTTCATCTTTTCCTTTTTATCCAATTTAAAAATTTCTATCATATGTATGTAGAGCTGTAAATGTCATCAATCGGAAGGGGGATGTGAGTATCCGGAATTTGCTGGGGATGGATACTGTGATGATGAGAACAACAATGCTGGATGTGGATTTGATGGGGGAGACTGCTGTTCCAGATCCATTTCGAATTGGGATCATTTTTGTGAGGAATGTACTTGTCATCTCCATAAATTAGTTGAAAATTGATATGGATGGAATTTTGTTTAGTTCATATTGGAGGTTTTAAAATAATATATTAATGTAACTTTTTTCTTTCTTTTTCTAATTAATGCCCTATTGTTCATATATTCATTTTGATTTTCCAATAAAACTTTTACTTTTGTTTCAATTCTTCATAAAACATGTTTCTCATTGTAAAAATTTGTTGAGTAACGAGCTTTTTTGTGCACTCAAAAGGGAGTTAATAACAGTTGCATTAAATCAGAAGAGTCAACTGATGAAAATCAGCTAATCGGGAGAATACATAGTATTTTTCTTTATCCCAAAAAGCCCGTCGTGAGCGTACCCACAGTAACTATATGGTAACTCTGCATTCTATTGGTTGATTCCTATTTGACAATATTAACCCTTCACATGCCGAGCTTTTTTGTTCACTCGCAATCTCGATTCTTAAAAGGGAAAGGAAAAATTTGGAAAAACAACTGGTAGCTACCCTTCTGTATTTTCCTTTTGTCAACTTGTTAACTTTTGGAAGAATTTATTATTTAGATATACTTTACATTTCTAACTTATATCAATAATATACAAATCAATCCTTAATACTTCTAGATCAAAAATTTAAAAAAAGGGTGCGCAATTCAATATATTTTTTTATTTTTTATAATTGGATTAGACATGTATTTTTAATCATTCTATGGATAAAAATAATTGAAAAATGTAATTATAGATAATATACGGGACAATACACATTGAGGAATACTTTTTTGTATCTCCATGTCATAGTGAACAGATGTATTTCTGAAACATGAAAAGGACAATGAATATACATTTTACATAACTTAATTTTCTCTTTTTCTAACATTGTTTTAAAATTTTAAAATTCTGTTAATTAAGTATATTTTATTCTATGAAGTATCAAACATATTAAACCAACCTTGGGGCTTTTTTAAAACATAAACCTACTGGACATTTAGAACAAGAGAAAATGTACAATTTGGCATCTTCCAATCTGGTTTTTCATCTTTCCACTTTAGAAAATGATGAAATTTATTCATTCTTACACTTGGAACAGGAACTTTAGCAGTTGGTCCTCTTTTTCTTTTATTTTCAAGATTGTTCTCTGTCACAGGAGAAGGTCGACATTGTTTTAACGGGAGTTTAGAATTAATTTTGCAAAGACCTTCAGCAGACTTTCCTTCAAATTCTGTTAGTTTTACGATATGAGGATTCACTATACGTGATCACAGCCAAGCTTTGACAATTTTCATATCTAATAAACGGTCTAGGTAGCTGTCCATTAAATCAATCTCTTCCATATGTTTATTATAATTTAGTAAAACGTTAGGACAACTAATTTTTATGTTAGCCTTGTTAATGTTATCATATTGTTGAACTTCTGTAATATAATGCTCTACTGAGAATGTAGAAATTAAGGTCATTAATTTATTGTCTTTTCAAGATACAAGATACATCAATCTTCACATTTTAGTTTTGCTCTTTTTCTCGCAAATTCTCTACCTTTGGTTTTCTGTAAACTTTGATAACAAAGAATGCACCTTTTTCTTGTTTTACATAATATGTCACTCATTGTTCAAAATTAAATTTTTTAATTTATTAAGTCGATTTTAGATTTAAGACCATAAGTATATGTATTTTTTTTAAGGAGCTGCAATTACTAAAAAGTTTGAGTAGCAGCAAGTTTTTGAACTCCTCCTGAAGGCTTTACAATCTGATGAAGGATTTCTCTAGGAAATTACGGAACTTGAAAATATTTTTCATATTAATTTTGGCTACAGTGTTTTTAGTTATATTTGATTTTTTTTGATACACCGTATGCAGAATTTGCAATTTTATTCCATATACTTAATATATATATATGTATATTTGAGTAGGGATGGACATTGAGGTGAGAAAGCATGCCTGCAACTACTATCTGGTGCCCCTATTTCATTTTATCGGCTGTTTTTTTAAAACAATATTAACAAATAAATAGTACTCATGAATAACTGAGAGAAACTTTAGAAACCCGGGAGAAAGGAGTAGACACACACTTTCTGTGGCATGATTTCTTAATAATCGAAAATAGTACTACTATTTTTGCAGCAAGTTGTTGTTTCAATGATACAGAGAAGGCTGAATTAGAATTGATTATAGTTAGTCAAGATAGTTCTATCATCTGTTATTTGTCCTTCCTTCCTTTAGCTCAATGCTCGTATTTCAAGAAAATTCCATGTATGTGCATTTGTGTTCAACTTATGTTTTTGTAAGAAGAGCGTAATCCGTAGTTTTTCCATCCTTTGAACTACATAGTTGCACACGAACTTTCATGAGATTTACTTGAGGTTATAGAGCTAAATGTAACGACTGTCAGTAAAAGTGAATTTCATTCAATATATATGTAGAACTTTGGACCAGAGAAGGGCTTCAACAAAATGCTCATGTCTTGGGAACTGGATGCTAAAATTTGACAACCGTTCTATTTTAAAAATATGAGAGCTTCTGTACCTAAAATCATCTAATGAGTGGCCTTCATTTGTTGAGTTGAAGTGGAATGACCCAGATGTGACTTCTTCATAATGAATACCCAATCATTGATATATATAAACATAAGATTTTATTTTCGACCTCATAATTAATTAATATTAATCTAATATTTATTGATTGGGCTTATTGCCCATACCCAAATCATTTTAATCAATAATCTATTAACGAGCCCGTGATTTTTAATTTGATATATTTACAAATTTTAAGTTTTATATTAATTTGTCAAACTTCTACAGTCAATTTTGTAAAGAGCGGTCCTTTCTCGTAATGAATGATTTCATACGCAATGCTACTAAGTCCATCCTCATCAATAGGAATTTTTTCTTTGAATATCTTATGTCGATTGGGGTTTGGAATGGCTGGAATGTGTGGGAGCATTCTATAAGAAGAGATTTCTGGAGGGAAGCGAACGATTGGAAATTTTTTTCCAAGACGGTGAAAATAAAAATCGTCATCCTCTGCACCCCAGCCTAAAATAGGGTATAATATTTGAGACATTTTTCAATGGAGTCAAATTTATCTTAGGATTACCATAGAATCGATTTGAAAATCCATTTACTTCTCTATAAATATATGCAGGAATTGAAACGGCTCCGCCAAATAATTCCTCATTAGGAAGGTTGAAACGCATAGAGTCCACATTGGCAGACATGTGTCGAGGTTGATCAGAGCAACCATATACATTACGAGCATCAATGGGTATGAGATCCACATCATGGAAAATAGCACATTGAAGCAGAGGAAATTCCTCTGGCGTCGAGGATTCAAGGAAACCAATGTTGAAGAGTTTGCCTCTATTGAAGGGTAACTCTGGTGCTTGCTCAATTACAAAGAGGCGATAGCTCATGTTCTGTACTTGAAGAAAGGGATGAATATACTTGATGAATGAGGACAATTGTGACTCTCGTTCCCTTTGGGAGGTCTTTAATATCCGTCAAAGAGTTTATAATTTGTAAAATGATTATTTACCTATAAGGAATAATAATGACAGATTCGTAGGAACTAATGCAGTTTTTTGGAGACCAGGATCCACCATGAAGAACACCTAATTTATCACCAATTGCAGATTCGTTGAGTGAGATCCATTTCGGATCATGAAGAAAATAGCGATAATCAAAGTTTTGGAGGGATCTAAAGTCTAGTGAAGGACAGAGGGGCTTTTCTCGTGGACTCTCCGTCCATAAGAAATTTGTTTTGAGAAGGGAGGACTCGATTCGTTCCAATGGAATGGTGGAGTAATTACTGCATGAAAAACGTCCTGGATGCAAGAGGAAGAGGAAAAGTATAAAGATGCTTAGGTACTCTAAGGTTTTGATGAGCTTCTTATTAATCATGTTTCTCCCTACTATAAATGTATATTTCTTACTCTCCAAACAGTCCTGGCTCCATGTACAGACTGAGATTCACGATTTTCGAAATACAACTTTGTAGACATAGAGAAAAATAGGATTGAAAATTAATTAAATGAATATCAGACATATGTAACTCAAAATCGTATTAATAAAAGATTTATACCATTTCTATGAAGGAAATCCGATTGTAGTCAAATGAACTCTTCAGTCGTGGTAGTTTCATTGAGAGCCATTAATAGGAGTAGTAACATGGCTAAGAGGATTGTAACTATTTATGTAAATATTATTTTTTTGCCTCCTTCATTATTGATAAGATATGAATTGTTGTTGCCTTTTCTTGTGTGTGTGTGTTGATATCTTGTGAAGAAAAGGTATGGGGAAAGTGTTTTGAAAGAAACGTTAAAATATTTGATTAGCTACGTTTTTAGATAAACATTTTTAACACAAAACTTTTTTTTATAACTGTCTCTTTCTTAACAATTTTCGTAGATAAGCATTAGCAAACAAGTAAAGAGTTTGCGAACAAAACAAAGTGTATCGTTTCACTTGTCCTTCATTAATTCCATTTGACTCTAAAATTACACGCATAAGCGCATTAAATCAATACATATTTTTTATTCAATACTAGATCGAAACACTATAATACAATGTGATCAAGACTTTAATGAATTTGATACTAAATATATATTATATGTAGAAACTCAAATTAGAACAAGATAATTTCAGCTCAAATGACATCTAAATGAGTTTGGGACAAAAGCCATGATAAAACTAAACATTATACAACACGTTTAAAGTCGTAATCACGAGATAAATATAGAAATTTATTCAAGGAACGTAATTGAAGACAATTCTGATATCTTTAATTTCATCACTAACAATGTCCAACTCAACATCGTTTGTCAATTTCAATTTCTATACTAAAAAATCCGATCCTTCATAATACGGCAATTGAAATTAAAGAAGTGTTCTCCAAGATTAAAAAATAAGTTTAGCGAAAGGATATCTCCACCATCATGTCAAGTTATAACACTGGAATGACTCAAAAGTAAATGTCTGCATGTGATTGAGAGGAACAAGGGATACATATAATAGAAGATGAGGGATTCGATGATCATCAGATGGAACTCGGACTTTAACAAAATTGGAGATATACAATGACCATAATGAAATTATCTCAGTTGTGTAGGAATCCAGGGAAACATCTCAAAAATCTTAAATCCTACAGTTAATATAATCAATATCTATTATGAAGTTAAAGCTTTAATTTCTAACATTTAATACTTAATATGGTTTAAGTTAGCATTTGCATTCACAGTATTTGCCAACTCTTCGTAGGACGATAGATTTGGAGAAGTCCTTAGAGCGATTGCCCACTCATAGTCAGAAACCAGGGATTTGGAGTCTTTCATAAAGGCAATGTCGAACACATTGATGTACGGAGAATTGAGATCCATGTCGTAAACATGTTCACATCGATATTCGACGATTCATTCCAATAGGCATTTTATTGATATAATTGATGGTTTTTCAACAGAATACAATACGTGTTACACAAATCATACGAGATCTTTACTATCAAGTAGATGTTCTCCCCTCAGTACTAAAGGAAAAATGAGACCAGCTTTAGAAGAAAAAAAGTACTGTTTAAAGTGCCAACCCCAAAAAATCTCGCACGTGGGATTTTGCTTGAAATTTATATTCCTATTTATGAATGATGAAAGAATATTATTAGGATTGTAAAAAATATGCAAAATGCCGCGTGCGAGATTTTGTGGAGTAGGTACTTTGAACAGTAGTTTTTGTTTTCCAAAGCTGTTCTCATTATTCCTTTATTACTGAGGGGAGAACATCTACTTGTTAGTAGAGATCTCGCATGAAGGAATACATGCATTAAGGTTAATAAAGCAAATAAAATGTAAACAAAAAAGGGCTCAAGTCCTCGTATACTTATTATTAGTTAAAAATATATAATTTCCTGACATTATGTCCCTCATCTATGGTATACATAATGTTATTATTTATTATTGATGTCTTCACTTGCATATGTATATAATAGAGAATAGCAGCTAGTAGCTCAGTAAAACGTCATGACAGCTCAAGCTGCTTCCCTCCCAACATTCATCAAACCAGGTTGATTTTCTTTTTATTTTACACACCCCATTTGCATATTATTTACATTCCTAAATTAATGCCCATCCCAAGTCATTACTCCTTAATCCTTTATAGTAATATAGGAATCATTAATTTAGATCCCCCTCGTGTTTATTTTTTCACAAAGCAAAAAAGGTATTAAGTGAAAACATACCTATCAATAGGAATGTAAATTATATGCAAATCGGGTTTGTAATAAAAAAAGAAAGAGAAAATCAACCTGGCAACCCTGACAATTTAATGAATGTTGAGGGGGGAAGCAGCTTGAGCTGTCATGACGTTTTACTGAGCTACAAGCTGCTATTTTCCTTTATATATGGTTACAAATGAAAACATCAAACCACAAACATTACAATACGTTACTCCAGATTCATTATTATATTCACAAATATCATTAATATCGATGAATGATATCCATTTTTTAATTTTTCCTTTGTTCCTCACCATGATATAATCGTTTCAGACTGTTCTTTTCTTGTAAAACATTATGTTGAGGTAGTAAAGTTGATGTTACCTTCTTAAGGGAAAAAAAAGTGATAACAGCTTCGGAAAACAAAAAGACCTGTTTGAAGAGCCAACTCCACTTTTTTATTACATGCCCGATTTGCATATGATTTACATTCCTACCTATCAACAGATGCGGCACATTTAAGTTTTATAGATAATTTTTAGTCAATTGTTCGAATGCAGTCCTCATTTGAACTTATTTTATGATATATATAATTGTGAAAATGGACTCATTTTTAAAGATGTCACCCAATTACAGAATTAATGTCAATGTCTGTATATTTAAGGAGTAGTATTTGTAGTATTTTTTTTTGTTCCTTAACTGTTTCTAAAGTCTTCAATTTATCATTTTATTTATTTTAACTAAGTAAGAGACTTTTTTTTTTTCAAAAAATAAAAATGAATCATTTAAAGAGCTTGAGTCAATTAGATATATGTATATCATTCTATTTCTAGGACATTAAGTATTAAGCTCTGTATGCATACATGTATGAAAATACCCTAATTCTGCCTTCTATAATTATGTATGTGTAGTTAGTAAGTGTTCACTCCCTCTTTCAAAATGTATCTCTACATATCTATAAGATATGTATGTTATGTATCCTATGTATTTCTTAAGCCCCCCCCCCCCCCACACACACACAGACTTTCCTGTACTTGCTCCACAAAATATATATTATTATTATATGTGCAACACAAAAACACACATCTTTGAAGTATAAATATGCCGTAAAAAAAGTTATACTTCGGAGGTAAAAATTTTGTGTGTGTTTTTTTGTACAGAAATTATAATTTATCAGAATTCTATGTCTCATTAGATTATAATTAATTCCTTGATGGGCCCAAAAACCTCTAGTACTTTTCCCATTCTCATATATATATATATATATTTAAAATTTGTCTCAAAGTTATGTTTCAAAAATAAATAACGTATTATGCAAGCAGATTCAGCAATTAAGGAGAGTTTTGAACATTGATTTATTGATGAAAATGAGTGAACAATGACATGAAATGTATTATATATATATATATGGGTTGAAACGATAGGGATCCGGATTGTGGAACGGTATGGTTCGGTTACGCTTGAGCTGTATATTTATATAAATAATTGTCTGGTGTTTTTTAAAAAGTCATTCAAATTCCTGACAGTCTGCCCTTTCAAATTTATTTTTTCATATGTACGTGTGCCGAACTGAAGCGTCAGTCCTTTTCCACGGTTCGTACTACACCATCCCAGATCTAACATATACATGTGTGTGTGAGAAACAAACATACCACTACGAGGAAAAAAATTACCCGTAAATTTGAATTTAATTTTTTGGGCATTTCGATAGGGATGGACTAATGTTTTTTGTTTTTGAGTAGACACATCTGTCAATGACATACTCTGTGCCAAATTACACGTCAAAAAATTTATTTGTTTTGAGGAAATGCGTCCGTTTGTGGACAGTACAAATCGAATTTTTCGTTTTTTTTTTTTAAATATCTGACAGATGATGACTCAAATGTAATTCTGAGAATTGTTGTTGAAACCAAAAAAGTTTAAATGAATATTCGTGACTGTACTATTTTAAAATTTTGAGAATCCCTTATTTATTTCTCGAGATACATAACATATTAGTCATGAAAACCGACCTTCCGATTTTTAATTTTGATAGCAGTTCTAAACAACTCAGGAGTTATTTTTCTCTAACTAATATTGACTTACTCCAAATTTTGTAATTATTTTGAAATTTGGAAAAAACGTTGGCACATGTGCATTGCATTGTGGACTACTTTTGAGGGGGATGAAATTGATTTTGATGACTAAATATTTATTTTTTGATTCCCAATATTTTTGAAGAATAGAAAGAAATTAATGAATTTTTACTTTATGAAGCTGTTTTTTAATCAAATTTCTAATAAAAGCTCTTTATTTATAATCCCTTTTCTATTCACTTAATGCTCTGACTTTAGTGCAATTTGACTTAAAGCGACAATGTATATATACATTTCTTAATGTCTACATACCAATGTGTTTATTGGAATATTTTCATGATTAAGGATAACCCGTCTTATCGGAGTTTATACTTGATAAATTGAAAATGAAAGAGCATTGATTGGAAAGTAATTATACGCAGAGTACTCGATTTTGAAGAGGAGACGGGCATTTATGTATAACTTCTTTAATGTTTGTTCCCCAAATATTCGTCTATATATCTCTATTTTTCTTCCTAGAGCAACAATCAATGAGTAATAATAACACAGCTCACTCAAAATGTCAAACTAACTCTATACACGTACGCTTATTTTCAACATCACTTTCCATCATTTTTGTTGTTTTTAACAATGACTTAATAGCTAAAAACAAAAACAACAATGACAAACAAAAACAATAATAGGAGAAGGAATGAATGACTCATTTTTGCAATAAAGTGCAAAATCCCTTTGTCCAAAAAATCTGTTCTAATGATCTACATGTACATATAAAAGTATTATTTATGTATTCTAGAGTCATTAGAACAAATATTTTAAATTTCGCAGTATTGCAATTACTTTTTAAATCAATGCACAGATGTCGCTTTTGTGTTAGCATAAAACAGGTCATAATAATGAAGTCAGGGAGGTCCAATCCAAGTTTCTCGAGCTGAAACTCTAGTGTTTAACTTTGCAAAATAATATACCCATAACGTCAATTATGCTAAAAGTGTATTTCAATTTATATATAGCCCTAATTAATTAATCAATTGTTTAATTGGCATAAAAATAAGTCCATAGAAAAACATGCATTTATTCATTCTCTATCTTTGAAATGAATTGCATGAATCAAGGTATCATTTCTATTGAGATGGAGATCAAAACAGTTCATCCAAATTCTTGTTCTAAGTTGAAGAGGATTTGCTATCAAGAATTGACCAATTATTATGGAGTAATCTACAACTTAATAACTTGGATTTGATGAAGATTCTTGTTTTAAAAACAACTTAAAATGATCCTCCAGCATTCTTGTGTCTTTTTGGAGTTGTGGCAGAGTATATCATTCCTAGGAATGTAAATAATATGCAAAATGCCGAGTGCAAGACTTTGTGTAGTTGGACTTTTGAACAGTACTTTTTGTTTTCCAAAGCTGTTATCATTTTTACTTTATTACTGAGGGGAGAACATCTACTTGATAGTAGAGATCTTGCATGAATGAATTAAGGTTAATAAAGCAAATAAAATGTAAACAAAAAAGGGCTCAAGTCCTCGTATAATTATTATTAGTTAAAAATATATAATTTCCTGACATTAATTTCAGTTAATTTTCTGCCTTTCATCTATGGTATACATAATGTTATTATTTATTATTGATGTCTTCATTTGTATATATAAAGGAGAATAGCAGCTTGTAGCTCAGTAAAACGTCATGACAGCTCAAGCTGCTTCCCTCTCAACATTTATCAAATTGTCAGAGTTACCAGGTTGTTGATTTTCTCTTTCTTTGATTCTTACAAGCCCGATTTGCATATTATTTACATTCCTAATCATTCCCTCTTAATGAATAGTGTTTAAATAATATATATATACACATATATACAGTCAAACCTGGTCTAACGGTCACTTGCTTTAAGCGTGACACTGCACTAAGCGAGTCATATCTAGCTCCCATGCAGGAAATTTATAACATAAATGCACTGACTTATGCGTGCCCCTGCAATCCCTAGCCAGCGGACACCCAAAATAATGCATATCAATACAGAGGAATCTGCTTCAACGGTCACTTTTTTTTAGTATTAAACTGATTGTAAAATACAGAACATCAGAAGCTATGCGCTTGAAATAGAAGAATTAATAATTCCAGATAATAAATTTTAATCCTGGTCACTTGGAGATGGTCCCATGAGTACTTACTATTCATATTTCTATACAAGTCCGATTGTGTATAATTCAGACCCTTTAGATACCTGTATCCTTATGCAATACATAAGTAAAATATGTATGGATGTTTTCCCCCCACCTTTCTCTCTCTCTCTCTCTATGGGAGAATAAATAGAGCAATTTAAAAAAAAAAACTAGTGATGCATTATCCAAATTTAAAGAGTTTGTATCGATGGAAGAATTATTAGTAAGCTAAATTAGAAAAACAGAGAATCCATATTTACATGGCTAATCAGTTTGAACAAGTTTGTAGTAATGTTATTGAAAATTATAATTATTCAATTTGTTATACATATAATATGTTAAATGTACATTGATACATATTATAATTAAAGTTAATTTTATTCTAATTTTGATTATATTTTATAAAAAAAAAGTTTTAAATACCTACAAGTATATTATTTGAGTATGAAAATGGTTTCCTAAGTTTTGGGACCTCAAATCAAATCTATATCCCAGTTTTTACCAGTGTATAATATATATATATATATCATAGCCTGCCCTGTTTTCTGGTCAATCAGTCATTTTCTCTGCTACGAAGGATTTGTGCTGCCTATTGATTAAAAAAATAAGAATTTCAGCCTTCAAAGCCCATTCTTATGACCTCTTAAGTCATTTGAAGTTTGAAAAATTGCTTACTTAAACAAAAATTAGCTGTTTTCAGAGAGTTTGAAAGGTCTGAATTATAAAGGAATGAGGCCCAAATTTTATCTGAATTTACTTTGAGATCTCATTTAAAAATAATTTTTTTTCGTACAAGCTGACAAATGACATTTTCTCATAGCTTTGGGCCTCCGAGTTAGCCATTGAGGGGTAAAAATACGTTTGTATAGTTTTTCTTACAAAATTACACTAAAATATTGAGTACAATTTCTTTTATTTTATGACATTGTTAATAAATTTCAAGTCAAAATTTGGGTTGATTGCAATTTTATACACAATTTTATGTGGTGCCTTTTTTTATTATTAAAAACAAATTTTTTTCATAAAAGTACAGAGCTTTAGTATCAATACTAGATAAAAATAAATATTTTAGTTTAGTAATATACATATCTAACTAAAATATTAGAGAATCAAGGAGAATCAAACTTCAAATAGCTTTAGAAGGCTCAAATTATCCAATTCTCATTTTTTCATTGATCGGCAGGAAAAAACCCTTTGGAGAAGACAAAATAATGGATCGACCCAAAAAACAGGACAAGTTAATGAATGTATATCGATTCTAAATATATTATATTTAAATGTTTCTTTTATTGAGAGAGTCTTGAAGGGGTTGAGTGATTCCATTGAAGTAGGTTGGATATATTATGTAATATTATTACGTAGTCCCTGATGTATTTAATTTAAATTAAGAAAATGAATCATGTATTTGATACTATGCATAATACATGCATTTTATAAATTACACAAAAAGTGCATCTGTGTAAAGTGGAGCAACTCCAAGGTGACTAGATGAGCAATTTATTTTGAACATGATGCAATGCTTATTGCTCACATTAGATGAATATATTTATATTTAAGAATTAAACATACATTTTTTCTCTTGGCTCCCTCCTGAAAGGGTTATGAGCATCACTTTGCCCCTTTTGTTTCCTGGATAAGGCTTCAAATCCTCCATGTGGGAAAGAATTTTGAGAAGCGTCAGTACTTATGTTTTACAATATGAACCTAAAAAATCAAAAATAATATCTATGTATATATGTACATGAGTTGTAAATACATTTAAACACATGTCCTCATTTGTAGTGGATGGCGACACACACTGTGAGATGAAAAGAAAGTGTGTTCGAGTGTGCTAGTCACTTAATTTGACATTGCTTTCGAAACGGAAAAAAAAAATAACAAAAATAAGGCATCACATTAGATAAATTTGAGCGGAAAATCTAGAAAGAAATAAAGAAAGCAGTGTAATATTTAAATACAATCATTATCATCAGTCGAGTTTGTAGTGACGTAGGTTCATATTCATCCTTAATTATCATCTAGACATCCCCACACTGCTTTAAATAGAAAACGCCTCAAGCAATGAAAGAATCAGAGAGATCCTCATCTCGTCGACTCGTCTCGAGCCGCACAGCTAGTTTTGAGAGTCTAACTGATGAAGGAGCTTTTGAGGATGGCTACGCGGGAGCTCCAAAGAAAAGAGACTCTTCATGGGATTCAAAATGGAAGCAACAGGTTGCATCCAATGGAACACCTCCTTTTATTCGAAGGATCGGTGGATCCCCAGGACGACTGGATAATAGGAAATGGGAAGAGAAGGGAGGAGGTGGGAGTAGTAGTAGTGCAAGGTCTTCACCTCATTTGACTCGAAGACGTCTTTTCAAATCCCCATCCGTAGAGAGAAAGTTCCTTCGAACCCCTCCTCCTTTACCTCCAGGGCCTCCCATTCCAGAGTCTCTTCGTGAGGCTTCATCATCCGCATCTTCATCCTCTGAGGCAACTCCACCTTTGCCTCCAAGTTCTTCGAGTAGATCAGAGTCTGTTCCTCAGTCCCCAAGGACTGTGAGACGAAAATTAGTTATTCGTGCAGCCAAGACACCAAGTCCTGTACCCAAGGAATGGGGATCCTCTTCTTGTGACTCCAGGGTAATCATTTTTATGTAACTTCATTTTTGTTAAACTAAGCAATGACCTAGTAGTTCAAACACACATATGTGGAACATACCTTCCTACATATGTAATATATAGCTTTATATATATATATAATTTGACCGCCTGATGTCATGTTTCATAGTCTTGAAATTAATTACTTTAAAAAAAAAAAAATGTTAGTACCTTAGAGCACAAAGACATTTTAAAATTAGAGAGTCTTCCATCTCTTTAACAGGTGGTGTTTACTCTGACGAGTCAAACAACAGATGTCATCTCTTTTTGTATTTATTTCTTAAATCATGAATATTTTTGCAAAAAAAAAAAAAAAAAAAAAAAACTTTTTCATCCCTGGGGAGAATATCCTTAGTTATATTATTGACAACTAGAGTAGTCATTCCTCTTCTCCCCCTCCCTGGCATTCCTATCATTATTGAGGTCAAGTGATTAGCTACCTACTACCTACAGTGAAGCTTTGAAAAAAGCAGCACCTTGTATCCATGGAAAAAAAAAACCTCTCCTTTGATCATTATTTTGTATTTAAAAAGATTAAGCTCTAAGTTGTTTATACAAAAAGTAGGCATTAATTCATCAACAGCTGTGCAAATTTAACTCACTCATCCCTTTCTTAAAACAAAATTAACTTCTCATCATAAATCATGAGCTTGAGCAAAGGAAGAAAGAAAAAAAGAAAAACTAAAGATTATAATACAAAAACTATTAAAAGATTTCTACAGGCATAGGCATGACGTCATTGGTCAAGTTTTTGTTTATGACTATTCTATATAAATCACTGTATATATATATATATATATACATATATGATCATGTAATGATAGAGAATATCAGCTGTTTCT
Organism: Lepeophtheirus nordmannii; assembly: GCA_963680855.1. Taxonomy (NCBI): domain Eukaryota; kingdom Metazoa; phylum Arthropoda; class Copepoda; order Siphonostomatoida; family Caligidae; genus Lepeophtheirus; species Lepeophtheirus nordmannii. The sequence goes on along the minus strand of OY804524.1, from coordinate 27,511,134 downwards.
TTCCTTGTAAGAAATTATATTTTTTTATTTTACGGTGACTGATTTTTTTTTCTTTTGTATCTTTCCCTCTCGTCTTTCTTTATCGTTTTATTTTGTCTTCCTTCTCTTCTTTAGTATATACATTAAGTATATACTTAAAATATCTAAATTTATCGAACTTAGAATTGCTTAATTTTCCTTGGATTTATTCCAGAAATATAATAACATTTATTTTATTCCTTGAAAAACAAAACAAAAAAGAAGATCTTTTCCTGTCATTTTGTCAATATAAAGAGTCAAATTAAACTAATATTATTCAGTCAGTTTAATTAAAGTACCTTGGGGCCTATTGAGGCATGCAATTAATTATTATTATCACTATTTATTTAGTTGAGTTGACCTTTTTCTTTCATTTTGACGTTTAGTTCTAAGTCAATGTTAAGGAATCTATTCGTGGAGTCGCTATTTTCTATTTATCAAACATTCCTTTAATAATAATCTAATCCTCACAGTGGGAATATTATCTATTAATTAGTAGACTGGAATTTTGTGTTGACTTAATTAAGTACATTTGTCTCTAATCGAAGTTTATTGAATAATTATTAAATAGTACAAATGTTAAATTGTACAAATAATCGCGAGTGAGTTTGTGACCGGACTTGGATTCAAGTTCTTGGTAACATCTTGATATATGAATAAAATAAGTACCTACGGATCTCTCGTTTAATTTTTTTGTCTAGACTCGTCACTCTAAACGATCTTTTCAAATTATTTTTGTATTTATTATTTTTTAACCATGAAAGTTCAAAATTTATAAGAAAATGATGACTCTGTTCCTTCAGAAACTAATTTGATTATAAATCAAAATTTAAATGTGGCATTTTCATGAGAGTAGACATGATCTATCGAATTGATTCTCATGTTCAAAGTTAAATCAGACACTCACACAATATTCTCCAGAATTGTTATTTGTTGTACTAATTGACGAATTTTACCCATGATTTGAGAACAACTCGTATCTTTAACTTATCACAATTGATAGTTTTGAAACTTAATTCAAATTTGATTTCAAAGACTCGAAGCCCCCAAAAATATCAATTTCTCCTCATTTCCAAAAATTAAGTATATCAAGGATGCACTTACAACAGTTTTTTCTTTCTATTAATAATTTAATGAGTTATTCCAAAATAAGAGGAAATAATGAAGACAAAAATGTAATTTACATACTATTGTCCTTAAAGGTATCAATTTGTTACAATTAAACCTTATCAAAAGTGTTGAACTGATAAGTTTTTCCTGAAAAATATTTCAGTTATCATTTGGGCTTTTGCAATCTGTGCATTGATAAAAAGTCTTTTGTATGTTCTATTTAAAATATCTTATTGTAGCGTAGACACATTCTATAATTATCTAATGACTTTAGATTATTAATCAACATATACTTATTTAATATATAATTTATATCAAGCAGGGAGAGACTTTAGATACGATCTCTTCTTCGAAAGAAACTAAAAGCAGAACACAAGAAAGCTCGTCAGAGAATATTCGACTTAAGGATGAGTGGGTAAGGGGTTGTAATTGGTGTGAAACACATTGATCAGTCTTTATGTATTTGTATTTCTTTTCCAGAGAGAATTTGAAGGGAAACAAAAAATAGCAAGGGAGGACAAACAGTCCCCTCCTCATTCTCCTAAACACACCGGAACATACACAGCAATGCCTGTCATGGCTGTCTCTGATGAAGAAGGCTCCTCCTCTATGAGTAGAACTCCATCCATGAATAGATCTTCTCCTGAGAAGAAAAAGTTTTTAGATAGCATGTTGAATCACTCGTCAGAAAAGACGGAGAGTGATTCCTCAAACCAATACAAGAGTATCGGAGAAATGAGAAGTGAGCAAAGGTGTGAGAGCAAATACGAAGCATCCAGTTCAGGCTCGTGGTCCACACAAACCGAATCCAAAACTTTTTCATCAACAAAATCATATCAAGAGCAATCCTCTACAATCACTCTACATGAGCAGTCAGCCTCGTCTTCCCAAATGAAATCAGAGCTAACCAAGAGTGAAAATAAGACTCAATCAAATAGATATAATAATTCCCTAATGGGCAACAAAAACCAGGAGACACACCAACAAGATGTAAAAAAACCCGTCCCTTCAGCACCTCCAAAGTCTCAGTCTGAGAATGAACAAGGAAGTTTTGAGGAGAGACGATGGGAAAACTCAAGACAATTGTCTTCTAAAGATCAGAACAATAATGACATCCCAGACACTATTGTGCGTCCTAACCAGAGACAAAGATCCCCTAAAAAGTCTTCATCTCCTTCAGAGAATGTACTCACGTCTCTAGAGAAACTCGTAAAAGAAACAGAGAGTATGATTAATAAACATTTGGATACTGAGGAAGATAAGATAGTGAGGCCTAGTGAAGTTGTTCCACCTCCTTTACCGCCCCCTAGATCCGCCTCCATTAACAAAGTACCTCTTCCTGATAAAGCAGATTCTGCTCATCATTTTGTTCCTCCCCCACCGCCACCTCCTCCACCAGTATCGTCTAAAAAGTTCAAGCCACCACTAGCAACTCCCTCTAGATTAGTCAGGGAGCCTTCACCAAGTTCTACTATTAGCGAAGAAATCCTCAATACTGCAAAGGAGCTCCAACAACAACACTTTGACATTAAAACGGATGAGCTAGATAAAGCAGAGAAAATCTTGGATAAAAAAAAGCAGGCACAAGAAGAACGTACACTTAAGAAAAGATTGCTTGAACAAAAGATCAAGAAGGAAGAAATGTTTCGTCTCAAAAATGAGAAAGAACGAAATTGTCCTCCTCCAGAAGAAGATCCTGATCCCTTGGATTCAATTATTTTCCAAGGGATTCCCCCTCGTCCTATTCGTCATACTCCAACGCCACAACTTAATAATGATCCTTATGCCCCTCCAAGAGATTACGGAAGACCCACCATGGTTAAAACCCCTGTTCCATTTAATCTACAACAAAATCGTTCTCCAACAAAGGAAGTTTGCAGAGAGAGCAAGATGGAGGGATCTTCCCTCCGGGATGAAATACACAATCAGCGTTCAAGTAGCACACAGCGAATGAAGGCTTTGAAGGATGTAGAGAGGCGGGATAGAGAGAGAATAATGAAATTGAGAAAAAGTATGATTGACGAGGATCGAAGTGACTCAGTGACCCATGAAGAGAGCTTCCCTCCACCGCCAATCTTTTTAGAGGAGAAAAAACCCTCAGATCCCCGATTTGTGGTTCTTAGAGATCCCTCAATGACAGTTGAGGACGTAGTCGTTGTTGATAATAATAGCCCAACCCAGGATGAGGAATATCTAGATGCAGAGGAGCTAGAGTTGGAGGCCCTTCGCTCAGCGGGTCAAAAAGAGAGAGAGCTTTTAGAAGAGATGGAGCGGCGGAAAAGAGATATTGAGGAGGAAATAGCAAGAGAACGGAAGAGAATTGAAGAGCTCCATAAAATTGAAAATGAAAAACGGCTCAAGTTCCATAGTATGAAAAAGACTCAGAGAAACTATCAACAACCTCCAAAAGCAGTACAACAGTATGAGGAAATGGTGGCGAGGAAAATGAATATGGATCGAAGCTCCTCTACTCCTACTCCTCCACCTCCACCACTACCATCTCACCATGAGGATCCTAAACATACAGGCATGGATTAACAATCGAAAAGAGACTCGATTTTTTAAATATAAAAAACCAGACAAATTAACCATTAATACCAGAGAAGTTTGTAGCAAGCAAAATTGTTTTCAAGGATAGATTTTTACATAATTACAAATACAGACTATTTTTATTCTTTTTTTTTTTTTTTTTTTTTTTTTTTGTGAAATGATCAATGATAATAACTTATTAAACCTACAGACTATGAGATAGTTTGACTTACTCAATAACACAAATGATTCACAATTTAGACATTTATATCTCCTACAAAAAACAAAACAAAAACAACACTAACCCATCCTTGTGTTACTTTATGCAATGTTGAACTCAGTGATAGTATATGATTTAAATACTACTTATATACATATAAATTATAGGCCCATCCAGTCAATCCATTTATAGCTTTTTATATGTACGTTTACAACTTTTGAAATATATTTAAAGCAAAAAACAAATTACGGTTTGTTTTAAACGTGAAGAAGTTAAACCTTTTCATAAGTATTTTGTGGGCTTGTAAATAGAATTTAATATGTCATTGGAATGGAGAAAGAATCAGGTGTATCTCTGGTATAATGGTTTGAAACATCATCGAATCCTTCTCGATTGTTAATTCCACTCTCTTTTTTCCCCACTCTACCCCCCCCCCCCTTGTTTCGTTTCCTCCATTTATAGGTCCATATGAATCTTCCGAATTTGATGAAGAAACAGATACTGAGGGATATGGGGACGAAGACTTTTCTCTAGGGATCGACATCCCCTATGCAGATTTTAGTTCCAATAATGTAACACCTACTCCCACATCTGGAGAGATGGAGGACCTTGAGCAAAAGAGTTCTCCGTCTCCAATACCACCATCCCCAGTCAACCTTCGATCCCTTCTTCGAAGTCGTAGCTCCCTTCCTTACTCTTCCCATGATGAAGATGGATCTCGTAAAGTGCATTTCTCTGAAATCGATCAGGTCAAAGTCCTTTCCATGGAGTCTCTCCTTTCTACCATTAACTCAGAGGCCTCTGAGCCCATATACTCCAATCGTCCACATCATCCTTCCCCACAAATAGAAACGGCTTTTCATCAAAGTAGGAATTATTATCAAGTTCGTCCTCCTTGTCGAAATCAAACTGTTTGACAAGGTCACTTTGATCTAACATAGTATGTAGGACTCTCCTAAGCATTTGTATGTTCTTGTTTTGTGCATTTGAGTGTTCTTGTAATTATTTCATTATCATTACAATATGAATGATTGCTGTTATTATTAATTAAAAAATAAAGATGAAAGATGAATTAATGAATGTGTAAATCAAGTTATCCCATTCTACATATCGTCCATATAATATATATAAGAAGACAAATATTAAGTATAAGGAATAAAATTGCAAATTCTGCATACGGTGTATTATATTATAGAAAGTACAAATTAGTTTGGTTTGTTTTCAAAAAGATCAAGTTTTTGGGGTTTCAGAGAGTTTAGACACTTGTCAATAATTTTCCGTTTCTATCGCTTTAAGCTTCAAACAAGTAGTAGGAAAGCAGCATTTGCGAAAGGTTTAATGTTTCATAGGGAGAAAAGTGCAGTTGAATCGAATTGAATGCTTATAAAAGTTTATGGTGACAATGTTCCTAGAACTTGTTTTGACGTTTCAATAATGGTAATTTCAGCGTGGATAGAAAGAAAAAAAAATTCAAAGATAAAGAATGCGAGACATGTCTCGACAAGGATCAAAGATAAACGTAGGTAGAGCTTGGAAAATTAGTGGGATTTACGCAAAAAGTCGTTTTTGTACGATTAATATTGTTTACAAGCAAAAAACCAAATACATCACCCCAAGCATCTCTTTTTAAAAAAGCCCCAAGGTTGATTTAATATGTTTGATACTTCATAGAATAAAATATACTTAATTAACAGAATTTTAAAATTTTAAAACAATGTTAGAAAAAGAGAAAATTAAGTTATGTAAAATGTATACTCATTGTCCTTTTCATGTTTTAGAAATACATCTGTTCACTATGACATGGAGATACAAAAAAGTATTCCTCAATGTGTGTTGTCCCGTATATTATCTATAATTACATTTTTCAATTATTTTTTTCCATAGAATGATTAAAAATACATGTCTAATCCAATTATAAAATATATAAAAAATATATTGAATTGTGCACCCTTTTTTTGAATTTTTGATCTAGAAGTATTAACGATTGAATTGTATATTATTGATATAAGTTAGAAATGTAAAGTATATCTAAATAATAAATTCTTCCAAAAGTTAACAAGTTGACAAAAGGAAAATACAGAAGGGTTGCTACCAGTTGTTTTTCCAAATTTTTCCTTTCCCTTTTAAGAATCGAGATTGCGAGTGAACAAAAAAGCTCGGCATGTGAAGGGTGTTAATATTGTCAAATAGGAATCAACCAATTTAATGCAGAGTTACCATATAGTTACTGTGGGTACGCTCACGACGGGCTTTTTGGGATAAAGAAAAATACTATGTATTCTCCCGATTAGCTGATTTTCATCAGTTGACTCTTTTGATTATATGCAACTGTTATTAACTCCCTTTTGAGAGTCGGGGTTGCAAGTGCACAAAAAAGCTCGTTACTCAACAAATTTTTACAATGAGAAACATGTTTTATGAAGAATTGAAACAAAAGTAAAAGTTTTATTGGAAAATCAAAATGAATATATGAACAATAGGGCATTAATTAGAAAAAGAAAGAAAAAAGTTACATTAATATATTATTTTAAAACCTCAAATATGAACTAAACAAAATTCCATTCATATCAATTTTCAACTAATTTATGGAGATGACAAGTACATTCCTCACAAAAATGATCCCAATTCGAAATGGATCTGGAACAGCAGTCTCCCCCATCAAATCCACATCCAGCATTGTTGTTCTCATCATCACAGTATCCATCCCCAGCAAATTCCGGATACTCACATCCCCCTTCCGATTGATGACATTTACAGCTCTACATACATATGATAGAAATTTTTAAATTGGATAAAAAGGAAAAGATGAACATACGTCACAAAAGAAGTCCCAATCCTCATTTGAATTGTTGCAACAATCCCCTCCGTCAAAGCCACAAACCTCATTGTTGTTATCATCATCACAGTATCCGTCCCCATTAAATGACGGTATCTCACAATTAGCGGATTCTGGATCAGAATCCTCGGAAAGAACTGTGAACATTATTTGAATTCTTATCAAGAATGAAGAAATTATGAAAATTAAATTACCCTCCAGACAATGTTCCTTTCCAATGTTTTTGATGCCAAAGTAATGGTTCTTGAAATCATTCTGACTACAAGAGGACCAAGTATCTGGGGTTTTCCCATAGTCCATGATCCCCGTGCATTCCTTTCCAGAATGGCTCTTGTCAAAGTCATGACTCATACCCATATTATGCCCCATTTCATGAGCTACCACCTTTGCTGTTTCAGCTTCAGTGGTTCTCCACTCATTGATGGATACCTGATATCCATTTGTATCACAGAGACCACCAACATAGGCGATTCCAACTGTTCCATACAAGTTGGAATCTGCACATAGAAACACATACAAATCCGTCTCAGTATCTCCTCGGGCATATTTCTCCACTATGGTAATGGAATCTTCTGCTGTCCACTCACTCCCGTGATAGTACTTGGGGAATCCAATTACGTCTATCTCAATCTTTGTGGGAAGTGTGGGATCATACAAAAAAGTTTGGGTGTGAGTCATGACTCCGGATATCCATTCAAGTGTTTTGGGCTCCTTGGATGCTAGGGACTCGTCAAATCCAATCTTGATGGTCATTTTATGAAGAATTGGGATGACACAACTACTAGCTGAACCAGAGCATTGAAATGAACCCATTAGGGCACTTTTTTCAAATTTTTGAACAAAAATCTCATCATTTGTAATTTGGGACTTGCTGAGAGCATATTCACGGTTTTCATTTCCCTTCCATGGGGAAGGGATTACATGAGATATCTCAGAGGAGGAACCATTGAGCAAATACTGGGCTGTTAATTGTCTTGATACGAGTGTAACTTGAACTTCATTCTCTCCTGGACATCCAGTAACTCCAATGGCAGTACTGGACTCAGTCTTTACACTTCCTAGGTAATGACAGAGTATTTTATTCGAATAATTAGCATTTCGTGATTGAGTCATCCTGAGGTTCAAGGGATCAAAGTGTTGAAGGGAAACTTCCTTAAAATCACCATTTCCTAGATGAAAGGATAGTTTTGGAGAACTAGGAGTACCGGAATAGAGGAACCGACTATGGAGTGGAAGGGGAAATCGAGGAAGACGAGGAAAGTTTGGTCGTTGAAAACCTTGGCCTCTCTGAGGGAACCCAAAGGCGCCTATACAAAAAAGACAAAGGACTAATGAAATCATTTCTTTGATGAAACTCATGATTGATCCAAGTGATGAAACGAATTAATTGGATTTGAGCTAGCTCTCAAGGGTATTTATAGTGTTCATCAAACATGGTACAAGTGTCTGTGTGATGAGTCTTATTTGTCCATCATGCAAAGTAATTGTCAATATTTTTATTTTTGTGGCTGTTGTTGTTTTTCAGATTTCATTCATGTACTTAGGATTGATTGATTGGGGTAAGAATTGATCAGATAAGAATGAATCAACTGTTACCTATTTGTTCTATAAAATGTATGTTTCATTAGATGAACATAATTAATTGATTTGAGGGGGATGAGGGAAATTTTCCTGTAGTTCGAAAATACTTTCTTATTCGTGTTCCTTCTTCTAATATCATCGATAGCAACTTGTAAAGCTCAGACAAAATTACTGATGTTCTGAATGGCAAAAACGAAGAATAGTTCTACTGATTTTGCAAATTAACGTCTGTAAATGTTGAAATGACTTTTTTTATCTAGGTACAAGTATATTTTGGGCAAGAGGAAATACAAATGAACTTATGGTAATTTATCCAAATAATATGAAAGAAATGCTATATTATAATTATATAATGAAATTATATTAAAAATCAAAAATTATCCAATAAGTTTTTTGTGAACATTAAATTTTGAGATCTAATTAAAAGTTTCCAAAAATACGAATTCATTTTCAACCTCAATCAAATCAATCGAATCCATGACTGACTTGTGTATATAGAGAATGGACAAGGAGTTAAATTTAGAAGCCATTGAGGTAGATAGAAGCCATGTTTTGATTCTCCTTGCCAGAAATGTTGCAGTAGTAACGGGATTTACAAGTAACAATTCCAGCCTTTTAACAGTATTGTATAAAAGGCAAAGTTGAGCTCGAGGTAAAGGTTCTAGCTCATAAATTATATCCTGGAATTTCTGAATAAATCTAGAAGTATATCGGACTCTACTTCTGAAAATTATTCAATATTGATCTCAGAGTCATAGTTAGATTTGAGGTAAGAAGTTTCTTTGGATGTATGCAACAATTAGAGATTTGTTGTTTTCATAGGCCTCAAAACTTTGCTGATTAAACCTTTGACAAATCACAGTAGTCATATTATCTACTACAGCTTCCAAATAAATAAAAATCTGTGCAGTTCAAACTGTACGGATTGTTTCAAGTAAACAAAAAAATAAATAACATAAAAATCATCATAGCTGCATACTTGTCAATCCAACAGATAAAAAAAACCTAGATCAATGAGTCAATAAATGAAAATAGTGAATTGACTCATCAATGAAAAAGTTGGGCGTGACAGGAAAATTTTAGGTGTATATTCTGTCAATTTTGTTGTCATTTATTAAACTTCAAATTTATATGTTTTATAAGCCATTAGATCATGGATGGGTAAACTTTGTTCACTTTTGAGCCAAATTCTGTTTTCCATGACTGACTGCGGGCCAAGAGCCCTAATCATATATTTGCAAAATATGTATGCATACATAATTATACTTATTTTATACTATACATATAAGCAATTAATTAATTATTAAACAACCGATTTTATCATTTATGATTTTTTTATATTGATGGGCAATTTTTAATAGAAAGATTCGGTTTTTTTTTTAAAATTTAAATGATAATTATAGCTTTCAAAGGTCTCTGTGGGCCGAAAGAAAAGCTTACACGAGCCGTAAGGTTGCCCATGCATGCATTAGATATTCAAATATAAGGTATGAATAATACTCTTCAATTTAGTAGTTTTGAATAAACCCTCAATGGATTTCTATTTTTTAATCAACTGTTAATTATTTTATTTTTGTAATAAATAAAAAATGATTATTTGGGGAAAAAGTGAAGCCCAACCCTCTTAATGGCGCCGCCCATGTTAAGGAAGTATAATGATTCTGAACATCTGACGTAATTGATGACATTAGTACCAGATTGACTCTCCATTGGAGTTCGTCTCGATTAAAATCGGTTTGTCGGAGGATGTAAGGAGACCAGAGAAAATGGTGAACGTTTAAAATTTGATTAAATGTAGGATAGTCTTAGAGATATGGAATAGATACATTGTATGATTAGTTAATATCAACTAAATAATCAGCTCAAGGATAGGTCATTTTTTGGGGACTGGACCCAATATTTTGGAATAGTCCATTTCGCTCACCCCTTTTGAATGCGAATGAAAATCTAATTTCCTGTTGATTTGAAATTAATACTGAGACGATTCAGGATTTAGTATTGTAAACTGGAATCGATTCTAATTCTGGGATTCAGCCACGATTCCAGGCTTCACAAAAATATACAGTCAAATATACAAATTTTCATTATAGATCTGGACAAAAGCTATCATGTATATAACCAGGGGCTCTTAACTGATCTTCCACTAAGACCCACATTTCTCAATGGTTCTTTATGCCACAATTTATCTTTCAGGTCAAGGAATTTAAACCTGATAAAAAAATTTATTTAGTGTGATTTTAAATAGTGAATGTCTTTGCGACCCAACTATACGTGGTCTGCGACCACCTGTTGAGATTCATTTATCTAAAAGCTAAAAAAAAAAAAAAAGTTAAGAATCACGGATATAGACGGTTAAATTGTTTCTCTAATTATGTATTTTGCCTAATAAATGAACAATAAAATATACTTCTTTGTTATCAAGATAAAATTACAATGAAATTGAATTGGTCGTAAAGTGACAAATAAAAATTATGAATAATATTAATTACAAACAGATTTTATTTTATTCCTTTGCTTTCTTTCCTTATTTTGTATTTCTCAAAATATACACAGGGAAAGCAATTCAGTGGAGAGCTTTTTTTAGCACCTATTATGTGCTCGTAGCTGATTCAACTGGGCAGCTTTAGAATGAATAATATAAAATTAAAGTAGAAACTACTCTGTTGATGGGGGATACAACTTTATTTCTATAATTAAATTATCATAGAAATGCCTTTAAATAAAATATGGGTTCTGAAGAAGAAACTCGTGTCTGGGAGTCCACAAGAGGAACATTTCCTTCTCAATGAAGAGCAAACTCTGGATTTAAGAAAGGGTGAAATCCTATGTCGTGCTCTCTTCCTCTCCATTGATCCTATTACAAGACTCTATATGACATATGCAATGGATCCTGGAGATTCATTTCCTGGGCGCCAAATCGCTAGAGTTGTGGAGAGTCGACACAAAGACTTCCCTAGGGGCAAAGTATGTATTTTCACTCTCCTGTTTTCCTTCTTTTTTCAACTCATCATTATATGTATAATTCCTAAGTTAATTTGTGGATCTCTAGGATGGCAAGCCTATTCCGTGATTCAACCCGATGTTGTTCAAGATATGTGTGGTCACAAAGTCCCTCTTATTGCGGATCTGCCTTCGCAGTTGGAACATACAAAACTACCGAAAACTGCGGCTTTAGGTATTTTGGGCATCCCTGGTGTGACTGCTTACATTAGTTTAATTCATGCCTGTAAAGTCAGTGGTGGGGAAACAGTGGTTATATCTTCTGCCGCAGGACAAATCGGACACATCATTGGACAGATAGCTAAAATATTGGGATGTCGTGTTCTTGGTAATTAACAGTCATTAATTAAATACACTTTTATCCTCTTTCCTTTTCTCTTTAGGTTATACAGGTAACTCAGATAAAGCCTCTTGGCTTAAAACAGACCTAGGAATAGATAATGTATTCAACTACAAAACACAAGAGGTTGAAACCACTCTAAAAATCGGAGCCCCCTATGGTGTTGACATATTCATAGACTCTGTTGGAGGTGCCTTTCATAGCAAAATCATTGACAAAATGAATTTAAGAGGAAGAATATGCATTCTTGGTTCTTTGAGTGCCTATGAAACCCCTTGTCAAGTTCCTTCTGTACCCGCCATAGACATGGATGTCGCTCTAAAGGAATTGACCATTATGGGCTTCAATATTTATCGCTATTGGGATAAAGTATCTGAGGCCCTTGATCAATTGACTGATTGGTATGAGGAAGGTCAAATACAAGTCCACGAGGAATTGATTGAGGGGATTGAGAACGTACCCAATGCACTCATGGATCAATTGAATGGGAAATATTATGGAAAGCTAATCGTGAGGATTTAAATTAATAAGGACTCAAAGTCAAGTATATGGTGTGTGCATTTAATCCATAAGAAAAATTAATCAATATCTAGTAGCAATATGGCTATGATTTATAAACATGATACCTTAAGACAGTATATTAACTAATACTGAATATAAATATAATTGAATAAGCATTCAGTGTTAACCTTGATTCTTTGTTGCTTCAGAGATATTGGCCAAAAATTATAGTATAATAATAGTAGGATATGAATATCATGCAAGATAATCTAGAATTCTATAGATTAAATTGTTCAATTTTGCCGATGATGAAATGAATATGACAATGAACTTAATGAACAAAGATATAAAAAACACGCAACCTATTATATACATTATGGTTTTAAAAATAATAATATCCGAGTCTTCTCGGAATAACATTCGTCTGAATGGAATACCGAATACACTAGTAATCTTCAATTCATATTTGAATCCTATTTCTTTATATTATTATATATTTATATTATTTATGTATATAAGTCTTTGCTAATGATTTGATTAACTATCACGAGAATAACTTGAAAACTATAGACATAATAATTATCATTTATCATAATACTATTATTATTATGGATTGGTATGTATGCCATGCGTGGTTGCGTGAGTAAAGATTGACAGTAGTTCGGTGTACTGTGATGAGCTAGAGGGTCTTCCACTGACGTCATAAAAGCAATGCTCTTATTATACTTATAGCAAGCAGCTAATATGTTATTAAATGCAAGAAAAGAGCCGTGGTCATTCGAATACTACTTGAGACTCTTTGCTCCTTCTCTACATCAATAAAGGCTCTCATGTCTACCGGTGGGGGTTGTTGGGTAGCGGAGGCTGTCCCATCAGCTTCTTTTACCCCTCAAGAACATTCCGTGGAGCTTCTTCGCGTCATTTTCTCTCAAAACACGACTCCCGTCCTCGTTAATCCATCTGAAAAACCTTTTTTGGTTCTATCACTCATTCGCGACTACGCAGGTCCATCCATCCGTCACTCCAATGCTCGAGCGATCCTCTCCCTTCCGACTGAAACGCAAATACAGCCCTGGAGAGAATTTCTTGAGAGAAGTACGAACTTTAAGTCTGGAATCACGGTTCTGACTCATGAGGAATTATTAGACACTGAGGACAATGAAAACATTGCTCTCCTTATCCTGGATGCGGCTCACGTCTTGAATACGGATAATCCCTTCTTTCAAGGTGGTTCTTAGTCATATGCCCCTCCCCAAGGACCTTTCTAATTAATCATTTCTTTCTATTCCCTTAAATAACAGAGACCTACCCCAAAATCAAAAGTCGTATCAATTCTCGCATTATCACACTCACGGCATTCCTTTTCAATGGGGACAAAACACTTCGATCCCTGGGTAAGAGGCTCTCTAAACTCGAAAATACCTATGGTAATAGAGTCGAGACCTCTTGTGAGGTTTTAACCACTCTGAGATATGTCTCAAAACCACGCTTTGGTGTTTTGACCTATCTACAACCCAAGGATCCAAATGAGATTGAAAGTCAAATCGAGAATAGTATACAGGGCTTTATCAACTTTTTGACTCATCACCGTTTTTCCCTGGAGGAGACGTATGGGGAAGACTTTGAGGATATCATTCAGGAAATACCGGATCCTTCCAAACTTCCATTGAAATTAATAGAGGACTTCCTCAACATACTTCGCACTTGTGGAGTTTGGTGTGCCGAGAGAGCAGCTCTTCTCCTCACCATCAAAATTGACAAGCTCAAAACTCGAGAAAAGTATGAGAGACATTATCTGCTTTTGAGTGTTCTTTACTCGGAAATGCTCAAAATATGCAAAATCTGTGATGATGCCTTCGTGGACTTGACTGATAAGGAAAAAATGACCAAATATTCCAAACCAAAACTTCTTCGACTCATGAACGTTCTTCTCCAGTATAAACCTGAGCACATTACAGATCATTCGGAGGATCCAAAGGAGAAGGAACCTAAAGAAGACTCCAGTACTCCGAAGGAGGAGGAAAAGAAAGGGGGGAATATCCCTCCAGGAAATACTCAATTACATAATCCTCATCATAGATATAGGTCCAAGAGAAAAATCTATTATAGTTATGACGATCCCAATGCTCTCTGTGGAGTTGTCTTCGTTCAAGATAAATTTATCGCAAAGATTTTGTATCATTACTTAAAAGAGTACAGTAAAAGTGACAATAAGTTCTCATTCTTGACTCCTCAATACGCCATTACTTTGAAAGTAAGTACATGCATAGTTCTTTGATTTTACACATTTACCATTTGATATGTTTGATTTAGCCAGAGGAAGAAGCTGAAGAAACGGATGAGGGCCTACTTAATCATAGAAAGCAAGAAGAAGGTCTTCGACGATTTAGAATGAGAGAATGCAACATTCTTATTAGCAATTCATTGCTTGAAGTTGGAATTGATGGTGTACGATGCAATTTAGTGCTGGCTTTTGACGTTCCTGACTCATTTCACACCTATGCTCATTACAAAGTCAAAGCAAAGTCATCCATATCATGGTTTCTTTCTTTGTGTCAAGAAGATAAACTTGAGTCATACTTGAACTCTCTCAAGGAGTATCATAGTATCGAGAGATCTCTTGTTGATCGATGCCAATACAAGGATCCATCCGTGGAAGAGCGCTATCTATCAGATGCAAATGATCACATCGTTCCTCCCTTTATTCCCAAGAATTTATACTATCCCACATGTTATTTAAAGAATTCTATACTTCTTCTCAATCGCTACTGTGCAAAACTTCCATCCGACACTTTTACGCGTCTCACTCCCCTAGCTGGTATTTTGAAGACTGAGGGTGGTTACATTTGTGGTATACAACTTCCCATCAATTGTCCATTAAAAAAGATAATCATAGGATTAGTCATGCCTAATGAAACTCTTGCTAAAAGAGCTGCTGCCTATGCAGCTATTCTTGAGCTTCATAAAATAGGAGAATTAGATCCCTTCATGAATCCTGTGGGTAAAGATGGAAGTGGTCATGCAGCCTATCTCAATAATCGTTTCCTTAAACATAGAAATTATCATGGGAATAGAACATTCAAAAAGAGTTCCTACACTCATTCTGAGAATAACTCTAAGGAGCCTCTACGTGAAAAGGGCCTAAATAATAATAATAATATTAATAATACTATCAAAGAGGAATCCTCTGGTGAAGCTTTTATCAAAAATGAATCGGAGTCCAAGTATGATAATTCAAATGGGGATAAAATTGATGTTGAAAGCCCTTTAAATATTGAGAAATTGTCCACTCTAACGGAAAATGTGAGTATTCAATCCCAAGAAATCAACAACATGAAGGATGGAAAAGTTGAGGAAGTCAGTCAACCAAATGAGGAGCTTGCTCCTTATGATGAAATTATAAGCCCAGAGGAGGGCATGAGTGAAATATCCGAATCAAAGGATCTTTTGCATAGTTCTAGCGATATATTACCTACCGAGATTAAGGATCTTGAAGAGGTTGGTATATTACCTTCTGAGAGTGTTGATTTTGAAGAGGTTGCTATATCACCGATTGAGAGTGATGATCTTGAAGAGGTTGCCATGTCGCCGACTGAGAGTAAGGATCTTGAAGAGGTGTCTATATTACCTACTGAGAGTGATAATCTTGAAAATGTTGCTATATCACCGACTGAGAGTGATGATCTTGAAGAGGTTGCCATATCACCGACTGAGAGTAAGGATCTTGAAGAGGTGTCTCTATTACCTACTGAGAGTGATGATCTTGAAGAGGTTGCCATATCACCGACTGAGAGTAAGGATCTTGAAGAGGTGTCTCTATTACCTACTGAGAGTGATAATCTTGAAAAGGTTGCTATATTACCGACTGAGAGTAAGGATCTTGAAGAGGTTTTAGAAGAAGTAAGAATTTGCCCTGAACCATCTGTAACTGTTAATGGCGAATCCGAGTCAAAGGATATTGTTGAGAATTCTAAGGAATTACTGCTGACTCCTTCTGATGAGACTAAAGACGTAGCTCTAAAACAAAATAACAACTCGATTGAAGAATCAAACGCAACGATTAATGATAAGTCCGATTCCAAGGATGCTGAAGATAACGCACAAAGTGTTGACAACACTAAAAAAGATACGCTTCCTCCAGCGTCCCATTTCGATCCTCCTCGTCCTGGTACAACCAAACGGCGTCAATATTACTACAAAAAGGTGGCAGGCTGCCTGAAACCAAAGACTATTCATGATCCTTCTCCTGTCTCTTATCGTTTGTATCATCTCAATATGAAGCTTTCTTGTCCCATACCAGATGATCAAAACACTCGAGGACGAAAAATTTACCCACCCGAAAATTCACTACAAGGATTTGGTTTCTTAGTGAAGGGTGTTAATTCTATTCCTCCAATTTGTCCTTTTCCAATTTATACGAGATCCGGTGAAGTACTTGTGGAAATTAAGGAAAACAAGGAGGCCATTTCATTGACTGAGGAAGAATATGAATTAATCCTATGTTTCCATCGCTATACTTTTTCAAAAGTTCTGCGATTAGAAAAGTATCCCATGCAATTCACACCGGATAAAAGTCACAACTCCATACTCGTACTACCTTTGGTAAAATCGGTTCAACAAGTGTCTGAACTTGGTTTTATCATTGATTGGCATTTTCTTCGTCGCATCAAAGAAGAAAATGAGAAGAAACTAAGTGTCGTTTCGGATGAAGATAGAGCTGATTATGCCTTTGATAAAGAAGAGTATTTAGATGCTGTCATTATGCCGTGGTATCGGAATCAAGATCAGCCTCAATACTTTTATGTGGCTGAGATCTGTGATCATCTTAATCCAACTTCTGATTTTCCTGGACAAGGATTTGAAACTTTTTCCAAGTATTACCAAACGAAATATAACATTGCAATACAAAATTTGACGCAACCTCTATTAGATGTGGATCATACTTCTCATAGACTTAATTTCCTCACGCCCAGATACGTGAATAGAAAGGGCGTTGCACTCCCCACATCATCCGAGGAAACAAAACGAAATAAAAGAGAAAATTTGGAGCAAAAACAAATTCTTGTACCTGAATTATGTGAAATTCATCCCTTCCCTGCTAGCCTATGGAGACAGACCGTCTCACTGCCTTGTATATTGTATCGACTTAATGGGCTTCTCATTGCAGATGATTTAAGGAGTCTGATTGCTCGTGAAATGTCTCTTGGAAAACCCAAATTAGACTCAGATTTCGTTTGGCCCCCTCTTGACTTTGGTTGGACGTTGGCTGACGTTTTAAAAAACAGAGACAATGCACTTGCATTAAATACGCAAGATAATCCTAAGAAGAACCGACGTGTAAGTACCCTTACTGTTACCCTTATTTACTCATGTGGACCTTTTAGTGTCTTATTATTAATATTATTTTTTTTTTTAGATTGTCAATTCCACTACGCATGTCATTATCACTGAGACTCTGTCCCCTGTACCAGATACTCCTGCAATTGAAGAAATAAATGATGATGAAGAGGAAGATGAAGGACCTAGGGATGGAAATGATGATTTAACTAGTTTGAGTGATAGGCTAATGAATAAAATGAATGAGGAAGATAATAAATTGAAGCAACGGCAACTTGAGATTGGTACTTGGAGTAATGATCTGATCGATAATGTAGGAAAACATAGTAGTAAAAGCATTGGTTCCTCTAATGGAGGGAAGTTCCTTCGTTTTCAAGAAGAGTTTGATGAAGAGGATTTGGAGCTTTTGGATCCAAATATGGCTTTGCCAGATAATCTTACGCTTTTGAACAATGAGCTCCTTCCAAAGACCTTGGAAAAAGAAGGTGGCTCCAAGGATTGGGGCACTGGAATTGAACAAAAAATATTTAGAGTAGGATCACCAACATTTTTTTCAAATCCTAATATTAATATACCTGGAATGATGGATGACTTGGACGGTTTATCATGCTCAGATTCCGATGATGATGACTATTATTATGATAACTTTGATAACTATCGAAGAAAAGCGTTGGACTACAATAATCCAAATTCCTCAGTCACCCAAGATGGTAGTGTAAGAATAGAGTTTCGTGGAGAAAATATGGCAGAAGCCATCGAAGATGAACATGAAGAAAATTTAAGAGTTGAGTCCTTGGCTCGTAATTTGGAAGAGGAAGCAAAAATGTTGAGTGAAATACCTTGGCCAGAGGAACAAGAAAACGAAGAAAAAGAGAAGGATAACAATGAAGAAAATGAGGATCAATGCACGGAATTGAAAAGTGAAATGAACTCAGTTGATCTTGACGTCCTTGTTCTCAAGGAAGCTGACTCTTTCAATAGGTATGGATTTCCAGAGAAGCAGTCTAGTAGGGAATATCAAAAACTGGAATACGATCCCGATAAAAATAATATTCTGGATGAAAAAGAGGTGGTGGATTCCTTCATGAAGGAGTTTAATATTAATAATATGGATATTATTGAGCCCATCGATTATCCCAAAGATGAATGTGAATTCATAGGAGTCATTCCGAGAGATTCTGATAAGGAAATGAGCTTCAGTTTTGATCATCAACCCGAAATAGAGTCTCATCCTGGGCCAAGTCCTAGTATTATTCTTCAAGGGTTGACCATGTCTAACAGTAATGATGCCATCAACCTTGAGAGATTAGAAACTATAGGGGACTCGTTCTTGAAATATGCCATTACTTCCTACCTGTTCAATGTGTATGACACCGTTCATGAGGGTCGTTTGAGTCATTTACGATCGAAACAGGTCTCAAATTTAAATTTGTTTAAACTTGGTAGAAAAAAGAGGCTCGGAGAGTGTATGATCGCGACAAAATTTGAGCCACACGATAATTGGCTTCCCCCCTCCTATCACGTTCAACCAGAGTTAGAGCAGGCTTTGATAGAGTCTGGTGTGCCTGCGAATTTATGGAACATGGCTGAGTTTCCGTCCGCAGATTTTGGACGCATGACAACCAAGGAAATTGTTGAGCTAATTCAAGAAAAAAGTCGAACAACTCAACAACCTGGGAACTCTTCCACAGAGTCAGTCCAAGACATGCCTTCCTTTGTTCCTTATAATCTCCTGACGCAACACAGTATTCCGGATAAAAGTATTGCTGATTGTGTCGAAGCTTTGATTGGAGCATATTTAATATCATGTGGTCAACGAGGAGCTTTGTTGTTTATGACTTGGCTGGGCCTCAAAGTCATTCCTCCGGAGAAAAATGAGGGACGTTGCAATTCTGCCTCACAAAAAATCGAACATCTTCCTCATATCGATAGACAATTGAACTTTTTTCTTAGTGGATATGAGGAATTTGAAGAGCTTATAGGTTATAAGTTTAAGGATAAGACCTACCTTCTCCAATCCTTTTCTCACGCATCCTTCTATCCTAACCGTATCACCGACTGTTATCAAAGACTAGAGTTCTTGGGAGATGCCATTCTTGATTATCTTATAACCCGTCATCTTTATGAGGATTCAAGACAGCATAGTCCTGGTGCATTAACAGATCTTAGATCCGCACTCGTGAATAACACTATTTTTGCATTTCTTGCTGTTAAGTTTCAATTTCACAAGTACTTTAAGCATTTCTCACCTGGACTTCAAACCGTCATTGATCGATTTGTCAAATTGCAAGTTCAAAACGAATTCAAAGTATTTGATGAGTTCTATTTGATCGAAGAGGATGATGACTCTGAAGAGGCAGAGGACATTGAGGTTCCGAAAGCATTGGGAGATATTTTCGAATCAGTGGCAGGAGCTATTTTCTTGGATAGCGGACTCAGTTTAGATGCTGTATGGTGCATTTACTACCGAATGATGCAGACTGAAATCGAGCAATTCAGCTCAAATGTGCCCAAGTCTCCCATCAGGGAACTCCTGGAATTGGAGCCTGAAACTGCAAAGTTTGGTAAGCCTGAGAAATTGGCTGATGGTAAACGTGTTAGAGTAAGTGTTGAAGTCTTTGGTAAAGGAACATTTAAGGGAATAGGGCGTAATTATCGTATTGCTAAATGCACTGCAGCTAAATGTGCCTTGAGGGCCCTAAAGAAGTCATCCCATTCTCATCATAAGTGAAGAAGAGTCTTCGCGCCTTGTTGATAATAGCCTTAGACTTTGTATGTATGTTATAGCCATCCTCATTATCTTTCATTAGGGAAAAAGAAGTTATATTAATTGTTTTAATGGATATTTTTGGGGTTGTTCATCCAAGGAATTGATGCTATGTAACTCTATGCCTACAGTCGTAAAATTCATGTCACGCAAATAAACAATAGAACAAACAAAAATAAAAAAAAATATAACCTAATTATTATTGATTAAATTAAAATACATTTTTTTTCTTCCAAAGTTTGAGTGACTAAAATCACAAAATTAATACATCATATGTACAATCGTACGATTTGTTTAACAAAATTATATGAATGGACCTCTCTCTATATATATATTGTAAGAAAAAATGACAGTGACCAAGGTTAATAATAATAATAATAATAAACTGTAACAACAACACAATTTTAAGGGAAGGAGGGCAAAGCCAATCGCCAATCAGACTAACAATGATTCGAAACAGAGCTATATTATAATACTTTACTTTATTCGGTTTGGAGTAAGGTAGAACCAGTGTAGAGATAATAATTTGGAAAATTCCTTTTCATCGAGTCCAAAATGGCTATCCGAAATAATAAGATTCAAATCCCAATCCTCTTCCTTGATTCTATTCATAATTCTGGATATATCTGATGTCTTAATATCAAAGGACTTGAGATTACCGAAGGTATGCAGCTTTGGCAGCGCTTCAATCACAAGATCAACACTCTCACGGTTGAGCTCGGGTGCTCGAAAGAGAATTAAAGTCTCCAACTGGCTCAGCATAGTACACCATACCTCTAATTCTGATGTGCTCAAATCACTGACCTCTAATACTTTGAGACTATAGAGAATGCGAGTGTTCCTGATCAAAAAGCCTAAACAATGTTTTGAAAATCCCGAACATGAGATCTCAATTTCTTTGAGTTGCGGAAAGTAGCAAGTTTTTGCTGAGTCAGAAGATAATTCCCGTAATTTGTTATTGCTCACAACTGGGCTTTCATTCTGAATAATGAGATAAATCAAGTTTTGACAATGAAGTGCAATGTCCCCCAAGTCAATTCCTCTGCATTGGATTTTAAGTCCTTTTAACTGATGTCCTATTACATTAAAGCAAGCGTTTACGTCCTCAACTACTATGTTCTCAAGTGTTAAATATTCTAATTGCTTCCAATTGCAAAATACACCTGCGTGAAGTCTTCTCAGACTATTGCTCCCTAGAAACATTGTATTTAACTGAGGACAACAATTCCCAATGGTTTGCAATTTTTGATCTGAGGGACCCCGATAAAAGATTTCCGTGAATTTCGTACTAAATCGTTCATCATAGCCAAATACTTGTTTTAAACCAGCTGAAGCAAAAACTAAATATCCGAGAGAGTAAACATTCGGACAACACTCGATGATAACTGAGGCTCCGTCTCCTTTGACACGTGTGTTTTCAAGTCTGAGTTTTCGTAAGGATTGACAGATTGGGAGTCTATTTAGTTCGTACAAGGGGTTTTTGATGACTTCATAAAAAGTTTTTCTCAAGTAAAGGAATTGCAAAGGCGAGGATCTATGATGGTGATGATGACCAGAAACAGGAAGAGGCTGTGGAGGAGACGTTTCCGACGGATCTGGTATGGGTTTATCAAAATGAGGATGTGGAAAAGCTCTTTGGCATTTACGATGGGATCCCACAGTTTTTTCACGATCCCAACATTCCGTAAATATTTGTTCAGGATCCTCAAATAAAAGACATATCACTCCAAAATCTGTAACAATGTCAGCCCCTGCAATGTCGAGCTCCATGAGACTCGGGCAGGATTGACCTGTAAGGAGAATAAAGATTCAAGAAGGATTATAATCTATGCTATGAGAAATTCGTAAAGGCATCATTACCAATTAAATTTAAACATAGATTAGTAGGAACATTCCTCTTGAGCGTCAAATACTTGAGATATGTTCCTTGAACAATGATACTGTTGAGGGAATTGCTATAACAAAGCTCTTTTGGAATGACTAATTTCTCGAGATTTGGACATTTCTCGCCAATGAGCTTCCATAAACACCGTGCAACTTCCTCAATCTTATCATTTTCAGGCCAATCTTTGTTAATACTAAAGTCAAGAACTGTTGTTTCGTCATTAAGAAACAATTCAAGGAGTCGAAATGCGGGGAGTCTCCGATAGTGTTTGTCCCTTTGTGCGTTTATACCATTATTCCTAAGCGGGGAAGGTGAATTATTATTGCTTAGAGGTCCGTTCTCAGAGCATACGTGATGAAGGGACTGAATGACAAAGTCCACCATTTTCTTTAGAACCATGTCCCTTAAAACTCCACGTAAACGACTTAATTCACACTCTAAAGACTGAAAAAGAGAGTCAATGGGTCGGCAATACGTCTTTAAGAGGATTGATTTCTCTTTAAAAAAGCTTAAATAGAACAGTAGATTCATTTCATCTGACAGGTAGTCATAGTAGACTCTAAGGCATTGATCCTCCAAGCTTTTTGGTGCTCGTTCCAGAACTTTGGGCATATCTGAAATAATAATAAAAAATGACTAAATATATTTTTAGTATAGATATTAATGAATGCAGATTAAGAAATATATTTGATTATTATTTAGTACAAATATGCTTTCAGAGTACATCAATATTTATGGAAAGACTTCAAAAATATCAACATGATATGATGACTCAATAATTTCATCATTATCCAGACTAAAATATGCGTTAGTAGGGAGGGCATCAGAGCATGGTTAATTGGAGTAGGATTGTCTATTTGTAGCTGTCGTCACATAGATCTGTAAGGATATAAAACTATAATCTTACATAGAGGTATACAAGTAATTAAGGACAATAATTGTAAGTATTGATTAAGGGTGAAGAGATAAATGATTAATTAGTAAAAGTACATTTTGAATTATGTAGAAGATAAAAAGATCTTTGGCTGAACGGGGGAGATTTCAAATGGATACATGAATGAATATATTTTTTGATTCCATTGTTTTTTGATTATAACGAATTGATTTATATACTTTAAATGATATAACTTAAATAAAGTTAATTAAAATTTTCTTTATATATAAATATATATTTTTTTTAAAAAAAAAAGAAAAGAGTAAAATAAAAAATATCAGAGAAGTGAAGTATTGCTCACGGGTTGTATACATGAAAATGAATGTATATAAAAAGATTGATTCTAATACTTTTGGATACAATATTTTCAACAGTCTTATAAAAAATAATAAAATAAAAAAAGCTGTAAGTGATGATTAGTTAATATGAATAAAGTTGAAAGAAATAGCGCTTTTGTTTCTCATTTGTGACTCATATGAATGAACGAACTCCAACGCTATTTTGTTACGACTGTTAGTGGAGTTAAGGTAATGTGTTTGTATATTGATGAAGTGTTTTAAGCAAAAGAGCGCCTCTTCCCCTCTAAGATACTATTTCTCCCCCTCTTTCTCCATTGATTTCCCGTGAGCCTCTTCCTTGATGAACAAAAGAGGAAACATTCCAAGGAGACATCCAATGATTACACCCACGGTTCGTCCAAACGTAGAAGCAACACGAAATGGTTTAGAATTAAGCTGATCCGAAGATAGTTTTGGAGGCCCACCTGAGAATCGAATTGCAAATCGCTCAACGTACCATGCAGATCCCATACCAAAGACGTCCGAGAGCGTGTTCCCTAAAGCAGCTGCTGCCATGGTACTAATACAGAAACTCGCTCCGATTGTCCATTCAATGGACTCTCCTGCAACAATCATTACAGCATTGTCCAAGAATCCAAAGCCCACAAAGGGGATTCCAGAGTGAAAGCAATGCAGGCGAAGTAATTCCTTTTTTGGAGCCTCGGGAGGACTGGATCCCCCAGAGTCTTTGAGGGCTTTGATTAATTCCTGACGATCAGAAGGGGATAATTCTTTGACAAAGGAAGAGGCTTGCGTAGGAGTCCATAGTTGTCGGATAAAGATGCGAGATCGAAGGGGCAGCATCATTTGACGTTAATACTAATACTAATGTAGAGAGAGAGAGAGAGAGCGGATCACGGATCCCTGCTGGATTACTAATCGACTACACTAACTTTGATATTATATTTCACTATTTTGACAAGCCTCCGTCTGACGTCATAGTTGCTCAAAATATTGAATATTTATATACATATTTTCCAACTCCAGCCATATATATATATA
This sequence comes from Lepeophtheirus nordmannii, assembly GCA_963680855.1. Classification (NCBI taxonomy): domain Eukaryota; kingdom Metazoa; phylum Arthropoda; class Copepoda; order Siphonostomatoida; family Caligidae; genus Lepeophtheirus; species Lepeophtheirus nordmannii. The sequence continues at coordinate 27,486,736 of OY804524.1, read as the reverse complement.
TATATATATATATATATTTTAAGTATATAATATATATTAATATATCTCTCGCACCACGAATGGATTTTTTTTAATCATCAGAGTACTCGTATAAGCACTCGAATAAAAAACAATCATATTTAAAATATAAAATAATATATATATAAAGGAGTCTTTATAAGTAAACTTATGTCTCTTAAATGTCACTAAGTCTAAAGACAATATTCCTTTGGTTCTTATATTATATTATTTCCTAACATCCTTTAAAAATAATGATAATAGTAAAAAAGAGCAAAATGGGTATTTTATACTGATAATACATACATATATGACTTTAATATATGTATTTTTGGAATTGAATCCAGGGCCTATGTATCAATTATGTATATTTAAAACAAAATAGATGAAGAAATGAAAAGTAAAAAAATTATATATTAAAAGTACACACTTTTTAACAAATAAATACAATGTTTTCTTGTCTTTTTTTTTATTATTAAATCATGCCTCCATTTACATCAACGGACGCACCAGTGATATATTTCGCCTTAGATGAGGCCAAAAATGCAACTGTTTCCGCAACATCCTCAGGTTGTCCACAACAGCGCAAGGGAATAGTGAACAATACCATTTGTATGATCTAAAAAATAGATATATAAAAAAACCGTGATCAACATATATATATCTCTCTAATAAGGGACTACTTTACATGCTCAGGTACATCCTTGGTCATAGGCGTATCAATGTATCCAGGACAAATACAATTGACTCTAATATTATACCTTGCGAGTTCCTTTGCGGCACTTTTGGTAAATGAAATAACTCCACCCTTTGAGGCAGAGTAATTCGTTTGTCCAATGTTTCCTATTTTTCCCAACACACTTGATATATTCACAATAGAACCCGATGTTTCTGCTCTTTTCAGGGCCTGACTCCCGTGTTTGGTTATGAGATAAGTACCTAGGATAATAAATAAATAAATGACTCCATTTATCACCTACTAAAAAGGGAGCCAGTACCTTTTAAATTAACATCAATAACCTTATCAAAGTCTTCATCCTTCATTTTCAATAAATATCCATCCTTTACGATTCCTGCATTGTTGACGATAATATCTGGCGGTCTTCCAAACTCCTTTAGGACCTATAAACATTTACTAATTAGTCTCTATGTTATTGTGTTATTATATATAATATAAGTAAACGCATTACGTTTGAAAAAAGAGTTTTGACCTCTCCAGCATTGGACACATCCACTGTATAAGAAGCATGCTTTTGATCTTGAAAGTCATGCACACAGGCCTAAAAAACAATGGAAGGAAAATATAATTTAGGTATTAATTATAAAAAGTGGCCATATTTTATATTATATTGCTTCTCATTGGAAGCAAAATTAGTAATTACGGATAGAACTTCTTCCTCTTTTTCCACACTCATTCGGGTTCCAACTACAGAGCATCCCTCCCGTGATAAAACACGACATATTGATTTTCCAATTCCGCCTGCTGCTCCGGTTACGAGCGCTAATCGACTAGCAAGTGACATTTTGACAAATATTAAAAGTGAATGAACTTGAAGCTGCCTGCACGTCGAGCTTTTTTGGCCACTCGCAACCTCGACTGACAAAAGGGAAAGGAAAAATTTGGAAAAACAACTGGTAGCTACCCTTCTGTATTTTCCTTGTTGCCAACTTTTTAATATTGGGCAGAATTTATTATTTAGATATACTAAATATTTATAAATTTTACCAATCACAAACCAATCGTTACTACTTCTAATATATTCAAAATTCAAAAAAAGGGCGCGCAATCCTTGATTTAATATATTTTTTATGCATCAAAATCAGAAATAATAATAATACCCTTTTAGAGTTCATAACACGTAGAGTCAGCTGCTTTAAATCAAAAGAGTTAAAAGATGAAAATCAGCTGAAGGGAGAATACAGTGTAATTTTGTTTATCCCAAAAAGCTCGTCGTGCTGACCGAACGTTAGAGAGAGGTTTGGATGTCAATGAATCATTGCACAATTAAAAGTCACATGGTCGGCCGGGCGTGTTTACCACATGAATGAATAGCTATTTTTATAATTAGTTACATATATACATTTTATTTTATTTTTAAAAGATAGATCGAATACATATAGGTTCAGTGACATTATGATGTATTTTTTTAAAATAATAATAATAATCATAAATTAGACTCTCAAACATCTGGGATCGATTCAGATAGTATTTTATACTATCAGTTAATGACTTTATTTTACAGAGCTATCAATGATTAATAGATCTCATCAAATGCGATTTCAAAATAGTATTGTACATATTAATATTATTATTGGACTAAATTTCCTTCACCATAGCAATGTATTGCTCCAATTCCACCATTTCTGCGTGCATTATTTTGGTTTGTTGCCCAATGGCTGACTCCTTTGGCTCTACAAAGAGACATTTCCAGCCTTCCATGAGATTTTCTAGTGCATCGTAGAGAGAAATTAATAATTCCATTTTATCTTCTGGTGAGGGCTCTCCTTCCTGCTCCGAGCTCATGTTTTCGAATCTATAATTTGCTAAAAATACTTGAGCAGCGTGCAGTTCATGAAGTACGAGACCTGTGAGGAGAACGGAGTCATTATTTGTTTGTTTGTGAATGAAATCCTTATACTAACCTCTGCCCAATGACATCCCTGGCTCTACTTTATTTTGAACAGCAAGTACATCCTTGCAAAAGGATTGTCGCTCCAATTGAATTTTTTTACCCTCATCATCCATTTGAGATATGGCTGCATTGCTTCGAATGAGGTGAACAAGAGTCATTTTGATTTCGATAATGAATACATGAGACTCCCATAAAATTTCCTCATACTCCTTCAAAAAAGGTAAACATGTTATCCATGCTTTTCCAATACGATGCAACTTATTCCTGCCCTTTATCAAGGAACTATGAACAAAATAAAAGAAATATAAGCAATGCCGTCTCTCTATAAACCTTTCTCATGCATACTTGGATATTCTCATGACATCCTTCTCGCTCATAATCTCTGGGCAATCCCTACATTCATAGTCTTCAGAGTCTCTCGTACGGGTTGAAGGGGATTTCTTACAGCCTTGACACAGAAAGGAGCTTGAAAAAGTACCTAGTTCTGTCGGATCCCCACAGCGTTCACATTTACATTCAAAGAATTTGCTCTCTTTGAGGATCTCTTGTCGTCGATCGTAGTCTTCTAATGGACTAATGTAATTAAACGTAATTGGAGTCTTATTTTCAATGAACACGGCCGCATAAACATCTATATACATTCCACTATTAATGACGAGTCTTGCATTCCCTACACAGCTATGATTCATAAGTGATGGAACATTGTACAGACCCTGAATTGATTCTCCTGCACCTATATAAACAGTCAAAGACATTACTTTAAGTTGAAATATTAATTATCCATCATCATTTCTTACGTTTTTCTCCAAATAATTGTTGATCTGTCCGTTCGAGCTCAAAGCTATTTGTGATCCAAATACCAACGAGTCTCTCCAATTCTTGGTCCTCTTCTATTTCTAAATCACTCTTTAGTTCCTTCAAATGTTGAAGTATTCCATCTTCAATATTTTCCCATCGACCTGAAGAGCTCTTGATTTCATCAACATGGTCTTCCAAAAGAAGAAGTTTTTCATACATTTGTGGATTTGACTTCTTCAAGAGAGCAAAACGTAGTATTGTTACAATCTCACACCTTTTTATGGAGATTTCTAGTTTTTCGAGTAATTTGCATTCCTCTTGAGAGTGAAACTTTTTTTCGCATTCTGAACTACAAAGAGGATATCCACAGCCCCCCTCACAAATGCTCATATTTTCATCCAAAATGATGTGACAGCCAAGGCAAGACGGCTTAGGATAGTCTAATCTTGGTCCAATTACACATGGAGACGCAGACACAATCAAATCCCCTTGCTTGATATCCCGAGCAGTTCTTAATTGTCTGAAAAAAATAACAAGTACCACAATTAAATTAAACAAAAACATTTATACTCCAGTACTCAAAATTGAATCCTCATTCAAGGATTAAAACAATCATTCAGCTCATAATATCATGTAAAACCCATATTAATACTTAAAAGGTAAGGATTATAACCTTCCTAGAGGGGATTGAGTATCTTCAATCCTGTAAGGAATACAGGTCATTTTATGCTCCCTCCATTTTCGCTTTTGATGCTCTTTGGAGCAGTACCAAACCAATTCGCAGGCACCGCACTGAAGCATTGCAGGAGCTTCGCAATGATCACAAATTTTATCAGTTTCAATTCCAGCCATTATCAAAGAATATCATAAGTGATCAGTTCATGTTATTTGAGTATATCTATTTGTGTGAACTTTGGCAATTTTTCAAAGATTGTCATTGAGGGAGAAAGTACATTTCGATTTTTAAATCGTGGGTGCAGGGTGTTTATTTGTTGTTTCTAATTAGGTATCTTTTATTTATATAATTGTCAGGATAATTATGATTATATTATACAAATACTAATTAATTCTTCGTATTATATCCTAACTATGAAGGCATACAATTTCTCGGGAAGGATCAAAAGAAGAATATATTCTTTAATTCATCTCGACCTGGAGACAATGAAATCTCTTGTACTGGTGTAGAAAGTACAACTAAATCATTCGATCATAAATGATTTTTTTAATGAACTCAATTCAACTAAAAAGTGAATTTGAGATTTGTGCTTGAAGTTCATTAACACTTTTTAAACTCTAATTCAATTCCTACTCCTCAATAACATTTTTTAAAAGAATACTCATAAATATTTAGTACCTTAAGAAAATAATAGGACAATGAAATTAATCAAAAGGACTTTTAATTTTAAAATTCGCGATCTTGTTAATTGATTAAATATAATATTATTATTTTATATAAAGCAGATTCATCAGCTTAAGCGAAAAATTCAATAACTTTCCACAAATTTTTTATTAGAAAAATCCTTAAAAGAGGATTAAATTGGGTTTTAAGTTAAAAATATGTAGTGAATATATTTTTATTGGCCCCGAAACAATTTTTGAGGATATAAAATATGACCTCAAAATGGAAGGATTGTTTGAAATACCCCCGTGGCATTGTTATTACACGACAACAACAACAAAATATTATTGATATACTATTGTACAAACGTCAAATTAAATTGCCAACAAGAATTTTTCATCAAAAATGATGTTATTTACCACAATGGGTTGCGTGGTCATTTGCTGCTTATATATATATTATTTGCATCATTTCAAATGATTGCTTAAATTAATGACGTCATATGAGGAAATTCTATGATATTTATTATTTATTATTCATCGATTGAAGCGCTATTTTATTTATAGTAGATAAAACTATTCACGTTGGGTTGATTCGTTTCCACGGCGAGATTAACACGAGTTTGGCGGCCTATAGATTGGATCATTGAAGATAACGATCATGCAGTCGAGTCTTCGTTTACTCCAAAGAAGTAGTTGTACATCACATAAGGCTTTACGGAGATGGAATCCCAATGGATTTCGTGCCTTGTCGAGTGTGGATACGAATCAAGACTCTAAATCGAGGAATTCAAAATTAAAGGTAATGAACGGATTTTTGTGTATGTACATTAATATATCCATTCTGCTATTTTAGAGTTTTGGGGCTGGTATAGGAGTCACTGCCTTGGGACTGAGTTCCTTTTTTGCCTACAAATATTTCCAAGATGAGAAGAAAGTTTTTCCTCCACCTCCTCAAATGGAACTTCCATCTCGAGTCGACTACCTTTTGATTGGAGCTGGAACTGCTTCTTTCTCTGCATTTAGATCCATTAAAGCTCATGATGTAAGAGCAAAAGTTCTCCTCGTTGGAGCTGAGGATCAAATTCCCTATATGCGACCCCCTCTCTCAAAGGAAATGTTTTACAATTCGGATCCCGATTTAAAGAATTCCATGAAATTCGAGCAATGGAATGGGCGTCAAAGATCCTTGTATTTTGAGCCTGAGAGCTTTTACACACCTTTGGAAAAATTGGAAGACTCTTCAAAAGGAGGGATTTCTGTACTCAAAAACACATGGGTCTCTGCTCTAGATAGTGAGAAACAACTGGCATATTTGGTTTCAAGAGACGGTAAAGTCGGTTCCATAGAGTATGGAAAATGTTTACTAGCCACAGGTTCTTAAAAAATCCACCCTTTCTTAAATAATACGATCAATCATTATTTTTTTCTTATTTCTCTAGGTGCAAGGCCCAAAATTCTTTCAGAACTTAAGGAGATCTCTTCCAGCTCCCTTTCTACGTTTAAAAGTTTCAACGACTTCAATAAAATTGATTCTCTCATTCAAAAGGGTGAAATTTCATCTGTTGCAGTTATTGGAGGAGGTTTCCTTGGAACGGAGCTCTCTTGTGCTCTCGGTGCACGAAGTAAAATAATCGATAAGAATTTCACTGTTACTCAAATCATACCCGAAGAAGGAAATATGGGGCTCGTACTCCCAAAATATCTATCAATGTGGATGACGGAAAAAGTTAAGGGGGAAGGTGCGACTGTTTTAACAAAAAATAAGGTCAAATCCTCTAAAATGGATGGGAAAAAAGTGGTATTGAATCTTTCAAACGGATCAGAGTTAAAAGTCGATCATGTCATAGTTTCAGTTGGATCAGAGCCCAATACTCAATTAGCAACGTCTGCTGAGTTAGAATTAGATCAAGGAGGATATAAAGTTAATTCAGAATTTAAGGCTAAGTAATTAGATACTTACTATAATTCATCAAATTTATAATGAAACAATTTTTATTCACTTATTTGTAGGAAAAATATTTGGGCTGCTGGAGATGTTGCTAGCTTCGATGATCCTTTGCTAGGACGTCGAAGGATTGAACACCACGATCATGCTGTAATATCTGGTCGAATAGCTGGAGAGAACATGTCTGGTAATTCAATGAAGTACTCCAAACAATCCATGTTCTGGTCTGACCTGGGTCCTGATATTGGTCTTGAGGCCGTTGGAATTACTGACTCAAAATTGCCTACTCACAGTGTATTTATTAAGAATAATGATGAAAGTCCTAAGGAAGATATAAGCAGGGGAGTTGTCTTTTATCTTCAGAATGATATAATCGTAGGTGTCTTACTCTGGAACATATTTGATCAGATAGGACTCGCAAGACGTGTTATTAAAGAAAAAAGAAAATTTGAAGATATTACAGAAGTGTCCAAATTATTTAGACTTGTTGAAGAAAAAACTCCAGCCAACGAGGCAAATGAGATCGTGCCCAAAGAAGATCCTTCAGAAGGATGTGTTGTAGACGTAAAAAATGATGGAAATTCCAAGATGGATTCTCTAGAAGAAGAGTCCTTGTCTCCTGAGTTACAAAATGCGTCATCTGAATCCCGTAGTAAGATTGCTCCATGTAATGAAGAGACGAGCGAAAAGGAACCAGCTCTAGTTGAGTCATCCGACGCTGTATCCTCACAACCAGTCAAAACATCTTTGAATACTACATCACCATTAGCGACTAATCTTGAGGGATCCTCATCCCTTGAGGTTCAAAGCCCTTCATCATCCAATGATAAGGATAATGAAGATATTGCAGAGTCTTCGGTTGAGAAAGTTAAACTTGCAGAGTAGAATCTTTCACATCTTCAACATGCTTTTTATAAATGACTCATTTTAATTTTTTTGAGTGAAGATATAATTCGCATGGATTCAATCTATACGCTTAAATTAATGCCTTTCTTGAGGGCTGGTGATTCAAACAAGATTTTCATACACTTGGGAAAAAAAAATTAAGGCATTGAAGAAACAATAAACAATCATATCAATTAAGTTTGAGGAACCCAGATTCTGATGACGTTCAATTTCCTATAATTTTATCAATGCATATGGGATGTATTAAAAAGATAATTGATGGAAGTATTAAATACTTTAGTTATTTACCTATTTGTATGGTGTTTTTTTTTTTTGCGTTTGGGTAATAAAAATATTGTTTTTTATTTATTTTCATAAGAAAATATCACATTACTTCATTTACTGGCAAATGCCGGATCATTTTCGTAGTAATCAATATGAGACAAAACTTTATTTTTGTCACAGATTGTGATAATATAATTAATTATTCATAATTAAGGTATTTGAAATCTATTTGAGCGCCATGGAATGAAGAAGCTTTATCCATTTACTTCAAAATAGATATTTTGTGCTCTTTAAAATAGGATTAGATAATATATCAATGACTTTTCTGCATTTGGGGACTGGTTAACGTTTCATCAAATATATATATATATATATATATATATATATGTATTACGTTTCAGTAAATTTTATCACCTGACTTTTTCTTTGTTCTCTAGCTGAATTCTTCAGATCTATTTCTCTTTGTAACAAACATTTTAGGCCGAGTCGCGCATAGCTTGAAAGTAGAATAGCTTAACTATATTCAAATTTAATTAAGGTAATACATATAATGTTGAACATATGGCTCACTAGAGGCCAACACGGAATGATATATTTATATTGACAAAACGTGTACTGGCGTGTAAATGATGATGAATAGGGATATTATATTGATATGAAAAAATTAGTGAGAGGTGGCGCCACCTCAAGTTGAGTTGTGACGTCAATAATATTTGGCCCTTCGCAGAGAATAATTTCACATATTATTTATATATTTATTTATTTGGAGCTGTGATATTTATATTATTACTGCTCCTTTAGTGAATCTTGTCTAGACCCACCTGGATTATTTGTCATAATATCCATTATCATAGCACGAAATAATGGAATCCGAGCATGTTGCAGTGACTATAGCCAGACTCGCAATCCTATCTACCGTAAGTTTTTTCACCTTACGATGGATCATCAATTCTCTTGACCCTACAAGGAAGCAAAGGATTGAGGCAGAGAATGCAGCAAAGGCCCTTCTCAAAACTCTGGGTCTGGATGTAAGTAGATAAATATTTGTACATTCGTTCAAATGAGTAAGAATTCTATCTATGACCACGTTAGGAAAATCTGAAACTCACAGAGCACGAATACCTCGTAGCCCAAAGCCTTGTTGATCCTGCAACCATGAAAGTCTCATGGAAGGACATTGCTGGTCTTGATTCGACTATTAAAGAGCTTCGAGAAACAGTCATTGATCCCATACGGAAGCGTCATCTTTTTTCTTCTGCCTCGAGTATCACACGTGCTCCAAAAGGCGTTCTTCTTCATGGTCCTCCTGGGTGTGGAAAGACAATGATTGCTAAAGCCACTGCAAAGGAGGCGACTGCACATTTCATCAACCTGGACATTGCTGCCCTGACTGACAAATGGTATGGCGAGAGTCAAAAAATTGCTGGAGCCGTATTTACTCTTGCAAAGAAAATACAGCCCTGCATTGTCTTCATTGATGAAATTGATTCCCTTCTCCGCAATCGCTCAGCACTTGATCATGAAGCCACTGCGATGATAAAAGCACAGTTTATGCAATGGTGGGACGGACTCATTACTGATCCTGAATGTTGTGTCATAATCATGGGAGCCACAAATCGACCCAAAGATGTAGATCGAGCCATTCTCCGAAGAATGCCCGCCACTTTTCACGTGGGTCTCCCCTCACCTCAACAACGTGTCTCTATTCTCCGTCAAATTCTTGAGCATGAAAATCTATCGGATGATGTAGACTGCTACCATATCTCAAAATTAAGTAACGGGTTTTCTGGCTCGGATTTAAGAGAACTTTGTCGTGTTGCAGCAGTGGCTCGAGTCTCTGAGACCTCTGAGGCGGAATCGAGTCTGAGACCCATTCAACAAGCAGATTTACTTTTTGCCTTCAATAAATTAAAGGAAACTAAGCTTCATTGTGGTGATGCAAGTCCAAATAATTTCCCCTTGGACTAATCCTGACAGGATCATTATTATTTGTACTTTTCTGTTGAGACATTTGAGGTTTTCCTTAATTCCACATTAATTAAAATTATAGTGACAATAGGTGGAGGAGGAGGGAAGAGAAGAAGGCGAAATTATTCATCATCCATGAGTACTTTTTCACGCTCCTGGGACAAGACTATTCTGTGAAGGAGGACAAGATCTTTTATCCTTGCGTTTCCATGCTCCACATATTCCCTCTGTATTTGAAGTCATCATCTTAAATGATTTTAAAATTGTGATCCTAGTATATTGTAAATAGTAATTATCGGGATTCCATTCTGATTTAATTGTTTAGTTATTCCCCCTTAATCTACTATTATTAATTAATTATTATTATTATTATTATTTTTGAGAAATGGTCCTCTGATTTGATGATGACGCTGCTGTTTTTGTTAAATTATTTAGATTATAATTATTATTATTGTTATTACTGATCTTTTTTTTCTATTCAGTTTCTATTAATTATGCAATATAGTAACACTTTTTTTGTCTGTGCTATTTTATGTAAATCAATAAGAACAATACAAACTCCCCTCAAATTAATTCATTATTCCATTCCCTTTTCAATCCAAGTGGCTTTAAGAAATACATACATATTGATATGTTATATGTTACTATTAATTAATGCACGAAGAAAATAATTGTAATTCATTTCAATGTGCTCATTCGTCTATTAAACTCCCTCAATTCAATTTCTCTTTATTAGATATTGCAGGATTGTGAATAAACTAAGTGGATACAATTACTTGAATGCGGCGTTGTTCACGAGACTACGTACTTATTTAGGTAATTTTAAGGATCCACAATTCAGATATCGATATAGGCGTAGTTAGGTTTCAGATCCGTGGAGATAGGGCATTAATTACATATTCAGATCCAATGAAGTTGTTTTTTTTTACGTTTATGTTTATAAGGAACTTTGAGATCCTAAGCTCCATCCCACAAATCCGTCAAAAACCTTTACTATACATACATAATAATGGAGACTAAAAGGGATATTACTTTTTGAGTGAGGTGACTTTACATATATATTCGTATGATTTGTGGCAAATGAAATAAAATGATTTCATATTCATTTGAGCCAAAGGCAATGAATATGTTATAGGGGGCTAGAGGAATCTTAATCTAAGCTTCCCCAAATTTGCTCAAAAGAAGTTGTTCCTCATCTTAAACTATGACATGAAAATAAACATTAATTACTTGTAGCCTAATCAGCTTTTGATAATGATATTTTAATGATATAGGTACTGCGTCATTCATTATGTACTTATCACCATAACAACAAAGTAGTATGGAAGCAAACGCTTTGCATGACTACAAGATTACCATGTTCACAATAAAATAAAAGCAAACAATAAAATTTTTTTGTATTACCACAATTAAGGAGTCAAAGAACTCCATCAAGGACGTTCAAACAGAACTGAGACAAACAATCATGTCTTCACATCCAAAATCTATCTTTGTCTCTTCTTCTTCTTGCTTTATTTCTGTAAAGGTTACGATACTTAAAACCAATTTTTCGTATTGAAAATTCAACGCTGTCCACTCTATCCAGATACAAAGGAAAACCATGACTTGTGGAGAAAACTGTAAACTATATCCAGATTATTTAACTGAAAAAAGAGAATGATATAATTTTACTCTAATAACATCAATAATAACACTAGCTTAAAATTATTGTTTTGTCTTTGGTACCCATTCTGACCCGCTCAGATCTCTGTCCTTATCGCCACTCATGTGCAGCGCAACAATATTATATCTTATCTACACCTATCACGTGATTTAATAAATTATAAAGGAATGACAATTTTAATCAATGTACAGTTATCCTGGAACTTGTATGTACTCCATCCAAAGACTAGCTTTGATGAACCTCATTCATCTTTTAACATTGATTTTTGAAAAATGTCTAATTTGGCTCTAAAATATACATTGCATAACTCCAATTGTGAACTATAAACATGAGTGAAATTCATATTTAGAATTATCGTTGTCCATGAATGTTAATTTGCACATCGGCTGACTGCTATGTACAGTACACGATATGCATGAACAATTTATTTTATAAGTTTCGTTTAATTATTATTATGATCCTCAAATTTCAACAATTATTCCTTACATTAGTACATAGCTGGAGTATCCCTTTAGACAACAAGAAGGATAGGGAGTCAAAAGTCCAAAAATACATGTCTTGTGAACATATTTTAACATAATAAATATTGTGTTTTTGAATACTCTTTATTTTTCAAGGATATAACTCCTATGTAATCTAAGTAGTAATTTCCACCCCCAATACTTCAAATCGCTCTGTACCCCCAGTGAATAACCCTAGACTTCCAATTCAATATCATATTTGCCCATTTCATCAAAAAATGTCTTTTTGGGCCGATGCACTGCGTTCTAATCAATCAAACATAAGAATTTGACCGTAACAAGGGACGTTTTATTTTTCTATATAAAATGGGGGAATTCCGCCTTCAAAAACATAACCCTGATTCCTCCTTTGTAATCTCCATGAAAAAAAAGCTAAAATTATACCATTAATAAATATAGACTAAATTAAATTTTGGTATTTTCCTTATCTCCAGTATTTTAAAATCGTGTTGATTACTCAAAAAAGAGTTTAATTAGAATCATCTGCTTTAAATAAGAAAAGTCAACTGATGAAAACAGATGAAGGGAGGATTAAATAGCATTATTCAAGCCGGAGATAAATCCCTCCATTTTTAGATGGGAGTATAATTAGGAATGTAAATAATATGCAAATCGGGCTTGTAATAAAAAAAGAAAGAGAAAATCATCAACCTGGTTGTAACTCTGACAATTTGATGAATGTTGAGAGTGAAGCAGCTTGAGGTGTCATGACGTTTTACTGAGCTAATAGCTGCTATTCTCCATTATATATACAACAATGAATAATAACATAGATGAGAGGAAGAAAATTAACTGAAATTAATGTCAGGAAATTATATATTTTTAACTGATAATAATTAGTTGAGGACTTGAGCCCTGTTTGTTTACATTTTATTTGCTTTATTAAACATAATGCATCTATTCATTCATGCGACATCTTTACTATCAGGTAGATATTGTTCTCCCCTCAGTAGTAATATATGAAAAATGATAACAGCTTTAGTAAACAAAAAGACCTGTTTGAAGAGCCAATTCCACTTTTTTATTACAAGCCCGATTTGCATATGATTTACATTCCTAAGTAAATGTCCTGTCGTGTACATAAACGGTCATCAAATGCGCAAATTACCCTTGCGCATGCTGTTCACAAGTCTTTTTTTTATAAGTTTGAATGCTGTCGAAGTCAAGTAAAATGTTTTATAATTTGAGTTTAAATTCACAGTTGCATGGGGGACTTGAGTCCGAGGCCTCAGCACTGATGCTCATACCACATAAAAATGGAGAGTACGTAGAGCAAAAATATGTTTCTTTACATTTAAATATACATTTACATTCAAAAAGTTAAATAATACATATTTGTTAAATTGTGTATTTTATCGTCAAAATAAATTTAACCTTTGAGTACCTCTCACACGATAATTCTTGATTTATTCATAAGCTTTGTCGAATTAATATATTTAAAAAATCTGGTTATAATTACATGATTTCCTAAGTATTGCTACTAAGTCAAAATAATAGTTTCTTAAGCCAATAGGGTGATTTAAGCTCAAAGTCGAAGGTAGTTTAAAAAGAAATGTTTTATTATATCAAAAGAGTGATTCTAGCCTTATATTTTCTAATGAATAAGTATAATTTAAAGTTCCTATCTATGTAGATTGAAAAAATAATGACCTACAAAAAAGGCTATTAGCCTTTTATTATGTGCTTACTAGTGGGGTTCTCTAGCTAGGTCCTACAGACTGAAGTCTTAAACTTGGCGCTTCACCATGCCAATGAATATGGTTTTTATAGAAGAGTTAAGAATATTTTTATAATTCTTCAGAAAAGCAAGTGCCTCCCCCCCTCTTCACTTTTTGAAAATAACAAAAAACAATAATGAAAAGTTGTGCGATTATCGTGTCATTAATATATGACGACGTAATCCTTGTTAAACCTGCTCCCTACTTATGAACTGATTCCGGCGCCCCATCCAAGTTTAAAAATCCAATCAGCACCCTCGGACTGAGGTCAATTTATTCTTATTTTATTAGTTACATGATGGGCCTTACAACTAGGGGTAGTTTTAAGGGGGTAGCTTTGGGAACTTGAGACTCCTTTCCTCCATTTCAAGCCCCTCTGCCCCCCCCCCCAAAAAAAAGTTGGCTCTCGAAAATGTTAAAAAATTGTATAAATAAAATTTTAAAGGTCCTTAAATTTTGGTCTAGGACCGTCCCTGTATGAGACTTCAAGTATTTTCTTTTTCTACGAATTACTGCATCTGAAATATTCTGTCACTCTATTTATTCCTTGTTTACTCTAGAAAAGTGCATTTGATAGGATTTGGTGTACCTAAATAAAGTTAAGAGTAATTAAGTAATTAAATATGTCCTGTTTTTTTTCTTTTAAAAAAATTAATTTTAATTTCGTTGCTAAGAACTAATGAAATATCCATGAACTTAAAAAAAAACAAAAAAACTTATATTCTTTCATAATAATTACAATATCCTTTCATTCATCTAAGCTCCTCTTGCTTGTAAGTACATAATAAAAATGTACTTTGAAGTAGGGGCAACCCAAGGGCCAACTTTACTCATGTTCTCAAGTACAACCTTGATGATGTGTGCAATACTATGCAAGGAAGAAAGTAGGTGCTTCGGATTTCATCATGAGAACAACATCTGTAAACTAATGGAGGAATACGGAATAAATGAAGCTTATACCAACAAAATCTACATTAAGGAATGTAAGGAGAATCAACCTCTTTTCTCTGTACTCTTTTTGCATCCTGTCGTGGAGCTTTTTTGATTCATGAAATTTACAAATTTTTCTGAGAAAAAAATGTTGAAAATTGACATTAAATAAAGAAATCCCAAAATCTTTTCTTTTATTTTCTCTCTCCTAAATATCCTTTCAAAAATCAAAAAAGCAAGATGTATTTTATTCGTTATTAAATTTTGATTGATTTCAACAATCGACACTGATCTTTTGGCAATCAAAATAATATAGCCAGTCTAATTAATTATTATCTTGAATATATTCACATTTTTGTATCTTCCAGATTGTATCTATTGGGGTGCAGACTCAGGAAATCCCGCGTTCCATTCAACTCCAGTGAAAACTTTGGAAGAATGCACTCGTGTTTGCAATTTTCACAAAACATGTAATCATTTTGTATTAAGGTTCGGTCTTTGTTTGTTGAAAAATCGTTTTACTTTTATTGATTTAAACCCAACAACACCACTTATTGTGGGTCTGAGATGCATCAATTCCTTGGCAAATGCAACAAATATCATAGCAATTAATTAAATTATTTTTCACTGATCTAATATAAATACATATTTGTTTCATTTTGTCTTAATTTTAATAAATCAACATACCATTCAAATCTATTTTCATTGAATCCATGTTATAGTCAAATACAGCTTTAAGACAATTTGCTGTAAAGAATTTTTGCTCAAAAATGTTTCGTCGAATTAAATTCAGAATGATACGCAAAATCCACAGTACAATACAAACTGTGGTTAAACACAAATGGTTCACAGTTCCGTTTGGTACTCATATATATAATTTTTTTTTTGTAATTAAGTTTAAGAGGGGGAGAAATCCTAAATTTGATCACATTTCATTTTTTGTTGAAGGTACCTGAAATTTGTATGATTTTTTAAATATATATTATATACAAAATATCTTTAAATAAATACAAAACTTGTGTGGATCTGAACACACTGTTCTGTACACAATAGAACAAACTCCAGAGAAAGTAATTTAACCATAACCCTAGCCAAAAAAAAGATGAAATTGTATTAAAACCCAGACACACAAATGTTGTTTGATTGTGTAATTCATGGATCATTATAAAGTATTTATGTTTTTCATTCATATTGCTCAAATTTATTTCCTCAAATTTTTCAGTACCTAGAAACGTTCCTGTTCCCCCCCCCCCCCCAACATTGATTTCAGAAGCTCAAATGATTGATTTCGTGAAGTCAAAGCTTCACTCCTCACTAAACATTTTGATCTTTTAAAATCGATGAAATGCTCTTTGGTTAGTTGTTTGCTCACGCTAGAAGTACATATATACATATAATATAATATTATATGTTAGGATGGAACTTGTGGTGAGTAAGAGGGGAAGAGAAGTGCAATACTTATGGTACCCTTGTTAGAGCTACAGTCCAGAGCTGTAAATTACAGCTGTAAATAGAGGTGTAGCGCTCACCTCTATCTTCAAGTAAATATAATCAATGAATAGAATAACTAATTGAATGAACTTAGAGTCCTTGATATAATATGATCTTCTGATAGGTATTAATAGGAATGTAAAAAATATGCAAAATGCCGCGTGTAAGATTTTGTGGAGTTGGCACTTTTAACAGTACTTTTTGTTTTCCAAAACTGTTATCATTTTTCCTTCATTACTGAGGGGAGAACATCTACCTGATAGTAAAGATCTTGCATGAAGGAATGCATGAATTAAGGTTAATAAAGTAAATAAAATGTAAACAAAAAGGGCTCAAGTCCTCGTATAATAGTTATTAGTTAAAAATATATAATTTCCTGACATTAATTGGAGTTAATTTTCTGCCACTCATCTATGGTATACATAATGTTATAATTTATTATTGATGTCTTCATTTGTATATATAAAGGAGAATTGCAGCTTGTAGCTCAGTAAAACGTCATGACAGCTCAAGCTGCTTTCCTCTCAACATTTATCAAATTGTCAGAGTTACCATGTTGATTTTCTCTTTTTTTTAATTTGACACACCCCATTTGCATATTATTTACATTCCTAGTCATGACGGTTTGCTAAACTACAAGCTACTATTCTCCTCTATATATACAAATGAAGACATCAATAATAAATAATAACATTATGTATACAATAGATGAGAGGCAGAAAATTAACTCAAGTTAATGTCAAAAAATTATATATTTTTGACCTAATAAGCCGTAAAATATTAATTATTACGAAGACTTTGGCTCTTTTTCGTTAACATTGTGTTTGCTTTATTAACCTAAATGCTTGTGTTCCTTTTGACTGGAAGCCTTAAGAATGGGTAGTATATGCAAGAAGTGCAATCAAAATAACTCCTTGAGCCCTCTTCTGAGGAATGTAAATTTTTTGGCAATTTTCAATATATATACACGGTAGAACAGCTGAAGATAGACTCTGTTTTTTTTTTTCTGTGGAAAAGAAAGGGAAACCTTTATTTGAAACATTATATAAAATGTAGTGCAAAGAACTATTTTTTTAATTACACCGGACCTGAAAAAGAATGAATCAATTTCATAATTTGTAAGATGCAGTTTATTTTATACAAATTTAGAAGTACAAAAACTCTATTTACGGAAAATTTATTAGTAAACTTAAAAGAAAATATAAATGTATTGTTAAAATGTTTATTTAAGATTGAAATAAATACCAGCTACTTCACAGGAGAGAAAAAATTAAAATAGTTAGAATATATTATAAAAATTCAGATAATAAGAATCCTGAATCATGATAAATTCAACTTTGGTTCAACCATTTAATTCCTGAATTAGATATTTCCACTCAAAAAAAGTCAGTTCACATGTTTTAAGAAAATAACTATATGTATAAATATATTAGGAATCAAACTTCAACATAATAAATCTATTTATACCAACAGAAATTCCAGAATGTATTTTATCCGTACATGTATATATGGTAAAAATTATATAATTGAAAATTGCAAAAATGGACAATTCCAATCAAGGCAATATCTTGATTGTATCTCTCAACCTTTCTTCCTAAAAAAAAAAAGACGAAAAACAAAAGACTCAAAATCAATTGCTCGTAGTTAACCAATTTAAATTATTATAAAAAACTGAAATTATTCTTCATATAATAGTTGTAGGTATATAATTGTTGACAAGCTAATTGTAGTTCATCCAACCAACATTCTTCAGAACAATGATAATAAGGGGAAAAGAAGTCGGTAGACAGTTCGACAGTCGACAACATAACAAATAAATTTCTATGTTGTGAGCGGGGTAAGGCCATCTCTAGACATGTGCAAAATGTTGCTATAAAATTGAGTTTAAGGAAGGAAAGAAAAATATAGATTGATACGATTTTCTTGATGATCAATTTGAATTCAGTCTACTCAGTATTTTTAAACTTGCTACAATTATAAGTGGAGCTGTTGTGTCACGTCGAGCTTTTTTGTTCACTCTTGACCTCGACTCACAAAAGGGAAAGGAAAAATTTGGAAAAACAACTGGTAGCTTTCCTTGTTGCCAACTTTTTAATATTGAGCAGAGTTATAATTTTAATATACTAAACATTTATAGATTCCATCAATATACAAATCAATCGTTAATACTTGTATATCAAAAATTCAAAAAAAGGGCGCGCAACTTAATATATTTTTTATATAATATCAAAATCATAAATAATAATAATAATACCCTTATTGAGTTGATAACACGTAGAGTCAGCTGCTTTAAATCAAAAGAGTCTAATGATGAAAATCAGCTGAAGGGAGACTACAGTGTGTTTTTGTTTATCCCAAAAAGCTCGTTGTGTGTATGTCCAATAACAAATAGCAAATAACATGTAGAGGAACCAGATAATAATTCCGGCCACACTCTCTCATCTCAACAAAATTCCTAACCCTAGTCATTAATATCTATTAGCAAT
Organism: Lepeophtheirus nordmannii; assembly: GCA_963680855.1. Classification (NCBI taxonomy): domain Eukaryota; kingdom Metazoa; phylum Arthropoda; class Copepoda; order Siphonostomatoida; family Caligidae; genus Lepeophtheirus; species Lepeophtheirus nordmannii. Next base: position 27,468,075 of record OY804524.1, on the reverse strand, counting down.
AGTTAGAAATGCAACTTTTGCTTAAAAAAAATTACAATTTTTTATAATTAGAAAAGGAAAAACGATTGGTATTTTTTTTTTTTTTTTTGAAATTAAGTTCATTCTATATTATTGGACTCTTGATGAGACTCCCCCTATAGGAAGAATAAAAGAATTTCCGCCTATATTTGTTGTAGATTTTGTGTAAAATACATAGTCAAATTATAGTTTGATTGTAATTATAATATTCTCCCTACACAATTAATTATAGAGGGTTCTCCTTACTAGGGCAGTAACTAAAAGTAAGTAGCATTAGGTGTAAGGGAGGATATTATAATTAGAGGTGTAAATCCTAAGTGTTTTCGTGCATGTCATATTTTTAGTAGTTCTCATTATTCCTTCATTCTTAAGAGCAAAATATTTATACTTACCACGTGTAATGGGGAAATAAGTACCGTTTTCAAATAAATATAGTTAATCAATCAAATGCCTCATCGATTGAATTTAGAAACCTTAATAACGTATAGTCTTCTAATGGGTATGAATTTGAGTTCTAAAAGAACGTAAGTTTTTTCGGGAATAATAAAAAAAATGAAAAAATTTTGATATATGTATGTGTGTATAATATATTAAATCAAGGACTGTGTACCCTTTTTTTTTTTTGAATTTTTGAACATTATACAAGTAATAATTTGTATATGTATTGAATTTATCAATGACTAGTATATCTAAATAATAACTCTGCCCAAAATTAAAAATTTGGCAAGAACAAAAATACAGAAGCAAGACTTTTTACAGATTTTTTCCTTTTCCTTTTGAAAATCGAGATTACGACGTGATAAAGAAGCTCGTAATGAATGTCTTTCCCTGTAAAAGGGTAAGAAAATAGCGGATAGAGTAATGTGAGATGACAGCTGATGCTGCTATTCTCCCAAACTTACATCAAATTGACAATATCTTAGGATTTACATCCTATGTGTTATTGGTAGATTTGTGCAAAATGTTGAGATATCATTGAGTTTAAGGAAGGAAATACATATATCAATTAGATCCACCCACTACCTTGATAACAAATTTGAATTCACTCTTCTCTGTATTGCTACAATTATAAATAGCTATTGTATTTTCTTAAATATTTTAGGATAGCCTTCAGTAGATAAAATACAGGGGAACTAGATAGTAATTCCGGCCTAATTACAGAGGTTAACAAATTTAGAATGTCAAAAAATCCTAAAGGGTATAAGTACAATAGAAGTTATTCAGTTTTGCACGCTGATTTCAAATCTGTATTTACTTTTTTTTTTTCGAGAGTCCGACGGAAATCGTTCATCTAAATATATAAATTTTAATCCAATTTCTAGAAAAAAATCGCTAGAAATTGAAGACTCACGGTAGAGCTACAATTTGAAAATTTACACATTTAGATGGACGACTTCTTCCTAATTAAGGATTCTTATCCAGCGTTTGACGTCTCGTTAGAAAGCTGTGGGTCTCAGCACTTTGATGCGTTCCTTATTAATCCATTTTACCAAATATTTAAGGAGTTATTTATGTACAAACGTTTTGGCCGATTTTATGGGCCTACTCCAGGAGTCCATTTAGGTCAAAACAAATATTGGAAATGAAATTTGCATTAAATACACTAGCGAATCATTATTTTTTTAATCCACAAAATGAGGTTCCTTCTAGGCTTAAATAGAAGTTGAAGTTGGAAAATGGGCCAAATTAGCTCAAAAGGTAGTGTCCGATTTCTCGAAAACCGTGGGACTCTCAAAAAAAAAAAAAGTTACTGATTTGAACTCAGTGTGCAAAACTGAATAACTTTTATTATACTTATACCCCTTAGGATTTTTGACTGTTGACCAGTGTTATTAAATTGCAATGCGAAGGCAGAACTTGAACATATGGTACACTTTGTCGATAGCAGCTACTTTTATAATTTAGAATAGATAAAAAGGTATTTATTACTGTTATTACTACTAGTGAGGAGATCCTTTTAGGTTTAAAATAGTCAATGGAGAATATTTTATACGTAGTTTGATTATGCATTTGTTGCCAAATCTACATCAAATGTGGGCGAGAGTTCTTTAATTCTTCTTTATATAGGGAAATGTTTTGACTACTATTTTTCCCTTCCTAATCACAGTATTGTGGGTTATTTTGTATAAAAGTTTCATCCCTGGGTATATGTAATTCTAAAAACTTTGTAGAGAATGAGTTTTTGATCAAATTTGCTTCGTATATACTTGAATATCCCCAAATGATTTTAATAGCTAAATTTAGCCATAAATTTAAATATGTACATATATTTTTAAATTCTATTACGTACCTGTTGTAAAACACAGTAATGTAGATACCTTATGAAGAATCCCTTCCAATTCTACTTAAAATTTCACTAACCCTTTCCCTAAAAATACATACATATGTATGTAAATACACCCATAATTATATGTACTTTACATTAATGAGACAGACTCCTCGGTTTTGTTGAAGAAGGGCTTAGAAACTACATATATGAAAAGTAGTACAGAGTATGTGCAGTAATTGAAAATAAATAATTATTATAAATTCTAATGAGGGAAATTGATGATTTCTTATTGAAATACTTTTTAGCATTTATTCTCTGTCTTTTTGACTCTTCCTCTCCCCCTGCTTTCTTCCGGCCAAAAATGATAAATGAAGAGCTCATGATCATGTTCCTTACGTAAGGACATTTTGCGTTTGTTGCTTTACAATTCACAACATAGTTACAAACTTCCTCCTCTCTTTGGTCTGCAATCCCTAGAGACCGTCCTTTATTGAATTCATAATTTATCCTCCTCCAGATTCTTTATACGTATGTAATGTACATATTATTCCAAATCCCTCACTTCCTCGTTGTATAATGCAGTTCTGTTAAGAAAGGCCTTTACCTACGCTTCGCTCATACCTTTCTATCTCAATAGAAGCTTTCCCTCTCCCTTCTTCTCCTCCTCCTCCTCCTTCTTCCCCTGTTTCTTGTAAAGGAGAATAATAATTCAATGTTCAATTTGTCATTTTTCCTTGAATTATCACAACAGTCATGATAGACTCGAAGATACTACTTGATACAATTCTGGAATGAATTGAGACTCTCTCCCCCTCTTCCTCATTCACCCTTCCCATCGACTCCTTCACACTACTATGTAGGTAGATCTCCAAAAAAAGGAGAATTGTCTCTCAAAATACTATAATACAAATAATAAAGTATGTTTGTCAAGGACTGATATGGAAGGGACTTCCGTGGAACGAGAGGATTTCAAGCGGAAATCTCGAAATTTAAGTGAAAAGAAACGACGGGATCAATTTAATGTTCTTGTGACTGAATTGGGGAACATGGTCACCTCCTGGGGCTCTTCTCCCTCCTCCAACTCAGGAAGGAAAATGGATAAAACCACGGTTCTCAAGTCCACGATCTCATTCCTCAAGAAGCACAAACAGCAACAACTACTTCAACAACAACAACAGCAAGAACAATACTCCAACAGTAGTGGTGTGGAGGGTCCTCCTCCTCTACCCCCAGGAAAGTTGGAGAATGGAGAGTCTAACCCGGAGTCAAAGCCTTCTTTTCTCTCTCACAATGAGTTTACTCAAATTATGTTGGAGGCTGTTCAAGGCTTTATTCTTGTTTTTGGCACGGATGGGAAAATCATTTATGTTTCAGAGTCCATTTCCTCTCTTCTGGGCTATGCTCCCCTTCAAATCACTGAACGATCCGTCTACGAATTCATTGGAAATGATGGAGACAAACTCCTTCTCTATAACACACTCGTGCATTCCTTCTTGGATAGACAGTTAGAAATTTTTGTTCATTTTAAAAGAGCAGATGGGCATGAGCTAGAATTAGCTCGCATCATGGGATATTTTCGACCCTGGTCCAGCTTTTCCACCGTCTTTGTCTCAGCTGTTCGACTTCAAAGCGCTAATATACTTCAAGAGAATACAAACCTCACACCTCACAATCCCTTCTTCATAAATGAATCCGAATTTACGTCACGATACTCGCTAGAATGGAAATTTTTATTTTTAGATGGAAGAGCACCACCCATCATTGGCTATCTACCTTTTGAACTCTTAGGTACTTCTGGCTATGATTATTATCATACCGAAGACTTAGAGAGAGTCTCAGTTTGCCATGAGGCTCTTATGCAAACAGGAGAAGTGACAAATTGCTTACATCGTTTCCTTACTAAGGGCCAACAATGGATCTGGCTACAAACACGTTATTATATTACATACCATCAATGGAACTCCAAACCTGAATTTATTGTTGCGACCCATAAAGTCGTTAACTATGCTGATGTTGTCAAACAAGTAAAAACAGAAGAGAGAGGAGGGGATGAGGATAAATTGGAAAAGACACCATCTTTGATAGAATCCTGTTCTTCCTCAATCAGTGGCTCCATCTTTGGAAGCAATGGAGCAAAATCCACGATTGGAGTCAGGTCAGTCAATATTATTATTATTTCTTTTCCCTTTCACCAACTTCTTATTAATTTTTTTTACTTCTTTTTAAAATAATGATTTCAGTTCCAAAATATCTGAGGACTCTAATAGTCTGAATCTCTTTGCCTCACCTCAGCCCATATCCACTGGCAGAAAGAGTCAAATGGATGAAAAACCTCCCCAGGCCCTACCAGGAACTCTTTTACCTTTGGATCATATCGTTCTTAACCAGTCCCAACTCGAAATCCAAGAGGAACTTCGAAAAAAACACGAGGAGCTCTCACAGAAAATCCTTCAGCAACAAGAAGAACTAAAAGCCATTTCTGAGAAACTCCTCATGTCTCAATATGGACTCCTTCCAAACAACAACAACAACAACAACAACTCTGAGTCGAGCAACGTTCAAAAAAATATAAAGGACATATCCTCCAATGACTCCGGAGAGCCTTCTCCAAAGAGGCCAACTCCTCAAGGAAAAGAAGGAGTTGTAGGTGAAGAGGGATCCTGTGGTCCAGGTGAAGTGAGTGGAAACTCTTTTGATAACTCATTTGCAGATGTGATTTGTGACTTTGGCGATGAGGGAGGAGATCACTTTGATGGAAATGATTGTAGAACGAATCGGTGATGCTATTACACATATCTATTACACCCATAAGTACATTTATTAGAAGAAATTTATTATTCATCATCTTGCTCAGAGTGCTTTGTAAACATAGACAAATATCTTTCCACATACAGTCGACATAGATAGAATTTATTTTTCTAAGAAAACTAACAAATATAAAACATGTTCATCTTTCTCTTTACAATACTTATTAATTAATTAATCATGATTAATATTTATTTATTTATTTATTTGTGTCAAAAAAATCCTCCCCCCAAAATAGAAACAAAATGTTGCCAAATGATTTTATTTTAAGTCATATCTATCTATATATATATTTAGAGACGTCGATTTTAACACTTTAAATTGATGGAAAACTTATAGATGTTTCTCAAAGAGAGAGAACAAAAATAATGACGATCAAATGTATGGACATACATCACACCATGTCTTTTTGGCACTTGCATACAATTAATAATAATTTAATTAATACTACTAAGAGTCTACTCTTTAGACTAAAATCGACGGCCCTTGACTTATTATATAATCAATATATAAGAGAATGTACTTCTTATCGGCTTCCATTTCTCCACTACAATGTCTAAGCATATATTTTTTAGTTGTAACAACTTCCAAACATACGTATAAATACGTGTTATGTGTTATTTGTAAGCATTTATTAATGTCATTTCCTTCAATGAATGTTAAATGTTATTTTTATATGATGTAAATTTACAAAAAAAAAATTTAATTATTATTATACACAAAAACCATTCAGACGAATAATAATTATAATCAAGGTCCAGCTATAAATATTTTTTTCTTTCTTTCTTTTGTCCTTTAATTCCTGGTATATTCTCCAACAATACACTAAATATTCAATATGAAAATATCCGTGGTGTCAGCGTAAAAGTAATAGTCAACAAAAATCTACAAAATAAAATACGACAAATTCCCAACTGATTTTTTTAAAAATTCATTAATTTAAATGATCAAGCATCCAGTGATTGATTGTGGTCAAGATAGTCTCACCTGAGAAGATGATATTTAGTCTTTAAGTCATCGAAACCAAAAAGGAAAAAAAATAATAGATTTCCTAAATCAAATTACTTGGATTTTTCTTGACTTCGACACCACGAAAGCAGAGGCCTTGAAGAAGTTTTCTAACCTTTCAAAAACCTTTCAAAATAGATCTTACATTAATTATTTCATGTACATATTTTAGTCAACTACATTGCTTTACATTAAAGTTTCTGAAATGAGTTGAGATGAGCAGAATCTTAGTTTTTATAGGCCTTCATTTAGTCTGGCTCTGATATTTGGTAAGGTCTTTCAAATTAAATTTTTTTTATATAAATATAATTTTGACTTAGAATATTCGCAGCATTTTAATACAATTAGTAGCATCTTCAAAGGGAGTCAATTAAATAGTTCAAATTTATTTATGAGGCCTTTTGATATGATGGTCTACATATTTATAGAATTAATATTCAATGTGTGTATGGATTCACTGCGTGATCCCACTACAAACAATGCACATTGTTTGTATATTTGACGTAATTTTTTCATTCACTTTTTTTCTTAGTAGTGTTCTAGCTCAGATAATTGATTAGACCTTTTTTTTTTACTCGAATTTTCCAAATTATACATTAAAAAAAATACTTGACTCAACACTGATTTTTAACTTGTATTTAACACTATTTGAATTTACCCATTCACTTTTTCACTAAACAACAACCTTATTCAAATTGTTGATTAAAATTATTAAACATTTCTGCCTCATTTCTTATTCCATTGCCATTATTTCTTGTATATGGTTCACTTAAAGATTCCATATAATATTAGGTGACGTAAAAAGAAATCGGTTATTGAATTGTCAAAAATATCAATGAAATATTGAAAATTGTCGAGTACAATTGTCATATAAACACTGTTTTAATTGCCCTAATCCTTGCACTAAAAACTGTTTGGAATCACTTGAATTAGGCTGGATGCAATAGAACCTTCAATTGCATTCAAAAATAATGAATTTATTTTTACTACACCTATTATAATATCTCAATACAAAAAATTTCCTCATTCATCTCCTCAGTATTATGTTTCGAATCCTGAATTCTGAGATACCCAAAATTAAGCCTGATTGTACGTTTCCATTGAGGTGCTTTCTAAGTTTATTTCTGACGTTTGGTTAATTTCACAAAAAAAATCCATAAAGCAAAATGTGCTTCAAATTTTGTCTTTTTGTTGAACTGTGGATCCAACTTTTTTTTTAAAAAAAAAACTTTTCAAAAAATAAAAATCTCAAAATCAGATTTTGTCATTTTTCTTGAGTTTTTGAAAAACAAAAATTGAAAAAGCAAAAATAACTAAGATATGAAGAGCTTTGTGTCTGATCTCTCAAGTGAATAAGTCCATATTTAAATAAACAAAATCTCAAAATTCATAAAATAATGAATATTATTAGTTGAAATATCTATGCACTTATGATATTAGACATTATATTGTGCTATGAACTATGTCTTTAAAGTTATTTGAAATGAAATTATTCATTGAATAAAACAGAAGGCACGAAGAATCAAGAGACGGATTCAAATTAATTAACAGGCTTATAGCCTATCAAGTTTCTTTTTCTTTTTGCCGGTACGCTGGAAGAAGCAAGGGACCGGTAAGAGAGAACCCGATCGTAGCTACACTGATGTGCTGAGAACTTTATTTCAAGAAATGGGAACAAATGGCCTTATATTTGTTGACATCAAATGATATCTTTAACTATCCATAACTACAAATTATCCTTGAACTTTACTTTAGTCCCAATAAAAATAAAACAAAGTGGCTCCCTCCCTACCTTTTGATCTAATTCATCAACAAGGATGAGTATTTTGTTGAGTGTGTCCGCAATTACTATTTGACTGTATAAAATAATACACAATGGCTGATTATAATTGTAGCAAGTTCTCACTTCAATGATACAGAGAAGACTGAATTCAAATTGATTTTCAAGGTAGTCGTATCAACCTATATTTTTCTTTCCTTCCTTAAACTCAACACAATCTCAATATTTTGACCATGTCTAAGTCCTCCATCATCCTAACTTTTACATTTACCTATGTCTTAACTGTTGCCTTCCATTGAAAAGTTAATGAATATTTTTATTTCTAAAAAAAAGCAACCATAATTTAAAACCTGGACTTTTGTTGTCAGTCATAAATTCACATGTGAAGAACGGGTATTATTTTAGTAGTTATTTATTATTTATATAATTGCCCCTCTGTATGCTAACAATTGAATCAAATCAGGAGCCACCCCTTTCATTATTGAGAAAGAACAAGGAAAAGTATATACATATGATGAATGATCTCTCCCAAAAAGTCAGTCAGAAATGAGGAAAGGGAAAGAGGGAGGGAAGGAGAGAAATATGATTTAGGGGATCCAAACCATAATTTATCATAGAGCATAATGATAGTATAATGATTTTAAATCCCTTTATATGATGATAAAAGAAAAATAATTTTAATATTAGATATATTATCTATATAGTTCATGTGTACACATTTTATACGTATATCAAACCTAATGTTAACCGATTATGAAAATGGAGGTATTCTGGTAAATCCTACTCAAATAAGCAAATCCATTTCATCAGGAAAAAATAATATTTGAAATGAACTCTACACGTGAAGGAAGCTAAAAACTCATTACATCTCTCTACATTTTCCGTCAAATTAATATGGGACATAAGCTGTCTTGCCTCCTGATTTGTTTGTTTACTACAACTTTTTACATTTGCGCCATCTTGTGGCTATGAATGTTTTGCTAGTTTCCTCGATATTGCCCTATAGTACTCAATACTCAATTGGATAAAGAACTTACATGATAATTTTTTTAATTTGCAGATAATCAATCAACAGATTCAAATGAGAATATTCGCAACTTACAAAGTTTATTAGCTTGTATCTGTGCTCCAAATAGGATTTTTTTTGCAAATGCAATTTTCTCTCCAACTAAAAGAATGCTGAAAGCTTGATGGATTTTAATATGTTTTATTTAATAAAATCACCTCCAGCCGAAAATACAGCCTCTATATGAGGCTGAAAGCGAGAGCAAGCCTTCGTCACTTGGTCCTTTGGCAAATCCTGGAATTTCTTCTTAATCCGACTGATAAGTTTTCGTTCGTGTTGCAGGGGGTTCGGTTGGTTAGTCATTCAATCGCAATCTACACACAAAAAAGAACCATCAGATTCAGATCTGGCGAGTATGGAAGCCAAAAGCCCAGCGAGATGAAGTCGTCAAAATTGTAAAAATCTTTTTGGAGTGGTTTAAGTGCTTTTCCTAGGCCCATTCTCATCTTGTATGAGTAGTAACGAAGATTTACGTGAATGTAAAGGCGAATAACAACTCTGACCAGCCAACTTCTCGAGCAATTGCCCTGATGGATATCCCTGGGTCCCCATTGGCAATTTACTGGATTCTGGCTCCAAATTCCGGCATCTGAACACAGTCACTTCGACCTTAGACGTCAGCTTGTATTGCTGGTGCCTCAAAATCACGTCTCACCGAGTCCCAGACCTTTAGCAATTGTTATGTTCTCACTCCCGGCGCAGATCCAAGGAAGTCTCAGTGCCTTTTCCGAATATTTGGGATAACGAATTCGTCAATTGATTTCTTTTTTTAAAAAAAAAACTGGTGTTTATCAAGATATTAATCCACTTTCAAGATCATTTGACAAGTAGCTAGTTGTAAATTATTCTCTTTTATTAATTATTTAGGCCCAAAAGGATTTATTACCAATCTCGCATGAATGGCTTGTAAACTGCTTAAATTCTCACGGTTTTAGAAATCTTTTCGTGTGCATGGCTTGTGAATGCTTGAGTAATCAACACAAATTTTTCCGGGCAAGAAGGATACAGTTCTACGTTGGTAGAGGTTGTCAACAAGGAGACCCCTTATCTCCAAACCTATTTATTCTGGCTTTAAATCCTCTTTTAGAAATGATAAATTAACACGAGAAAATTATCAGTATAAAAATAAGTGGAGAAAACGAGAAAGTTGAAGCTTTCGTAGACGATATCACGACACTCTATTATGGAAGATGGGAGGACACCTTTGATCTTTTAAATGAATATGAGAATATGTCTGAACTTCAAATTAATTTTGACAAATCTAAATATATTTCGAGCTGTTAAAGGAAATTAAGCTCTAATAGAGTGGATGAAGTATCGATGCTATAAATACTTGGCACCTATGTTACACTGTTCATCTACTCAGAGTGACAACATACTCAGAAGAATTTGCCGAGAGGATCGAAAAAGTGAGTGATGAGTTTCTGTTTCCTCATAGTCGACCAAGGATAATCACGAAACGGAAAATTATGCATCCCAAGAAATTGGGAGGGCTGGGAATGATTTCCTTTAAAGCCTTGTGGAAGATTCTGCTTTTTCGATGGCTTGGGAGATTAACTGACGTTGAGACGACTTGGTCAAATATTTTGGAGGAAAAAATAGCAAAGAAGTACGGAACTACAATTGATGATATGAGAAGTAAAGGACCTGAGAGACTTATTGAAGCTACAAAGGATATTAGGGAATTTTGGATGGTAAACGCTCCAATCAATTTATAAATGTCTTATAGGGTACTCGACACAATGGAATGGCAAGAGCCAACATACGTCAACAAGCGTATGGATTTTCTATAATCTACTTCTATCAGAAGGAAAATTAGCTACTTGGGAGAAATTTTTAACAAAGACGATTTTCTTACGAGAGGATTTTTTTTTTAGGATGACTGCAACCAGAAACAGGGAATTTGGACCACGGGACTGTTTTTATAATACCTGGAGAGTAATGGAAAGTTTTAAACTTAGGGTTTTTCTGGCATATTCTCGTTTTATTATTTAGGCCCATAAAACGATTTATCACCAATGAGGTCGCAAGGTCAAGATTTTAACCTAAAAAAATTCATATATGGTACATCTCAAACTTTTTTTTTCTAATATATCACGAATACATTCAAATTTGTAGTTTGAGAAGTGTATTCCATTTTAACTGAATTGCTGCAGATGTAAATCTATGTGTAGATAGATCAATTTTTAAATTGCTCTGTAATATACATATAAGAGGGGAAAGTAAAAATTAAGGAAGATAATTCATTAAATAGAGAAGACTTACAAAACCTACAAAATGATAATCAAATGATCTTTTTAGTTTGTAGTTTTTAGTATATATCAACTGGAGCTACAAATTCATTTGTTTAACCGTGTGTTACTTTGATATGTACATAATATACAATAAATTTTTTTAAGTTTCTAGGTCATATGAGATTTACAACTTTTATTATAGCCCATTAAAATATACAGCACTTGATCTAAAAGTAAAAAAAGTTATTTTTGAATTAATTAATAGTTTTCCTTCTCAGCCTTTCAACTAATTGGTCATATTGAGTTTCATGAAATTTACTTCTGTTGTTTTATAAAAATTATATAGATTAATATAAAGGGCTGTCAGTAAAGTGTAATTTCGATGCATAAAAGTTAGGGCCGAAGAAGAGTCCCAATAAAATGCTGTATATCTTGTTTAAAAAAATAAATAAAGTTTTGCTTCCCCTCGTGTTGTCCATACATATTTTTAAAAACTGTCCCATCTGTATTCACAAATTTTTAAAAGTTGATATCTGTGTTTTTAGAGATATGCAGATATACATTGAGGATTTATAAGGAATCTCTCTTGCTATCACAAAATATCACTCATTGCATCAAAGAAATGAATGATACATTTATATTAAAGATCCATAATCCTTGTGGAAATGATATCTAATCAGTTCAACGATCACATTATTTTCAATAAATAAAACCATTGATTCGTCAAAATAATCTCTCATATCACTAGCTAAAGAATAAAGGATGAAAGAGAAGAAATACTCCTCAAAGTAATCTGTGGGTAAATGTCATTAATTCCCCCTCCCCCCTCCTCCTGTAGCAAAAGGTTTCTTGGAAATCAATCATAATAATCTATGACTGTATGTATGTACATAATAAACTCCATCCCTCAACTAATCCCATTTTGAACATTCGTCTGTCTGTCTCTTTACGTCCATAGAGTCTGTCATTACTTCTATCATTGTTTAGTTCATGTCTCAGTTTTTATGACCCATAAATTTTGTATCCCCTCATGAATTGAAATGTGTGCTTTAGAGTAGGGTTCGAGAGGATACAGAGAGAGAGAGAGAGAGAGAGAGAGAGAGAGAGAGAAAAGAAAGGGAATGATTCACATAAATTATAATCCTTGGTGAAAATGAAAAGATTTATTTATTTATTTATTTATCTCAAAGAGTTTTCCTATCCTCATCCATTTCCTGTTTTATTGTGTAAATATGGATTGTGATCATCATTACAGTAACTAGAATCATTCTAGTTACAGATAGTTGTCATACAAATATTATATAGAATGTGTTGTACAGTACGGTATGTTAGGAAATCTTCCTACTAAGCATTTTTTTATTAATAAATATAACATTTTACGATGTAATTCCTTTAGATTCTTGCAACCTTTTCTCCTCCAAAAAGAGGTAAGAAAAAGTTGACCCCAAAACCCAACTAGTGAATAATTAATTACACTGGTCAACCGTTAAAAAACCTAAGGGGTATAAGTATAATAAAAGTTATTGAACACTGAACCGTTTTGAACACTGATTTCAAAACTGTAATTTTTTTTTTCATCAAGAGCCCAAAAGTTTTCGAGAAATCGGACTCTACTTTTCTAGCTTTTTTTGACCCATTTTCCAACCTCTACGTCAATTTAAGTCTAGAAGGATACTCATTTTGTGAATTAAAAAATGATAATCCACTATTGTGTTTAATGTAAACACCATTTCCAGTCTTTGATTTGATCTAAATGGACTCCCAGAGGCGTAGGGTGTCGGAGTACTTAAAAAACTCCTTGAATATTACATAAAATGGATTAATAAGGAATGCATTAAAGAGCTTAGACCCGTAGTTTTCAAACGAGATGTCAAACACCCTATAAGAATCCTTAATTAAGAAGAAACTGTTCATCTAAACATGTAAATTTTCATCCAATTTCGAGACAAAATTCGTTAGAAATCTAGGACTCACGGTAGAGTTACTTAAATAGTAGCGAGTTGAAGGATTTCAGCTCGTTTCTTAAGGATAGAGAAACTTTAAGGCTCTCGAAATTTTTTTTTTAGAGATTTGAAATCAGCTTGCAAAACTGAATAACTTTTATTATTCATATACCCCATTGGATTTTTGACTGTTCAATTAGGTTGACCATTGTTATTGTTATTCATTTAATATAATATATAGTAGAGAATACTTCACAGCCAGTTAAGAAGGAACAATTCAAGTTTAACCAATCAACAACATTGTACATACACAGAATTATAAGAGTAAGAAAAGGGCAAAAATCGACAGCCCATAACTAAATACAATGTAAATTTCTATTTTACTGGGGTATTTGAATTTTATTACCTTTTATGTGTCCAATTTTTTTATTTGTAGAAAATGTATCAAATTGCTTTTATTTTCCTATCAGGAACTTTGCTCCATAATTTTGATACTTATGAAATATGCATCAAAAGTAAGAGGAAAAGATATCTAGTAAGTATGTATGAAACTTTTAAAAACGGAACATTGAGTCATTGAGAAGTCACTCAACCTCTTTGTACAAAAATGGACACTTCTATCAAAATATCTCTGGAGAAAAACATTATTTAGACAAATGTCTCTGCGTAGGAACGACGTTCCATTCACCATTAAGTCTTTCTATGATCCTTTTTTTTCTTCAAATCTATCTCCGGAGATTTGTAGGAAACAAGGGAAAACAACTTATTTGAAAACAAAGTAGACATTTGGGATTTTTTCTCCCTCTCTTCTCTATTCATCAATTGTTTCGTTGATTTTCGCTAATAAATCACTTTAAAAAAGAGAGGCAATCTTAAGCGCTATGACTAAGCATATCCGTCTTTTAATTAATTTATGATTTTTTTCTCTCTTACTCTTACTTAAGTCTAAATGTTTCGTCATCCTGACTTGAATTGATCCCAATACCACGAAGAATGCATAGGAAAAAAATATATAAAATAATTGATTAAGGATTTGGCAGTTTTAATTTATGATTTTGCACAGAATATTTATTCTCTCCCCTTATGCTATTGTCGAATAATGCATTGATGAATTTATGGCCACAAAGAGGCAGATTAAGGATGATTCACTCCATTTTTTGTTTTTATACAGAGTGTATATATGTATGTATGTATGTATAGAGTGACCTCTAAATGACTTTTTATTTCGCCCCTTTTTTTAAATTTACATAAAATTCCCTCCTTTTTATGCCATGTTGTTTTTTCTAAAAAAAAGAAAGGGAGAAGAAGAGGAAAAAAAAGAAAAGAAAAGAAAAATAAAGGAGAGAAGAGGAGGATAATAATAAAGAGGGAGCTTGGAGCAGCAGCATTGCTTTGTGGATTAACTTTAACAAAAAAAAAAAAAAAAAAGAACAGAAGAAGAAAATAAGAAACTATAAATCATTCCTGACTATGAATATGTTATATGTATGTATGTATCCGACTCTTATTATTTATGAGAGAGGTACTAGAATAATAAAAATAATAACAATAACAACAATTATAAATAAAATAATAATGTTGTAAATACGTCATTTAATTTCCTTTTTTTTCATGTCAGACACCTCCATTGTTTAGATGTACATATGTATTTATGGTCCTCTTCCCTTCCTCTTTCTCCCTTATATCACGCAACTATTTCCCCATTATTGTAATGAGCACACAACCTCTTACTTTTAAAAAATGTCCCACTAATGTGAGGCTGATCATTTGTCTACTATGTACCCTATTTGTGTACGTTGATTGTTGATTGATTTTAGAGGACCTTAATCTTGCTTAGCAACAGTAAATATTCCCACAATTTTATAAAGAATACTGCCGTCCAACAAATGGAAGAAATGGAGTCAATAAAGAGATCCATGGGCCTTGGAGTAAGTTTTTGATCGCTCCTTTTTCTTTTTTGAATGGTCAAGTATACATACTATATACGTATAGATACATAAATAAATTATAAATCCTCTCAAGGGAGAGATATTTTGTTTTTACTTCTACTTTAGTCTCTTGGGACCATATATATATATATGTATATGTACATATATAATGAATGTATGTACATAGATTAAAACGAGTATTCATTGGTTCATTTGTACATACGTAATGTTAGACTCTTGAGTATGACCAAAAGAGATTTGTCATGGCTATTTCTCTCTACAGAATTGATGGTGACTATTGAGAAGTCGTTATTCTTTCTCTGTCACCATCTAGGTGTTGTACTTATATACTCTCCAAAAACAGAGTCATCTGAACAAAGGCCTTAAAGTGTTGTTCATCTAACATAAGAATGTACATATTTTCGTGTCACCTATGCATTTTTTTAATGTATTAGTTTTCTGTGTATTGATGATTTGAACTCGAATTAGATCCTATCGCTTCTTATCGTTTATTAAATGATAGAAAATATTGACTCATACCTTTTTTATGTTTTTTTTTTCGAGGAAAATAGGTTGCGGGATACAAAGGAGGTACTATCATTAGGAATATAAACAATATGCAAAATGCCGGTTGCGAGATTTTGTGGAGTTGGCACTTTTAACAAGGGTACTTTTTGTTTTCCAAAGCTGCTCTCATTTTTCCTTTATTACTAAGGGGAGAACATCATCAATAGCAAATACTATGATAACGAAAAAGGGCTCATGTTCTCGTAATAATTGTTAGTTTACGACTTATTAGCTAAAAATATATAATTTTCTGCCTCTCATTTATGGTATACATACATAATGTTATTATTTATTATTATTGATGTCTTCATTTGTATATATATACCAAAAGAGAATAGCAGCTTGAGGCTTAGTAAAACGTCGTCATGACAGCTCAAGCTGCTTCTTCCCTCTCAACATTCATCAAATTGTCAATTGAGTTACCAGGTTGATGATTTTCTCTTTCTTTTTATATTTTACATACCCCATTTGCATATTTTTCACATTCCTAACTATCATGGAGTATGGTCAAAGGATGCTCCATAGAAAATGATGCCATATACATAAATGAAGGATTTATTTATGTATAAGGAAACTTGCAGACTCATGAAATCCCTACTCAATGACTTTCAAAGTAATCTATGTAGCAGATTTTTTAGAGATCTAATCTTTTGCCAATTACGCCCAACTGCCAAATGAAACAATTCCTTCGACTCCTTTACATAAAGTTATATATAAATATATATATGTGTATATAATGTTCTACTCTATAGCAGACACATAAAGACTATTACTTTTCGTTCTTACCCATTATATTCCGAGTATAAGCCATTATCACGTATTTAATAATGACTCCAACCATTAAATAAAGGATATTATGATATTTATCATTTTTCCTCCCTCCTCCTTGTTTAATGTCTTTCCCAAAAAATATATCTTGAATTATTCATGCTTCTACCACCACGTTCATATCTATGTATGTACGTATGTATATTAGAAAATAAGAATAACAACAACAACAACAACAGATAAACAAGCCTTTATTCCCTCTCTTTGCTTTAATGATGCCTCTTGTATGGGCATATGTTCATAATAAGTACAACCATTTGTACTATATAGAGCGAAAAGTTATTAAATTCAATGTCTTCCCCAATATTATGTAATAATAATAATAACATTAAAGGACATGGGGAGTTCAATTAGTTTTTTTATTTGGTTCTAAAAATATTACTTTTCATATGTATGTAGTTGTGTGCACTGCAGTGGATCTATTAATGCATCCATTGCGGAAAGGCAAAGTCAAAAAACCCAATACCTGGAGTATAGATTTAAAAAAAAAGAATAAACTGATAAGAATTTTGTCAAAACAAAAATTCAACAAAAATATTTGATAAATATGAATGCGACAAAGGAGATAGATAATCTCGTTATTATCTCTCAACCTTTCCTTTGCAACATGTAGAGTTGAATAATAATAATAATAATAATGATAATAAAAAGTCACGTCAATTTCTTAGCAACTGAGGAGCAGTCCTTACCAACCGGAGACATAGCTTAGGTGCACCAAAAAATCCATGTTTCTATGAGTAAAAAGGACCAAAATTTTTGTTTGAATGTGCATCTCATCGGTTTGGCTGTTTCATTAATACACTCAATTTGGTATATACAAATATTTGAGAATCACTTTTTTAGTATAAGTTTATTCACCAGAATGTGAATCACAAAACCTTTCCTTTACAAAAGAGAATATAAAAGAAATTTAGCGGCCTTTGGCTATTCTTGTATAACAAAAATTTCAAACTGTCATACATATATATATTAATATATGATTTGAAAAGCTACTATCGTTTTTCGAACTTCGAGACTCCGGTTCAAAGTAAATCCAATAGCCCAACTACAACTTATCGCACTTATTACCCTTAGGATCGTAAATTCGATATTGAAGGAACCCATGGGATTGATTGCGTTATCTCACGTCCCTCGTTACATCCTGCTTCAGAAGCATGGATATCGATCCCAAGACTTATTTTCTTTTCACCCTTACAGGAATGTTTTTCTTTCTTTCTTCTTTCCCGAGCGCTCGTTGCTCCCTCTATGAAAGGCGTACCTTTTTTTATTCAAAATGATGGGACTGGATGAGTGCCCATATCCCATACAGAGTAGAAAGGGATCGTAGAGAAAAAACCACGGAGGACGATAAACAAATGATCTAATCTTAGGATTAGAGGACGAAAGAAGTTTGAGAAGCACTGCTCAATGGGATGATTCAATTGTTGCCTCAATACATAAATTAGGTACATAAATATTTAATACATAAATAAATTCATCAAAACCCTACACTGATAATTTATTACCACGACAATTACACTGCCTCATGGGTGTGTTTCACCCATAATTACTCATTCTCAATGCCTTTATTTATAGCTATTATTATCATTATTATTATTATTTCATAATTGAATATTTGTTCATCTATCGTCGTCATGTCGGAAGTATGTAGAGAAAGAAAGAGAAATAAATAAACAAAGAAAGAAAGAAAGAAAGAAAGAAAAAGTAGAAGGAAATTGTAATTTAGTTTTGGATTCATAAATCTCTTCTTTTTTTTTTCTTTTTTTTTTGCCTCCTTCTCTGTTTCTCGACTACTTTTTCTTCTACTCAATATATATATATACTATGTACTATGTACTCGTACATAACTCCCTCTGCTTCGACAATAAACATTATTTATGTTTATGACGTGTAAAAAAACACATAAAAGATTTCAAATTACCATAGATAGATGGCGCTTTTTTATATACATACATATGTATGTACATTTATTTATATATAAAGAAAAGAACATAAATCCTAATTCAATACTGAAAATAAACCCCATAAAACTTTTTTTAACGGGCAAAGATCCATAAAAAATAGAGAAAGAGCGAAAAAAGATATATTTATATATATACATATATATATATATAAATATAATTTTTTTCTTTTATTACGAGGCAGTTAGACTCTTAGATACTTATGTACATAGAGCTTCTCTAGAGCAATTGGAGTAAGTCTTCTTCATCCTTCTTTCCTTTCCATTTCACTAAAATCGCCTGAGAAAAAATTATGGTGCATTAATTACCCAGGGATGGGATTTTTGTAGGTAGAGAAAAAAAAAGGAGCGATCAAGAGATCTTTTATTAAAAGATTCACGTGGGTGTGAAGGAAGCCTCTGCTCCTACAAAAGAATCTAAAATATAGAGCAGCGTTTCTCAACCTTTTTTCCCTTTCGGAACCCTCAAAATATATCCCATGTCTCACGGAACCCTTGCGCAAAAAATGATTAATACCATACTTTCTCAAATCTTATACTTATCCCAAATGTAAACGATTAATTAGTTCTCTTAAGAGCCTGGCTTAGCAATAGGTCACTATAAAAAAAAGTCAAAATTCTGGTGACAAAATTTTACCACACTGTAGAAAAATACTGAAAAGTGTAATAGCTTATATAATCTCATTTTTCTCGCGGAACCCTTAAAGACCGTCTGCGGAACCCTAGGGTTCCGCGGAACCCCGGTTGAGAAACGCTGATATAGAGGTTTAGTTATATACCTTTTCAAGTTCAATATGGAAATATATAAAATAAATAACATATAGAATAAAAAATATTTCCAGCCCACTCCTGGGTTAGAGATGTTTTGAATGAAGAAGAGTTTTCAATTAACAAAATTATTTATTCCCATATTGCACTTAAAAAGGTATAGATGTATAAAAAGGGCCCAGCTGACATGCACGCCCGAAATGATGTCATACAAAAATATGGTAGCTTTGAAGTAAGGTAGAATTTCAGCCGATTACATTTGAAGGGGCAGAATGTAACTTATTATTTTGGTGTTTTACTTAAGAACTGATTATTATTTTTGAGTGACATTAAAAAATTATAAAGGATAGAGCCCTAAATTTGTAGCAACTAATGCCATAGCATGAGACCTGAGTCATTTTTGAATGGACTCGGACTTGACTCGAAAATTAATTATTATTTAATCCATACTAATAGAGTTATAATAGAAGAAGAAGAAGAAGTTTGAAAAGAGTAATGTGCATGTCAGCTGGGCCCTTTTTATACACCCTTAGGTTTAGTAAATGTAAGTGTACCCAGTTTTTGTGTATCTTCTTCTGTCTTCTCCTAGCACTCTTCAAATCCCTCGTCATCCTGATTATTAAAGTTGTATAAAAAAGAGAGATTTAAGGCAATCGTTGTTGATCCATTCAAAATGCATTTTAGATTCACTCATTATTTCTACAGCAGACTCTGTCCAACATTTTTTGACACCACTTTGATGAGTATTTATAAATGAATAATGATTCTTTCTTTCAACGATGTCAAAAACAGTAAGATAGCTGATAAGAACAGCATGGTCCCAAATTGACGTTGGAACCTAGGAGACAGGTTCTAATATCTATAATTTAAGATTATACGCATAAGGTCTGACTAGATTATTGACTGATCGACGCTCGATGACCCCCATGTTGACCAACATAGACATTTTCTCCTTCTTTTTTCATATACCTTTTCCTTTTTGACAATTTTTGTTTTTTTAAACTAACTCTGCTCATGCGGCAATCCTGAAAGTCCCTCTTAATCTTTTCTCCAAAAGTAAAAGAAAAGAGGTATGCAATCACCCACATATTTGGTAGCTACTCAATTGTATTTCACTCTCTGTATTGATTGTTGATCGATTCATTTTGTAATAGATGATAATTGTTCACGATATATATAGATATATATATATATTTAATTTGAATTATTCAAATCAACAACTAGAACACGTACAAGAGAAGGGAAAAATGGGAGATGAACAATTTTAATGAGTTAAACATAAACATGGAGCAATTTTTACTCTATCTCTAAGCCTTTCCTTTAAAATAAGAAAACAAAAAAGGCCAAAATTAATTAATGGGGTAAAGGGACGGCGGAAATGACGTCATATACCTGATGACATCATAATCATGTTACCTTTCCTTTTGATATAGCTTCTTCAAAAAACCGAGTTTGCTGTTAGCCAATTAAGTTGTTAAAATATTTTTGAACAACTTTAGAATATTTAACTTGAAGTTTATAATAGTATTATTATCGATTAGAAGACTAAAAGGAGCAAGAAATCAACATCTACAAAAAAAAAAAAAAAAAAATTATGACATTTTAAGAGGTAAAAAATGTCTAAATTATTATATTCTTTGTAGCTATAATAGAGCTGTGCAGATCTGCCAAAATTGTATTTGATTAATATATTGTAATAAAAGTGTTAGATCCAACATCATGATATTGCAAAATCAACTTTATGCTCAACTGGCCTGCTTATTTTATTTTCTAAATTTACAGTACAGATATTAACACTAATTTTACCACAAGTCTCAAAAACGTTAAAATAGCCGTCAATTTTTATTTGCTTGCATTAAACGGTTGTTATTGTTATTTCAAATTTGAAAAATACGTTTTGTTCACCATATTAAAAAAAATGCAGCTCTCATGACTATAATTATTAAAATGTGTACATATTCTACTTCGTTCCGCGATGAATGTAATTTTTTTTTTTCATGTAAAATAAAATTCCTTTACTTTGCAGAGTCGAGACTGTCTCGCTCCAAGTCTAGTACTGTGTTCAAAATCCCCTTACTCCTAACAAGAGTTAGTTAAAGGGATCAAGGATAAGTTGAGTTGTTTTTTTCCTTTAAAAAAATTTAGTCATGATTTTGAGATCAAGACAATGAGAAGTTGAGGGTAAGACGAGACCAAAACGGACCATTTCGGAATCAACATCTCTATGTATGTATGTATGTCTTCTAACAAGTGCTATTAAAATGACGTATTTTAAAAACTAAAAGTTTTTATAAAGAGTTTTATAGAGGGTTTCTTCGTGTGTTTTAAGGGGAGTATGTACATTGTATTTTTTTCTCTGCTCCATTTAAAAAGAAAAAGAAAAAAAGAAACGTACAAAATATACAAAAAAATGGCTGTTATCATTCCTAATATGACATCATCTATCATCATTTTTATTAATCACTCACTCAAATGATATTATATATAAATTATATATAAATGTATTTCTGTCTCTCTCTCTCTCTCTCTCCCCCCCCCCTTTCTTCCTTCTTTTCCAAGACATTCATATGAAGGATCTTCAAATTATAAATAAATATATAGCTCTTCAAGATAAGAGAGAGAAGAAATAAAAAAAAAATAATTCCATTAAAATATTGCCAAAAGCATAATTCATTATCATCCAGTAAAATAAAAATAAATAAAAATTGGAGAGCGTGAAATATGGATGATGAATGACTCAACTTCATATCGATCCATACATCTCTGATTCATTTTTTTTTGTATGTACATCCCTATATATATATATAAAGAGTTTTTCAATAGGGATGACGCATTTTTATTTCATTAGGGACGGCGAACTAGAGTGAATCCTCGTTTATTGCGGAGGATACGTTCCAAAGATAACTTGCAATAGGGGAAATCCGCAAGATGGTTAGCTTAATTTTTTTTTTTTTGCAATAGTTAGCATCTTCTTCGGCTTCTTTGGCGCGTCTGGAGGCCCCTTTGTCGGACCAGAACGTTTCTTTGACATTCTGGGTTTTGTCACGGAGAAAAATTGCAAACGTAAATTTGGCAGAATGTACAGGAACGAAAATTGTTGGCATTGATTTAATGAAAAACCAATATTCACTTTTTTTCACGGATGGACAACAGTAACGCCTCTGAGCCAATCAGGATTCACTGTAAAAAATTCTGCAAAGCTGCGATAGGTGAAGCGCGATATAGCGAGGGATTACTGTATATCATTTTTTTGTTTGTTTTGTTTTCTTTACATTTCTACTCACAAATAGCTTACAAATCATCATGGAGCAGGTCAACTTTGTGCAGCGTTTGCAAATTATCCAACTTTATTACCAAAATTCACGTTCGATTGTGGCAACTTTAAGAGGAAAAATCAACTTAAGCGAACAAGCTCATTTTGGGCCCAATGAGCACATATGCTTCGTGAGACACCATTGCATCCCGAAAAACTAAAATGTTTGGTGTGGATTTCATACCAATGGGTGTGTTATTGGGCCATAGTTTTTTGTTAATGATAAGGATCGCCACATTACAGTGAATCAAAATCGATGTCAAGCCATGATAACAGACTATTGCCAGCCCCAAATCGATGGTATGGACTTAAATGACCTGTGGTTTCAACAAGACGGTGCTGCTATTTGCTAGACATCAAAAAATTTATTAAAGAGCAAATTCGGTAAACGTGTTATTTCCAGAAATGGACCAGTCAATTGGCCGCCTCACTCATGTGATTTGACGACTTTGGACTATTTTCTATGGGGCCACGTAAAATCATTGGTCTACACCAACAAGCCAGCAACACTAAAGGAGCTCAAAGCAAGTATTAAACGCGAAATTTCTGCAATTTCAGTCAATTACCGCGAAAAAGTGGTGGAAAACTGAGTTGAACGATTGGACTTCTACAAACATGCTAAAGAAATTGAATTCCAGCCTTAATTTTAATTGAATGTACTTCAACACTAATAAAAAAATTCGTTTATATCTCAAACCCTTTTAATTTTATTTAAAAAAGAAAATGTGTCGCTCTTATATAAAAACCCGTTATATACATATATTAACATGCATTAATACACTGAAATCAATCTGACTTTTCCTCCTTTCCATGTTTCAATTTGAATTCATAACCAGATCTACATAATTAATTAATCAGCTCATAGCGTCGCTTATCAATTTCAAATGGTTAACCCATGGTTTTTTCATTTAAAAAGAGATGATTAATTATTCAATTATCATTATGTCGACAATTTAACGCGAATGAAATAATGACTTCAAAATTTCGATATCTATATAAAAAAAGTAAATAATAATTAGAAATCTGAACAATTAAAACCTAAGTGCCTTGTGACGGAGCCTTTGATATTCATTGCAGATATGACATAGTATGTCTACAGTTTTTAATATGCATAGATATAACCAATGGGTCAGGAGGAAACATTGAATGTTTCTCTACTCCTTTTTGAGAAACATTTGTTTCTACGTATAAATGCATTACATACGGGGCCTTGGTTTTTGGGGTTAGTTTTTTTTTGACAGCACTTGCTATGATATTTTTTTTTTGACTTGGAAGATATTCAAAAAATACTATGTAACAAATCCCAGGTACCCCATATCATTGTTAGCATGACATTTGAACTTTAAAGGTGAAAAAATGGGTAATTTTGTCAAGAAAATTATCCGTTTCTAAACGTCTGTCTTGTACCATCCCAATTTGTAAAGCATGAGCTAGATATTGTATTTTAATTATTTCATAGGTGGTTTTAATCTACCTAAAGTGTGTACCTTAAATTAAAGGCGTCTGAGATAAGTTCAACGCATCTTCTTCTATTGGATCAAGTAAAAATAAATCATCAAACAAAACGTTACTAATTTGATGAAAATATAAAAGGAAGAAAACGAGTAAAAATATCAAATTTTATTTGATTTGAAGTAATATACATATATATGAAGTCAACAAGAAGCCAAGTTTTTTTTTGAAATATTTCTAAAATAAGTGTGAACTGCCCTCATAATCTTGAAGACATTCTCTTTCGTTTTTGTTAATAGGTTATTTCGATTAATTAAATAATGACTCCAAAAATTGCAACTGTATTATAGGAAAAAACTAACTGCCTCTAAATAAATCTCTGGGGCTATAAAATAGATGGACGATCAATAAGGAACTATATTGGCTCCATGAGCAGTCTACACATTTATTCAATTACTCTATTGAATAAACAACAATCCTTGCTTTCTTGATTAAAAGTGATATTTTGGCAAAAACCGTTTAAGAAATAGATCTTAAAATGACTCCGAAATATTTGGCCGTTATATTTATGAAGTAAAAATAGACTGTGAAGTGGATATTCTCCTTTTCAATATTTGAAAAGAAGCAACTTGCTTTCTTGTTGACTTGACACATTTTTCATTTCTTCCTTTAACTCAAACTCACCTCAATATTTTGTACATTTTATTTAAGAAATGACTCTAATGCTCACCGGGGTTCACTCCTTTTTCACATCTCTGCTATACCTACATATATACATGTATGTATTGTTGCCATGATCTTTTATAGCTATTTCATGAATCATCTATACATTTTTTTTTGCATAAATTATAGAGTCCACTGGAGAAGATCCTCAGCCGCCATCTTCTCCCCAAAATGGGCTACCTCCTCTCACACACCCATAAATCAATTTATGGGTAGTTATTGTTCTCTTTTATTATTATTGTTATTATTATTATTATTATTATTCTTGTCGTACATATGATTTACGTCTCTAACTCAATTCACACACGTCCTTCCTGTGAATGTATGTACCTCCATCTCTTTCTTTCTTTCTCTCTCTCTCTCTCTTTCGGGATATGATTAATATTATTTACTTTCTATGTATGTAGTTATACAATATAAATATATACATACATGAACTATTTTAACGCCCTCTCTCTCTCTCTGTCCATAAATCATTTATTATCGGTTATATATATATATATATGTATATTTAATATATATTTTTTAAATGATTATTATACAATATAGGTACACATACAAAGAGGAAACATGATTTGTGAGGGAATATAAAGAAAGAAAGAAAAGGAGAGAGAGAGAAGGAAAGGTCAGACGTCAATAATAAAATTATACCTACATACCGTATTTTTCAGATTATACGTCGTTATAAATTCAAAAATTGCATAATTAAGAAGGAAAAACATTTGCGATTTAACGTGAAAATATAGTGTGAAATGATGTAATAATGCGTTAATAACTTCACACATGGGTCGGACCCTCGACCAAACCATGAAAAAAAAACTGACTCTTATAATACGAAAAATGCGGTTCTACGAATAAATGTGCTAAAGGTTTAGTGCTAAAAAGTAATACAGAAGTGGGTAACTAGTAGCATAATTGTTGAGGATAGTAAAAATAATCTTGCAAGGGAGAAAGGGAGAGAAAGAAATAGAAGAAGAAGAAGAAGAAGAAGAAGAAGGGAGAAGGATACTCATAATTAGAACACGTCCTTATCCTTTTTTTGTCTCTCCCAACCTTACCTCTTCAAAAAAAAAAAAAAAAAAAAAAGGTACAGAAATAATAAATTTAATATTTTGAGATACGCAAAAAACACATATCCCATATATCCTCTTTTCAGCTGATTTCATCAGTTGACTTATTTTAGCAGCTGACTCTGTATTATGAATTCATAATGACATTAATTCTCATTTGCTTGTCCAAGCGTGGCAAAACTATACTTTTTTTTATTCTAAAGTGTAGTGGACTGTATGAAAGCTAGTCATAAATAAAGGTCCAAAATTTTACTGGTAAATGTTTTTAGCTAAATCCTCTTGTCATATAATTATAGAAGATAATATTTAATTGCTCAATAAAGTTTGTTAACAAAAGGTAATTCAATTTTATCCCATCAAGATTGTTTAGAACACTAATAAGGGGAAGAGAAGTATGTATGTGTAGGTAGACGAATCAACAGCTGACTCAAAAAAATACAGTGTAAATAAAGATAGAGGAAGGAAGCATTAGAGAAACTACATGTTAACTCCCAAGTGTTACAACAAATATCCTTCCGAGCCAATGTACACTGTATACTGTATATGTACATATCCGAGTTGTGTATTCGAATCAAAGAATTCATGTACCAATACTCGAATCAATCCTGCTGATTTGTGTAAAGACACATGGTTAGAACCACATATGTATAGAATAAAAATAAACAACCTATGGAATGACAAAGGAACAGACTTTTATATGAAGGATAAAAATGAAAGGGAAAAATTGATAAATTGAGTCATCATGTCTCATTTAGTAGCAGATGAAAAAAAATACAAATATCCTTTTGTCATATGTCATTGCTTGGTTTTGTTTGCATAAGAAATAAAAATGAATTTTTTTGACTCACAAATAATCATTATTTTTATAGGTAGAGTCGTCAATTTTAGTCTAGAAAATAGACAAGCCAAACATCTATTTCTCATTTTAGCTGTATTACTTTCTAAATCGTAGACATAAAATTACATAAATGCAAACATCACATCCGGTCAATATTATTATTATTATTTTCATAGCTTACATGTAACCCTATAGGCGAAACACACAAAGAAGTGAAATGGTTTTTTTTTTCAATCTGCAAAATCCAAACAAATTGATTCAAAAACAAATATAGCTCTCTGCTTCAATTGAAATAACTAAATACCATTACAAAAAAAATATGTGAGGTCATCATTTGAGTATTGCTGGAACACGCCCCACTAATCAGGTGACTTTTATGTCTCAATCGTGCAGAACCCTTGTCTCTTATATATTTTTCTTTCTCTATGGGGGGCGGATCCTTTGATTTATAGTCTCTATAATGATTAAAACATCTGACTACTGTAGTCACTGCTACCCAAGAATGGATCGTATTTAATTAAACAATATTGATAATAATGAGTTAATTATATTTAATTATATATACATATATATATATATTAATTAATTAATTCATTGTCAGTTTTCTTTATCAACCATTCACTCCGGAAATCAAATTTGAAATAGAAAGAAGGAAGTGAAAAAGTAAGACTCAGCAGGAATACCAATTATTAAATAATAAAAAAATAAAAATTTGCTTGAGGACTCGAAAACACCACTATCATCACCATCTCTACTAGAGTATCATAAATCACATAACCTTTCATTTTGATGTTTGTGTACAGTGTTTTAAAAAATCAGGCAGCCTTTCAAATCCATAATTCTTTTTAAAAAATCCTCATTTTTTAATAAAAAAAATATACAGAGAAGGGTTTGGCATTCAAAAGAATTTTTTTAGATGTATGTATGTGATGTAAATTAATATTTGAAGCCGCCTTACCCTCGACCTGTTGTGTCCTTTGTAGCATCCTTATTTATAAATTATAATTAATGAGCTTACATCATCGGAGCTAGAATTGATTTTACAATCATTTATCATCATTAAGGCAATATCCTGAACATTACTTTAATCGCTTTTTTTTTTCTCTCTCTCTCCAATCCTTTGCTACATTCTTCTCTATTCCTATTCCAGCCTCCTCTCCCCCCCCCCCCCTTCCCCAACACAACCATAAATTATATATATATATTATTTTATAGTCCATGTATTTTTTCAGTATCCAATATAAATTATAACAATAATATAATCAGAAAGTTAGAACCAAAAAAGGAAAAAAAAAAAGATACATTTATATTTAATTTATGTCATTCTTGAGTTAAAATTACTTTATCCATCCAAAACACTCTTCAAATGGGCCTTTCCCTGCCTGCCTCTTCATTAAGTACAAGGAAATTTGTTATCATTATTTATTGAGCTTCTCATCAAATATCTACAAAACTTATCAAAGTTTTATACGTATATATGAGAGAAGGATTAATAGTTTTTAGGGTTTTTTTTTTAAAAATAATAGTGCTCCACATTCAAACGAGTCCCATGGGGAACATGGCTCTACACATGTTATGTAATTTTGTTTGTATTAATAGACAATAAAGCCTTTATATGCATAGATAATATATGGAAATGATATTAACAATTTTCAATCCTATATGTATGTATATAAAATATCTATAATAACTATTTAATGTACATATAAGGGAAATTGGTATTTTTGTTGTATCTCGCAACCTTTTTTCCTTAAAAAGAATGAAGAAAAAAAAAAAAAAAAGAGAGAGAGATACAAAAAGCACAAAAACAGTTGTTGGTCAATTCTTCTCAATTTTGAAATCATTCTTCGTTTTATATTCAATGGCTAATCCCAGCTAAAAAGAGTTGATATTGGTTCAAAGAATCAATAATAGTAAGGGAAAAAGAAGTAGGTAGAGAAATAAAGAGTTCACAAAGAATAGTGGCTTCATTTGTATCTACAAATATTGGTGGTGGTGGTTTACACCGTGAGGGCTGTACATTACATACGTACACGTATGTGCAAATTTTCAATATAATTTAGAATAAATGACTATGCTAGAAGTCATCATCAAAACTCTATATATTTTTGATTTCAATTGTCTGAGAGACTCCAAACAAAAACCATATTTATTTTTATGGTTTTTTTTACCCCATTTTGATATGCTTTTATGATGTCTATATACTACTACATAGAAATTATACAAAAATTTTAATTAATTTTTGCTATTTACTTGTGTTATTTTAGGTTTTATCTTATGAATTTTTTTGTTGGCAAATTTTTATTTAAATTAAGACCTGATTGATCTATTGTATAGCTGATTATTATAGGAAGAAGTAGGAGACTAAGGGAGGTTTTTTTTTAATATTTATTCATTAATTACTCTTCCTCCCTCTTCCTCCTATAAAAAAACCCTCAAAAACAACAACAAAAAACAATTTTGACAATATACATATATCATCTCTCAACCTTTTCTAAATAAAAAGGAATTTCGATTCTGAATGTAATTAATGAATTCATATTAAGACAGTTGATATCTACCACTTTTCAATGTTATAACTTTGATGACTGTTTTTCATATATTGGGTAGGTTTTTCTTATTCTAAACAAAACTTGATCAAATTTCATTAATACAAAGACAAGGATAAGTGAAAACCCCACACATTTTTCATCTACTTCATATTTTATCATTTGTATACTAAACATGAAGTAGCCTTCACGAAGCCACCTCGACTCACAAAAGTGAAAGGACTAAAAAACAGCTGATAGTTAGTTTTCCTTGTTGCCAACTTTTTAATATTGGGCAGAGTTATTATTTAGATATACTATACATTTATAAAATCAACCCTTAATATTTGTAATATATTCACAAATTCAAAAAAAGGGCGCGCAATGTATTACATTTTCTATATATCGAAATCATAAATGATAATAATAATGATAATAACCTTTTTGAGTTCTTAACACGTAGCTAGAGTCATCTGCTTTAAATCAGAGGAGTCAACTGATGAGCATTATCTGAAGGGAGAATACAGTGTATTTTTGTCTATCCCAAAAAGCTTGACGTACTTTAATATCCTTACAAATATGTTTAGGAATGTAAATAATATGCAAAATGCCGCGTGCGAGATTTTGTAGAGTTGGCTCTTTGAACGACAGTACTTTTTGTTTTCCAAAGCTGTTACCATTTTTCCTTTATTACTGAGGAGAGAACATCTACCTGGTAGTGAAGATCTCGAATGAAGGAATACATGCATTAAGGTTAATAAAGCAAATAAGATGTAAACAAAAAAGGACTCAAGTCCACGTATAATTACACAGGTCTACAAATTTGAACTTTCAAAAATCTTCTGGGGTATAAGTATAATAAAAGTTATTCAGTTTTTCTCACTGATTTCAAATCTATAATTCTTTTTTTCAAGAGTCCGACGGTTTTCGAGAAATCGGTCCCTACTTTTTTAGCTTTTTTGGCCCATTTTCCAACTTCAACTTCAATTTAAGCCTAGAAAGATACACATTTTGGGCATTAAAAAATGATGATTGGCTAATGTTTTTATGGAGATTTCATTTCTAGTCTTTGTTTTGACCTAAAAGGACTCCTAGGGGCGTAGGGTGCCGGAGTAGGCCCAAAAGTCGATGAAATCCTTTGTACTTAAATAACTCCTTAAATATTGCATGAAATGGATTAATAAGGAATGCATTAAGGAGATTAGACCCAAAGCTTTCAAACAAGATGTCAAGCGCCCGATAAAAGCCTTTAACTTTGAAGAAATCGTTCATCAAAGTGTGAAAATTTTCATCCAATTTTGAGCAAAAATGCGCTAGAAATCTAAGACTCACGGTAGATGTAATAAAAAACAAGTGCTATAGACTGTAGTAGTAGCGCGCATACGAAGACTCTGATATCAGCTGAAGATAACCAAATTCAAAAACATGGATCTCTTATTTAATTACAAGGCAACTCCGAGGAAAGAGTGGGATTGCAGGGTCATAGATATCCAATGAAAGGAATAGTGTTCCTTGATGAGTGATCCAGCATTCCTCAAAGCAGTTTCGTTAATATCCATGATGATGAAGATGAAGGGTACTGAGACATGACTCATCAAGGAACACTCCTTGCTTTTTTTAAGCACTCCATTGCTGTATCCTTTTTGAAACTTCTTCGTTTAACCTATTGATGAACAAGCCCCAAGGCTTGACCAATACATCCAATAACAACAACATATGCCCCTTTAGAGGTGGCTGCAAATGTAAAGCATCTGGTTCTACGTGGTGAACGACCCATTGATGTTGAAATATGGACAATAAAGGTAGACTCCTCCATCAACAAGATGTGTACATTTTGAGTCTGATGGGAAAGTAAGCATTCAATCAAATCTCTACGTTTATTCCTATATTGAACTTGAAAAGGTATAGATGGCATTGGACTCCATAGTTGATTGGCATTTTTAAGGAATCCTTTAAATTAAATACAATGTATAGTACATATTTTCCTTATAACTTTTTGGTTTCCATGGAGTAAATACTTTTTTGATTCATATATATATTTGTAGGAAGAGTGACTCGTAGTACGAATGGATTTGACTCGTAGAGGAGAATTGTTCTTGTGCTTTTTCCCCTCCTTTCAAAGCATAGATAAATACTTATACAATATGTACATACATATATATATATATATATATATATGTATACACGCAAACGTAAAATAAACTTACATAGATTACCTTAAACAACAAAAAAAAAAATCAACATTTGAAAGACAAATGAATCGTTTGTCGTTTTTTGACGTTATCATTGATCAAAGGAAAAAAAGCAATACCTACATATATATAGAGGTAATATTGAATTTGTACAAACATACCTTTGATAATGGACTGACATAAGGGGAAGACCATCAATATAACTATATCTACATATGTAGATATCGTGTTTATACTGTTGGTAGGTACACCTTAACAATTGTAGCTATGTATTCCATTTATTTGTACCTATTACACACACACACATATATATATATATATATAGGTATGTACAATGTTCATACATAGATCAGTCACATGCAATATGAACGCTCATACAATATGAAAGTGCTGAAGGTTTATCGTCTACATACATCAATGTATGTATTATTTACACGTTGTGTTTGTTTATCATTGTCGTGATGATGATATCTACATATATATATATACCTATTATTGATTAAATATGTACTCTCAAATCAAATAAAACAAGTGCCCACTACAATAAATAATCAAATAATAATAATAATAATAATCTATCTGTTTCGTTCACGAGATGTCACAAGGAAGTAAAAAGTTTATCACTCTTTGATTATCTGCCCATGTATGCACATACATATAATTGAGCCCATCTCCTAAATTTGTATGTGGATTTGTGACATGACACTTGTAACATCATCAATATAAAGATAAAAAAATAATCTTAGATAAAAAAAAAAAAAGTTTTTAGTTATCTCATAAATTACAAGAGAGTAATTCAAATCCCCTCAAAAGCTCCAAAAACTATTGGAAATTGTTTGAAATGAATATCTAATCTAAATATCCCTTTCTTCAAAAATACATGAAGGACTTGTATATTTATATACCTATGTGAAAAAGGGTGAAATCCCGGCGTGCGTAATTTGAATAACAAAGTCAATTTGGCAAGATTTAAAACCAAAAGTATTTTATGGTTTCAAAAATGTTTTACCTTTTTTCTGGTTCTCTTTGTTATTATAAATTTGAGATAATGACTTTTTTACTCTCAAAGACGAGGAAAACAATGTCCATTTTTTTACTCCTATAACATTTTTAAAGTTTTTATTTTTTATTTTTTTCGATTGAGTGTTTTTTTGTGGTTTTTTTAAATATATTTTTCTTGGAGGTGGGGTGAGCAAACAAACCAACAAAGAGAGTATCTTAACGATTCCAATGATTCATAATGACGTCACACTTTTCCCTTATAAGTATCATATCAACCAGGGTTTCTTAAATTGGAATATCAAAAAATAATTACTCGATTCCTACTCCGTAAACTGATCCCTTCATAGCCAACAGTCCTAGAAAATTATCACCCATTTAAATGTCTCATCTATTTTTGTTCAAAATTTTTTTGTGTCAGAGTATGTAAAATAGCATAAACTTGTACAGAAACTGTACCTAACGACGCCCTGTTGCATGGGACAGAGAACAGAAACTCTTCTGTAAAAAAAATTTGCTCAATTTTTTTTTTGTTTTTACAGAAAGGCCAATTGTGTAATGGGGTAAAGCTTATATAGGTCAGGGAGCCCTCCTCATTTTGCTATAAATGTTGGAGATTGTCTGAATGACACTTTTTTTTTTGTTCTAAACGTTTATCTCCCATGTATCCAGACTTTGTGTACACCCTGTAGACACCCCAAAGCATTTCATCCATTCATCGAACAAGATCAAAACGAGACACATTAGCGGATTCAGTTAGTAACTACCTTCATAAAACTAACTCAGAACAGGAATACTTAACCAGGGTGCATTGCACTTTAAGGAACAATTTATTTTTGTTAATTCCTATTTTAAAGAAGGGGTGGGTACATTATTAATAGCTATGAACGATACAAAAGATCTAACCAAAAAAAGGTTAAGAAATACTTCAAAGTAATAAAAGATTTAAGTTAATTGACTTATGAACCAAATAACACAGAACCTTCCTTCCATCCTCTTACCTTATTTAAGTATGTATAAATATGTCTTTTGATATGTACATATGTATGTATGCATGTATGCATGACTCTAACAAAAAACAAGCCGCGAAATAAATAATAATAATAATAATGAGAGGAGCAACTGTGTACCATTTGCATAAAGCCCTCATTCCTCATTTGCAAAATAAATAACAAAAGAATCAAATTAGTAAAGAAGAAGAAGAAGAAGATGATGAATCATATGCTATGTATGTATTGTACCGTACAAGAGCCATATACAACGTTGGGACCCGCCTCCTTCTCCCCCCCCCCTCCTCTACCTTCTTTTTATAAATTATGATTATGATTGCCATTATTTTATTATTATTATTATTATTATTATTGTAAACACACACACACACACACAGAAAATAAAACTTGCAAACATAAAAATAATAAAATAAAATTGAAGCCTGAGTTGTAAATATTATAATGATTTATTACCTCACTGCCTTACATTTACTTACATCTATTATGCAACAGCAAATGTTGTTATAGTTGTTGTTGTTGTTGTTGTTCTTGATCGTATTCCTCTAACTGCAATGTTCATAAATCATTGAGCAAAAAATAAAGAAAGAAAGAAAGAAAGAAAGTACTATATGTATGTATGTATATAGAGAGAAAGGTTCTTTTAATGCAAGTAAGTTTGACTGTCTTATTTTTCTTTTCTTCTCCTCTTAAATCACATGCATATGAAAAAAAAAAAAAAAAAAAATGCATGTTTTTTTATAAGAAGCCATAAGGAAAAATGAATAGACTTTGGAATATCGAAGGGAACAAATATACATATATATGTATGTACATACATTATTAGAGCTGCCAATCCTTCCTTGTCTTTCCCGGTGTGTAGAAAGAAAGAAAGAAAGAAAGAAAGGGAAAATGTAGTTGGTAGCTCTGAAAATTTGAGGACTATTTTTTTGAATGAATATTTTGTTCTCATGAGGTTTTACAATATCAGCTACCCCTTTACCATGGGAGTACATACATTGACGATATTTAAGAGGAAATACATAAACTCAAATTCAACCCAATCAGAATCAGATTATATTATGTCATTTGATGAGGCATTTTATTGATTAATTATGTTTAT
Source organism: Lepeophtheirus nordmannii (assembly GCA_963680855.1). Taxonomy (NCBI): domain Eukaryota; kingdom Metazoa; phylum Arthropoda; class Copepoda; order Siphonostomatoida; family Caligidae; genus Lepeophtheirus; species Lepeophtheirus nordmannii. The sequence goes on along the minus strand of OY804524.1, from coordinate 27,433,677 downwards.
TTGTAGGTAGGCTGTGTATTACTCCATTACTAGGAATGTAAATAATATGCAAATCGGGCATGTAAGAAAGAGAAAACCAACCTGGTTGTAACTCTGACGATATAATGAATGTTGAGAGGGAAGCAGCTTGAGCTGTCATGACGTCTTACTGAGCTACAAGCTGCTATTCTCCATTATATATGTATACAAATGAAGACATCAATAATAAATAATAACATTATGTATGTATACCCAAGATGAGAGGCAGAAAATTAACTGAAATGGATGTCAGAAAATTATATGTATATTTTTAACTAATAATTAATTATACGAGGGCTTGAGCCCTTTTTTGTTTAACTTTTATTTGCTTTATTAACCTTAATGCATGTATTCATCCTTCATGCGAGATCTTTACTGTCAGGTAGATATTGTTCTCCCCTCAGTAGTAATAAAGGAAAAATAAACACAGCTTTGGAAAACAAAAAGTAATGTTCAAAGTGCCAACTCCACAAAATCTAGCAACCGGCATTTTGCATATTATTTACATTCCTATCCATTACACGTCGTTGGTGCAGCGTGTTCTCCCCTCAAGAATCAAGGACTAAAGACTATATCCATATTTGGAAAAAAATAAAATCTTGTAAATATTGCCAACAGCTAAAAACATCGACCGGGAAAAAATCCTTAGGATTTACAGCTTTATGTACATAATTCTTCATCAAGTGAACGTATTAAGTAATTGGTAAATGTTAATGTGGGACTTTTATTTGTCTTGTCTCACGTTTTATTCTTTTTTTTCTAATCATTCTTAATCTGCAAAGAAAGTTGAATGAATAAAATATGTATTGGCTATGTGGAAATAGAAGCAAATGATCAGCTATATACATACAAAAGAGTAAAAGTTTTTTATTAAAGATTATTATTTAACCAGAAAATGGGGTATGTCCTCTCATGTATTTATTTACACAATAGATTTAGAAAGAACCTAAAATTGTTACAAATAATTACTCATGATCTGTTGATTCTACTATTTAAAACCCACTAATCTTCTTCATCTTTGTCTTGTAGATTATTAATTTACTCTACGAAAAATCAAATTTTTGTTGTAGTCAAGTTAGAGGATGTTCAACGGCTTCAAAGTTAAGAAAATTGGCAATTTTTTTTTCCTTCAAAATGTCTTCTTCTCCTTTCATTATCATCCAAATATAATATATAATGTGTTTTGTTATAACTTCTTTTTTTTAGTTGTTGAATAAATAATAATCTTTAAAAAGAATTTTTTTAATAAAATTTTCACTGAAAATAGGTATTTAGCGACTCAGAGAAAGGATATATTATATTATATATATATATACATATATAAAAATTAAAAGTAAATGTACTGCACATAGCGCGCAGACTTTTCCTCGACTTTTACATTTCATATGGATAGTCTAAAAGGTGACAGAGGAAAATTTAATGGGCAAATGCATAAAAAAAAAGCGATAGTAAGATACAGGTTGACTTTTATTCTTTTATAATAATATTACCTCACTTTTTTAAACAACCTTGTGTCACATTGATTTGACGCCCAGTTTTTTTTTTACTCTCAAGCTTTTTTTCTTTTAAAACAGAGGAAGAAGAAATGAGGGAATGCTATTAGATGACATTAGATGAAACACACACATATCTATCTTGAAATCTCAACCAAGAATGTCATTTTTTTTTTTTTGCAGGCCTATTTAATTTTCCTTCATATTAAGTATGGAGTGTTATAATTTATCAGACATAATAGGGGGAAGAAGAGAGAATAAAATAACAAAGAAAAGGAGGCGTTCATCTTTCTTTATCTATTTCTTAATTCTTCTTCTTATTATTATTTTTAAAACCCATTAAGGATAAATGTACATTAAAAAAACAAGAGCCATTAGCAATAAAGGAAATATAAAAAAAATTACTTAATTTATTTTTTATTTTTTTTTGTTAAAAAAATATATATCTTCTGCTTAAAATAATATGTTATTGTAGTATTATTAGTAATAGTAAATTATTAGTAAAGGATACTCCTTTTAAGTCAACCAAACCTTTGATTTGATAGGAAAAGAAATAGTATTGTAATTTGTAAATCGAAATGAAAATTGGTAAATGTTTCCCGAGGAAAACGAATAAATAAAATAAATTTTGTATAATTCTCTATCCATTTGAACACGGAGTAGTTTTTTTTTTTTTTAAGCAAAAAAAAGTGTATGCAATAAATACATAAAAAAAAAAAAGAGTAAATTTCCCCGGATTTTATCGGCAATTTATATAACCTAATTGGATGATAAATAAACCTTCAAGTACATAACTTCTACACACATAAATATAAAATAATAAATATATATATTTAAAAAAAAAAAAAAAATATTTATTTTTTATGTGAGCTATAAATTTTTTAAAAGTTATGTTATTTTATTTATGTATTTATTTATACCCTCTATACCGTATACATACATACATACATACCAGCTATAGTGATAGATAAAGCTTGTCCTTTAATATATATATATTTATATCTTAAAAGCTAACTTTTGAGTGTCTAAACTCATTTTATCTGATAAACAAACTGCTAAAAAGTGCTAAATTATTATCTGTGGAAGTGCTTACTTACCCTTTTGTTGAAGTAAAATAAAATATAAGTGTGAATGTAGAACTACATTGTGATTAAAGATTTAGGAAAAGGGGCAACTGCATCTCGAGATTTGAATTGATCGTGAGTGTGTAGCTAACAAATAAAGGAACTTTGAGCTTTATCATACGTTGATCAATTAAATTTAAATATATTGGGTAGACAACTAAGCTCTTGCCGTTTTTTTTTAAACTTGATTGAGTTTAGAAAATTATTCTGTTAACCTGGAATATTTTATTTATTGTGTTTCATTTCAGGTTATTTGACTTTATTTTCCAATTATCAAAATGGAATGTCAAGTTGAAAAAAATGTGCTCCACTTTCGACATCTTTGCATTTAATGGAGGCTTTACAGCTGCAAAAGCTGCTCGTGAAATTTGTGTTGTGTATGGGGAAAAATCACTGGCAGAAAGAACCGCACTTTACTGGTTTGCCAAGTTTAAAGAGGTAAATTTTGATCTCAAAGATGCCAGCCCAACTGAACTTGATGAAGGGCAGTTAAATCCACTTTTTTGTATGAAAATTCATGCCAAACAACAAGGGAATTGGCAGAGAGGATGATGAATTGTTCTCACACGATTATAGAGAAGCATCTTCATCTAATGGGAAAAGTCCAAAAAATGTGGAGTCTGGGTTTCTAATGCTTTAAGCGATAACAACAACAAAAATAAAAAAAACTAAATTAAATATTGCAATATCACAGAATAATTTTCAAAACTCAATAAAATTTAAAAAAACGGCAGGAACTTAGTTGCCAACCCAATATATTTGACCCCAGATATATACTACAATATATTGGGGGAAAATACTCGGAATTTTGAATTTAATATTGTTAAGGAATTTTTATAGGGAGTAATGTTTTTGTTTTTTAAGTTGGCACCTCTACTATCACCACTGTCATCCCTGTCAAATTACAAGTCAAAATATTTCTTTGGTTTAAATTGAACTTTTTGGTTTTTTAAAAAGTTTGAAAAATGAGGAGAACTCAAATGACAAATGTTTAAATGAATGCTCCAGACTCTACTTTTTTGAAACTTTGAGGGTCTCTGGTTTATTTACCGAGATGCAACACCTATGCTTTAAATTAAAATTAATTTTGATAATAATTAAATGAATTTTTTTGATTCCCGATATTTTTTGCCCATGTACTGCACATCACTGATTTATATCTTTGACGACAGAAATAAATTTGTTTGTTTTTATTCACGTGACAAATTGCAACATCACGTCAATATTCATTCCTGCTTGAGAATCGAGTTCCATTGTGAAGAGCTAAAATAGATTTTTTTTCTATTCTAAAATGTTTGAAAGAGGATGACTCAAATGCGATTGTGAGAAATGTGTTGATAACTAAAAAAGTTACAATGAATATTCGTGACTCTAGTCATTTAAAGTTTTGATAATCCCTGGTTTATTTCAGAAGATACATAACCAATATTCAAGAGACCGACCCTCCGATTTTTAATTTTTATAGCATCTCTAAAAACATAATAATTGCAGTTATTGTTCTGCAATTATTATTGACTTCATATAACTTTTGTAACTGTTTTAAAAAAACAAACAAACAAAAAAACTAGGGACCTCTTTGAGGAAGGGAGGGGGGGGGGGATGAATTTTGATGATTAAATAAGGATTTTTGATCCTCGATATTTTTTGCTCATAAATGTTTTTTTAATACATTACACATATGTAAATAGATCATTATCATGCAGTTAAATTTACGATGTGCAGCCAATAAATTAAATATTACTTTAGCAAGGATCATATATTTTTTTCATATTATCAAGTTATTTTATTTTATAGGGAATCTATTGATTTGATTCCAATATCACTACTTTTAGGCTATCAAATTGTATTCAAATATATGTACAAGTTTTTAGTCTTTTTTCATTTTTATAAGACATTAAATTTTCTCGAGATTCTTTTTTTTTTGAATTTTGTATATTTTATTTAATAAATATATATGCGTCAATTCAACAAGAAACCAAGTTTATTTGAAATATTTCAAAAATAAGTGTGAATTGCCCTCATATTCTTGAAGACATTCTCTTTCGTTCGTATTAATAGTAGTATATTTCGATTAATGAAATAATGCGTTCAAATATTGCAATTTAATTATTCAAAAAAAAACCCCGGCCACAATCAAGAATACAAAACATCTGGTATTTCTGACTATGTAGTGATTCATGGTGAGCATGATAGCGGATGCAGTTGACTACAACTAAATAAATCTCTGGGGCTTTGAAAAAGATGGACGTTCTTTCAGGGGCCATATCGGCTCCATGTGCAGTCGACACATTTATCCGATTACTCTATTGGACAGATAAAAATCCTTGCTCTCTCGATTAAAATTGATGTTTCAGCAAAAAACCATGCGGCATAGGTCTTAAAATGACTCCTAAATATTTGACCGTTATATTTATTGACTTATGTGCCCGTTTTTAAATGTATGAAAAAATACGATCCAACTTTATTGAATGAATGTTCAAGTACTTCAAATAGAGCATTAGGGAAAGTAGAGAATAAAAGGTAGCTTAACTATTTTTCTAGAGTCATTTAGTAATATAATTCTATAGATCCAAAACCCCCCCAAAAAAGTTCTTCTCATTTAGTAGAATTTAGGAATAGATAAAAACGCAGGTTGTATTCATATTTTTTATTTTATTTTAATATACATACAATTTGAATAGTAAACAGAATAGATATAAAAAATTTATAGGCAAAAAATTTAACTTTTGATTCAATCACATACATTTGAGGTTGTAGGATTAAAAAACCCGCAGGTAACGTTTCACACACCTTAATACACACATATAAATATTTTTGAAATTTTTTTATTTGAACACTAATTCCAAATTGAGAAAAACTCTGTCCACATTTATTTTTAATTATTCATGTACCAAATACCACAAATTTATTGTGGCTTAGATGAGGAGTGTTAAACTCATTTCACACGGCGGGCCACAACCGACCCCTAGGTAGACGTCGTTGTGGGCCGGACCATGTAAATTATAGCATACTTAGCTATAAATAAACAAAATATCATCATGTCCTCTCTTATTTTTTGATTTATAATTTAAAAAATTCAAAATTTATTGAACAACACTCTTACAAAACATTTCACAAAATTGCACAAACTTTAAGTGGTAACTAAAAAATCAAAAATTAAATTAATAATGAGCTTTACATGAGATTACAATCTGAAACTTAGAAAGAAAGACTAAAATGCGCCCCCTAGTGGATAATTCATGAGTTACATTTGATTAAAAAATACATAATCAATGTCTTTTATATATTTCTTCCACTATCAAATTATCCTACAGGCCTGATTGAACCTTCTTGCAGGCCGGCCTGCGGGTCGTATGTTTGTCATCTCTGGGTTAGATAGATGAGTGATCCTTATGTTACATCTACATATGTTTGTTTGTTTGTTTGTTTGTTAATCTACGTTCAATAAAAAATAATCCTAGAGACAAAGGGATTACTTCAATGAAATAATAATTTAACTCAGACATTATTATAAAATATGTTGTTCATAGTTTTTTTGTTTGTTTTTTTGAAAAAAAAAAGGACATAAAAAACGAAAATTCCCCAATATTCCTTGAATAATGATATCCCATAAAAAATGCTCTTGTAACCAAGTCAAATACTAAACAAAATACTACTACTAATAAAAAGTTACCTCATTTATAACTCTTGATTTATGACCACTCTTTCTTCATTTTGCACCATTTTCCCCCCTTTCTGTTAGTTTTTTTTTTTTTTTTGTGTGTGTGCGTGCTTCTTATATATAATATTTGCTAGTTAACTACTATCTAGGAATAGAAGACTTCCAAACTCTACTTTTAAAGTGACACGTTTACGATATAAGTAGGTCATTTCATCACCCATTAATTGATAGCTCCATTTTTATGTACCTATTATTAATAATTGGCATCAGGGGTATTAAACAAAAATATATGCATTTTAGAGACTTTAAACACAGGTGGTCAAAAAAATTTATATCTAGTCAACATGTCTCAAAATATGAATCACAATAATGAATATTCAATGAATATTTGTCAAGGATAGATGGGTAAATTTGTAAGAAATCTACTTTATAAATTTTTTTTGTATTAGAATTTTACATGGAGGCATTGCTCCCAATACTTTAACACACCGTTCTATGTAGATCTTTGAAGTGATGAAAAAAGCCACCCTAGAGAGCAAACTTTGCTACAATGACGTTCTTATAGTTATTTGTCTCAAGAATACATATACATATATAAAAATCATATGTTTATAAGAGTAATATGTTATTTAATTAAGTTTTAATTATGTATGTAAGAGGCCCTGTCAAGCTATTTCTTGCTCTCATTGAAACATACTTTAATTTGTAAATACATTTAGAAAAACTTAGGGAACATTTAACATTTTTAAATTCGACAGTTGTTTGAAGGATTCATTAAGGAACGAAACATTTCTAATATCCAATTATATTTTGTCGAATATTTTTTTAAAAGTAATTCAAAAAAAAAAAAAAAAAAAAAAAAGAATGAAACTCTTTTAAATGAAAATCAATGACTTATAAAGTACTTTAAATAATTTTAATTTCTTTTCTTTTTTTGTGCCAAAGTACAGTCTGTACTACATTCGACAAACATTTCCTCTGAAAAAGTTAAAAATCAGTTGGTATTTTGTCAAAAAATCCAACTATAAAAGTATTGATAATCAGGTATTCATTTACTAAAAGGAATTTGTTGACGGAAAATAACCAAAACTTATTCAAGCTCAACCCATTTTGGTTCGTTCAGAGCTCTAACAAGAAAATGAACGGTATAAAAATCAACAGCTGACAATGGTTGAAGTTTTTAATTTAGTTGAATTACATCAAAGTCTATAATGCCTATACAATAAATATTTCTTAAAATATTAAACAAATATTTTTGAATTTGATTTTCGGAATGCATTGCGACAGGACCAGGATATTGGTAGTTTAAAAAAAAAAGATATTGTGATAGTATCATTTCCCCACCACCACCACCATCATCATCATCGATACTACCTACTACCAATAATAATGGCATGTCAATGCTAAGGTTTTTTTTTTTTTTTTGTTTATTTAAAATATCAATAAATCAACATCATTTTGACGTATTTTTAAAATATGTACATAAATTAAATTAACAACAACTCCTGATGCGGCCAGAGTTTTTTTTTTTTTAAAAAAAGGGGGGGGGGGGGTAAAAAAAAAACAACCCTGCTTCAAAAGATATAAAAAACACCTTGCCAAATATTATTAGCCAGGTTGTTTATATAAAAGTGATCTGAGTGTTTTATAAACAAAGTGTTTCTCATATCAAAATATATGTCTTTTTTAAGTCAAAGTCAATATATTGAAATTGTAGGTCACATCAAATTTTTAAATCCATAAATACAATGAGAGAAAAGCCTTATACTACCCTCATTAATACATCAAGAGCCAATAGTAAACTGAATAATGTCTACCTACATAATTTTGAATTCAATTTTCATATTAAATCCTAAAATGTAAGCATATTTTGATGGACTTTATAAAAAAATAATTCCAGGCATCTTTTATGTTGACATATCACATATTAATATATATATATATATATACATATAGCCTCAACAAAATGAGCAATAGTATTATTATTTAACTATGGCATTAAAAAAGAAGTACATAAACAGACAAAAAAAAATGATTTATGTGCCTTTTGACAATTTTATTAATGGATTAATTTGTCATATATGATGCCAGGCCTATATATATATATATACATATTGTATGTAAAATGAGATATCATCTTACCTCTCACCCCCCCCCCCCATTCTTCTATGCATGTTGGCTCCCTTATTCTCAAGCACTTTTTTGGGGAATAATTACAATCTCCCAGGGACATTATTTAAAGGATACTAACCCTATTTTGATCATTGTGCATATATAAAAAAGCACAGGGTGAGTGCAATCTTTGACAACCAAATTTACTCTTTTCTAAAAAAACTTAAATATCTCAAAAACTAATGAACCGATTTTAATGAAATGAAAACTAGTTGAAAGCTGGATTAATATACTTTATATACTGTTCAGGATCTATTGGATGCTTCATTTTGTTTAGCAGCATCTTGTAGTACTTCAGCCTTTTCTCCTTGGCCTTTGCCGTCAACTAATGGCCCTTGCGCATCTTGTAAGACTTGCACTGCAAGTTTTCATTCACACAGTCCTGAATAACCTTGTTTGATTACCCCATTTCGCATGCAATGGTTCTCGTGGACTTACCTGGATCAGTGTTGATCTTTTTGCCAACCCTGGCAATACAATGGGGTCCTGAAGCAATCCTTACGCATTTTTGGGGCTGACCTTGATCCAATTCCTTCATAGTCTCCTCCAGACTCTTTCAACACTTTTCTGACCTTCCAGACAAAGCTCCTGTCCAACTTTAGGAATTCAACAATTTCTTGGTTGTCTCTTCCGGCGCGAATCGAAACAAGAATACTTTTTCTTTTCCAATCTTTTGGCACTTTAAAATCTTCGATTTCAGTCATTTTTTTTTAAGATGAAGCCAAAACTATTCAGTTCTCGAGGAAACAAAAAAATTAATGACTAACTACAATAACCGCGCATCAGTCTACGCCCGGAGTTTGTTGTCAAAAAACGCGCTCATCTTGTACTCCTTTTTATTTAAAAAAAAAGAAGGTTGTGTAGACAAATAGTCTAAAGATCATGAAAGACCTCAAATCAGTGTGACCATTATGGTCATTCTTCTCAAATATCAAACTAGATTTTATTTGAGTTTAATCAGTCTACATTTTATCAACTCTCACAACTTTTCCTTACAAACATATGTAGATAAAAAAAAACACGAAATTAACTGATGGTCGTTCAACTGTATCATTCTTCCAAACTGTTAGACTTTTTTTTCACTTAATGAAGTTGACATTACAATATCTCTCACTACAACCTTTTATCGAATAGAAAAAAGACCCAAAATTTACTGTTATCTATGTATGCTAGTCTCTCCCAAATTTAATCTTTATTTAATTGTAGGGACATGCTCAGTGACAATGTAATCAATAGTTGACGTTATACTCATAGAAGTTGCTAATGTTCACTACAACTCTCAGCTGTTTTCATCAGTTGACTCATTTCTGATTTAAAAATCTACTGACTTTATAAATATTAATGAATTCAAAAGGACATTAAATATGTATTGTTTGAAAAATGAGATTTCATGAAGGCTCAGAAAAAAATTGGGCCTGATTACTTTAAAACTCAACCCCTCAAGACATTTGAAATAAATCTAACTGAGTTGTAAAATAAAGGAGGAATTCCCGGCGTGTAAGAAGTAATGTCAAAAACAATGAGGTAGCCATGAGAGTATTAAACACCGAAGGCAGTGTCATTGAGAATGAAATATGGGTAATGTGTTTATGATTAAAAGGTACAAATATATTTACAGGTTACCAACTGGCAAGACTATGGAGGGACCAGAACTTGCTCAATATCAAAAATATTTATTTTAAGTCAATTTTTCTAATGTCTTATCAACTTTAAACTTTGACACGGCTCTCAATGATCATATCAATTGTCTCAGGCATTGAGAACAGTTGAAACTTTTGACTTTTGGCATTCAAGTATAATTTGTGGGAAAACCTTCAACTGGTATAATCTCAAAATTCAATCGATATGTGAGATAGATGTAAGCATATTGATTTAAATTTTGGCGTATCCATGTACATAAGTCAAACCAACTTCTCAGCAATGGAGCCTAAAAATAAAAACAAAAAATATTAAAACTACATATGTATGTACTCATAAAAAAAACACCTTCTGTCAAATAAGATGTGAGACTTGACTCAAGGCAATAATACATCATTATTATTTTGACAAATAAATAAATAACAAAGTTCTTAGTCAATGTATTATTTATGTATTTTACTTTTGACAAGCTATTTATTAATATTTAAAAATAAAAAAAATATTTTTTTGGTTATATGTAGAAAACCAATCCCTAATTGGTATGCACTTGCATGACATCATTTTTTTTCTTCATCCAAGATATTAATGATTTATTGTGCATCGTTTTGTCCTTATGAGTTTAGTTTTTTTTTTTTTTTTTGATTTTGATTTCATGACATGCGTTTGATTAAAACTCTCGACACAAACATGATATGTACAGATTTTAACAACCCAAAAAAAAACCCTCTTTTTTCCTCCTTCATTATTACTACATGTTATTTAAATGATTACCATAATATTCAAAGCATATCATTAAGATTGCAAAAAGAAAAAAAAAATATATATTACTCAAATCCGTGTACGAATATTAATAATAAATATGCAAAGAATCTTTCGTAATACACGAATTGAAAGATTATTTATTCTGTCGTTTCAATATATTTTTATATGTGTATATATATGTAGTTATATATTTTGATTTTCTACTGGGTGAGTTCCTCCATGAATATCTAACATATTTATTATGATCCAAAATGCATAAATGGTTTTTTTTTTAATATTATTGAAAGTCGTTGGCATGTTGAATATTAATTTATAAATTAAAATACATAAGTTTTATGTTAAAGAGCCGCATTGATTTCTCCTATTTCATAAAAAAAGAAAGAAGAGATTTAATATAAATTATTATGCATGAACAAAGATTCCCATTGTGTGAATATGAGAAGGATATTTTTATAATTTAGAACTTTTTTTAATGATTAAAGACGTGGGCAGTATTCGTTTTGCCATTCTTAACTACATAGGTCAAATGAATTTGTCAACAAATGTTTTTTTTTTAATAATATCGGGGTCAAGCAATGTTTTTGCATGTTTCGTCTGACTAAAATGAATATCTTCCTGGCTAAAAACCGTTATGATTAACGGAATAACTTTCCGCCCTACCTGAATTCCATACCCCAAGTATGGAATTCTGGCCCAAAGCTCTTCTTCACTAAATATGAATATAAATGGTTTATGTGATAATTTAAAATCAAATGTTTGGATCTGCATATACTGATGATACAAAGGGAGTCTGTCATTCAGAAGAAGACGTACAACATGACTCTCATAGAGCTTTTGAGATGAAAATATGATTCCAGGTATTCTGAAAAAGAATGCTCTAATGGTCTTTCAGGTCTTTCATAGTCTTTTCATAAAGAATAATATGTAAGATATATATATATATATATATATATATATATATATAGACGATACGAAAAGTTAACGAAGCGAGACGAAATGAAATTTAACACAAGATTACAAAACAAAATTTGACTAAATGAGATGATAATTAATGTGACGAAACGAAACAAAAACGAGACAAAACCGGACGAAATTTAATAAAAAACAAGATGAATAGAAAAGTTCCAGTCAAAAATAACACTGATCTGGCAAAAACAAAATGAATACTATACAAAAAAGATGCCTAAAAAACAGTCCCTAAATTTGTTTTCTTCCTTACAAAATACAAAAATTCACGAAACGAATTTAAAAGTTCCACACGGAGTTAATGCAGAGAAACAGAACTGTTGTCGTCAAGTCCAAATTCATATCCTTATCATAGAACGTTCATTACATCCTTTTGTGATAAAATGGATTTCTAATTAATCATTGCCCCCCCCCCCCCCTGATAGACTCACATAAGATTCTTTCTTCAATATTTTTTTTTTACTTATTTTAAGCATGTGCCTTTTTATAAATTAAATATTAGAATAAAAGTCGTATATATACTTATATAGGCATATATATATGTATATATATATATATATAAGCTGCTTGTAGTAGGTTGTACGTGAAGAGAGAGAAATGATCGAGAAAAAGATTGATTAATGAACCTGTAGATTTCAAATCTCTACTCATTTTTCATACTTTCTTCTCCTTCACTCCCCCCCCCCCCCCTTTTTTTTTTTTTAATTTTTTTGTCGTTACTGAATGGAAATATACGAATAAGAAGCTCATAGTACATAAATTACACAGTCTTTTGACATCCGTGGTTGACCCCTTCTTTTTTAAAGATTACACCGTTGGGCTGTACCATGGATTTATTTCCGATTAATGTACAAATACATGACTCTCATGTCAAAGGGACACTTCAATCACAAAACTTATATATATATATATATAAAGTAGAAACCTTTTTAAAAGAAGCAGTTCTTATGGAGAAGGAACAAGAGAAAATGATCATAGTACCAACAACGCAACCTTGAGGATGCCCCTTATAGAAGTTTCACGCAACCTATCCATCATGAAGTAATAGTTTGGGATACGGGAAGGAATTTAGGTACTTCTATAGTCGAAGAAGCCTTTTCACTGACTTCACAAATTGGTCATAGATTAATAAATCAAAAGTGATGCCATGCTTCGAGGCATCATTGTTGTCATTTTCAAAATATCATACAGAATCCTGTTAAAATAGTTTTAAAATGACGAATAAAAACCCTAAAACTATCGATTAGGAGTTTATGTAATGGTTTTTAATTTGATATTTGATGGATTCTTCCATGATGGCAGAATTCCATGGGTTCAAAACGCTCTGAAAGTCTTTATAATATACAAAAATGATTGAACAACAAAACTAATTCTGACGCACTTTATTAAATAATGATTAACATGTCTTTACCAATATTCTTCTTAAGAAAATGAACTTCTCTTGCATGAGTGTCCAGGTTAAGGATGAGCAGAAAATGGGGGTGAAAGTTCATTATTGAAGTGATTAATTCAAGGACTGTTCATACTCTAATTGCTAGAGTTGGAAAATTTGTTGAAGAGAAAAATTGAAATCCCTTGGCAACTTGTCTCACATCAAGCCTTTTTAAATTGTCTTAAAAATATATGTATACGTGTATTTAAAGCAGTGATACCCTGTAATAGCCGCATTTGATAAATTTATCATCTCTATGTACACGCTGAAAACCATATGGATTCAACTTTTCTAGAGCACAAAGAGAAGTCTAATCAAATAGTTAGAGAGATGTGAAAAGTTTTTATGAGAGAGACTAAGGTCTACAAATATAGGCAATATTTGAGTACTTTAACAATCAAATATTTATTCTGCACCATTTTTGTTAGGGAAATTCAAACACCCAAACTGAAAATATGCTCCTTCAACCATGTTCCCATATTTTTCCATACGATTAAATAATTTAAAATTATTCGGTCGAGAGGAATGATTCAAACTCATTAAGTTCAGAGCCTCTATTTGTCACATCTCCACAAAAACATGTGTTCTTTTGTTCATATCAGTTGTTTGTTCAAGATTATGAAAGTGAGAAAGTATACTACGACTGCTCTTGAGATTGTTTTCCAATTTAACTATGGAAGAAACAAAATTAGAGCGGGGAGAATATATGTATACATATGCAATTTGTGGAACTCATAAATGGCGACGACGTTCACAATTTTTTTCTTTAATGAAGGACCATCACAACTAATCACCTTTGTCTTTATTAGAAACTATCGATACAAAAGTCATTTCCCTAGCAATGCAATATAAACTGAAGAACTTCTACCTACCTATATATAGGCATAATGCTATTGAAAACAATAACTAAAAAGAGTATATCAGAATCTAAGGATTTACTCTATGTTTATAGTTAAAAACACTACTATGGGCATAAAATATCAGGAACCAAAAAACCTTTAGTGAATCATTAAAGTTCATTTATTCTCCCCCCCCCTCAAAATGCACATGTGCCAACGCTTTATTTCTGATTTTCCAAACAGTTAACTAATTGTTATTAAGTCTATAATCATCACAAGACAATAGCTCCTGAGTTTTTAAATATGCTATTAAAATTATAAATCAGAGTGTCTGCTTCTTGAGGTATAGGTCTTGTATCTCGACAAATAAACCAGAAAACCTCATAATTCCAAAAGAATAGAGTCATGAATACTATCATTTAAACCTGTTGTGGGGGGATAAACAACATTTCTCACACTTCCTTTACGTCATCATATTTCAGACATTTGAAAAGGAGGAAAAATTATACTCCATTTTATCTGTTCACAAAAGGACGACGACGGGATTCTCAAAGAGTAAATGAATATTTAGACGTGTATTTTGGCACAAATGTTAGTGAGAGTAGACTCAACTTACAAAACAAAAACAAAAAATCCACTGAAATGAAGTTCAAATGTTTGGAAATTTTTTGCTCATAGTAGTATATATAATAAATTGAAGGGATATTTTACAAGATGAATGATGTAGAATGACCAAAGGTTGATTGAAAAGAGTGATATAGAGAGAGGGAGAGTTTTCTATATTTGTAAGAATGCTCCTTTTTGGAATTACTATATATATATATATATATATATATATATATATGTGTGTGTATACAATGCATATACATAACCCCCCCCCCCCCCCTCTCCGCAGTAAGCCCTCCTTCGTCTCTCTCTCTCTCATTAATCAAAGTAAAATAAATGTCCAAACAATAATAACAATAAGTAAAAGAAAAATATACTTTACTACGACAACTACTAACAGCTGTTTGATAAATGGTACATTGTAACTGACATAAACAAAATATATATATAATATAAATTATATATGTATTTATATATGTACATACATATTTCCTATGATTAATCACTCATAAAAAAACAAAACAAAAACAAAAAAAAAACCTTTCAAACACTTGATGGAGTAGAACCTATGTACAACCATAAACAAGCAAACAAACAAAACATATATATATATATATATATATATATATGATTTTAATAAATGAACACTAAGGTCAAGAGAGCAAAGGAATAAGTGAGACACACATTACACAGGATTAGGAGCCCAAAGACTACAAAATCCTCTAAAAAGGCATAATAATCTATCCATGTTTTTAGATATTTATATTATATATATATATGTACTAAGAATAAAAAATTTATTCATTAATTATTATATATACGATCAAATTTCCCAGATAAAGATTATACATATATCTGATATGAAGATTCACGCAACCTCAGCATAACTTATTTATCTTGAATTTAAAAATGCCCTTTAATTTGTGGCCTTTTTAAGAGACAGGCTCTCGAATAATAAGTTGTTTTTTTTTCGTGACTCATACACTAATGGTTTGAGTTATTATTAAAAGTGTTGGACACTTTTTTTTTTTTTTTTTTTTTTTTTTGGACAAAGTCATAAATTACTCTTGAATAATTACTGAGTCAAAGAGTTACACTCAAGAGTTAATGTAAGGGATCTGTTACTTTCATAAAAGTTAAAATAAATTTTAGGAACTTTGACCATGAATTTGACCATTGCTAAATTAAAAGATTTATTATTCATAGTATGGAATTTATGAGATACAATGGTAGGGCTTCTCACACTGTTATTCCTGTTGTGTTTCCTTATTGATAAAGAAAATTAGGACATTTAAAACCAAATTGTCCACTCAATTGTTCATCCAATTGGTAAAATTTGGAAATTCAAAATACCCAACGCTGAATTTTGAATATAAATACTCTTCTCTTATTTTGAATGGGGTAAAAAAGACAATTGGAGGATGAGGACTCTCACATTCACCATTTGTTACATAATAACGGCTTGGTTTACGTAATCCTACCTACAACTCTGTGTTTTAAATGGTCTTTGAGCACGTAATCAAGTCATAAAAATGTCTCTTGGTTACAGTGTGTGTGTGTGTAACTACTATATGTATGTAGAAGTTTCAATTCCTCAATGTGGTTCCTTCTCAGATCCCCCACACACCCACAAATACCTACATAAAGGAAAATAAAAAAAAACCACAACCGTTTTTGAAGGGAAAAGAAAAAAAAATAATTTAAAAAACTTGTCAATTTGTTGAGAATGATTTATGTATGTATGTATGTAGTAGGTAAGGGTATATCAAGTTTCTTTGTTGTTTTTGTTGTTCTTATGTGAATGAAACTTGGAAGCTTCTGAATAAAAAAGTTTTTTTATTTATTTGACCTTACATGACGAGTACTGCGTACTTGTGGGGTATGAGTGTTACTTTGAGGGAATTGAATGGTGATGATCTGACACAACTGACTATAAACCTAGTGTAGAATCCTGAAGCTCGACTCTATTAATTCGCTTTGAAAAGAGTATCGAGAAGGAACCCTCCAACATACACTACCTAGCGGCCGAAGTACGAACTATAAGTTTTATATACAAAACTCACGTGCATCGTATCGCATAGTTTTGTCCTTATTTCTGTGCATGTTTTTGTGTGGATATCTGAAAATGTCTTGTACTGAGGGTGCCGAGCTTCAGGGCTCTACTGTACATATGTAGGTATACAGCAAGACTCCGTTGAGTCTGGATTTGATCAGCCTGGTATTGTGTGCTTTTTTAAAGACCCTTACAGGGGTAAAATCCAAAATTTAATTGCATATCATAAGAATAAATTGTCAGTTGATAGAACATAATTCACCCCACACTGTGTTCCAAAATGAGCATAGTCAAAATGTACAGCCTATTCGTGGAACCAGTTACGAGTCCTGCTCGTAAAGTTTGGCCTACGAACACATACGTAGTTGGAGCAAGGTACGTACAATGAAGTATCAATTTAAATTTCCACGTAAGAGCATCAAGTTCAGACAATTTGCTGAATTAGGATCATCAGTTTACTCTCTGTGTGAGAGTCTGAAGAGCAAGTGAAAGAGAGAGAAGGGAAGAAGGCCCTTACTCCAAGTGATATAAGGGTCACATTTGTATAAACTCGATGAAACACATCAACATTTCCTTGAAAAACATATCAGAGAACATCTTTATAAGTACGTATCTGTACCATGGAATAATTTGTCTTAGGACAACATATTGTCAATGGTTCTTGGAATTATAGGTAAAGTATAGGAAGAAGTTATTGAATAAGTTCATCTCTGTACACGGTCAAAACTATGCTCAAAAGGAAAAAGATTCCACAAAAAAACCGTAAATAGTTATGTACTATATAAGATACAAATATATATTCTGAGAGTGCAAATTGAAGGGAGATTTCATATTTTTATTAATGTCCATCATTTGTTTTTGAAATTAAAGAAAGTTTTTAAATTGCATTAAATATAAGAGTATAACAATTGAAAATTCGTCGAGAATTGACGAGGAAAATAAAAATATCTGGGTAGCCTTTGTTGTAACATGCCCGTCTACTCAATAGTTCAAAGAGCAGCGTACCCCCTTCCATTATTATATCTATTTAAATAAGTCAATAACACGCCTTTTAATCACACTCATCAAATTTCCCACCACAACATAAATATGAATAGGAATGTAAATAATATGCAAAATGCCGCGTGCAAGATTTCGTGGAACTTTTAACAGTGCTTTTTTTTTGTTATAAAGCTGTTATCATTTTTCCTTTATAACTACTGAGGGGAGAACATCTATAATAGAAAATACAATGTTAGAAAAGGGCTCATGTTCTCGTAATAATTGTTAGTGTTCGACTTGTAAGCTAAAGATATATAATTTTCTGACATTAATTTGAGTTAATTTTCTGCCTCTCATCTACATAATGTTATTATTTATTATTGATGTATTCATTTGTATACATAAAGGAGAATAGCAGCTTGCAGCTCAGTAAAAGGCCATGACAGCTCAAGCTGCTTCCCACTCAACATTCATCAAATTGTCAATTGAGTTACCAGGTTGATGATTTTCTCTTTCTTTTTATTTCAAACAACCCATTTGCATAATTTTACATTCCTAGAGATAAACTTTTTGAGGACTGGAATGGATTTTCAATGGACTTTTAAATAAACTATAGATTTGCAAAAGTAGACTTTACTTGAAAAGGGATTAAACTTGTAAACTAAAGTAAAACTGGGCAATATAATGTATGTACATTTCTCGCATATGGAATCGTATCTGAATGAATTTTATATAACCTGTGTTCTATAAAAATTCTAAGGACCAAAAAAAAAAAAAATAAAAAAGTTTTAAAAACAAATTTCTTTGAACTTTTGAAATACATAGACTGTATGAAGAATTTTATGAATTAATTAACACATTAAGATAGTTTTACATATTGTGTACTGCGCGTATTTAGATGAAGTATATATACAAAGATAAAGATGGTTACCCCCTACACACTGCTTCCACTATTTAAAAAAAAAATAAAATACTTTTTATAAAAGAAATTAATTAATGAACTTATGTATGTAGTCAATTTTTTTTTTAATTCTTAGAAAGTTTTTAATTGTGAATTTATATTTTTACTTATTTATTTTGTCTCTCAAATGAATGAATTCAAAATTAAAAGTTTTTTATAACAAATATTCTATTTTTTTTGTCTTATAGGAAAACATTTTAATTGAAAAAAACAAACAAATTATAACACTTATTTTTTATTTTATTTTACAAAAGTACTTTGAAAATACCTTTGTACAGATTTTTTTTCCTTTTTTCGAACCCCCCATTCTTTGAAGTGAGAGGGGGGGGGGGGAATGTAGAAGAAAGGAAAATGACAGCTACATACGTATTCTTGCATTCGACATGATGTACCTTTCTCATTTTGTAAGATTTTTTAATACCAAGATTTTTTTTTCCTCTTAACACCAATATTTTTGTAACTTAAAAGTTATGAGGTTTTATTGAATTTTTGTGTTTGTTGTTTGGAATAAAATAAGTATGAACATGTGTGCTTAGAAGGAAATAAAACTTCTCCTATAACAAAGTTTGCCGTTAAATACTTAAATGTGAAAAATATAGGTACTATAATATTCAAATTTCTAGTTATTATAAATTTTAATTGTCCATGTTTTTAGAGCCTTTGTTTGATTTTTGAATTCAATCTCTTTGAAAATGTATTGAGTAGAAATTGGATTTTATAAATCAATATTTTAATGAAATTTATATAGAAAGGGAGATTACAAGAATTTAATGATCATTTAGTACTAACAACGAAATTATTCTTTGTAAGTATCTAATCATAGAGACGCAAATACTTTTTTACTCAAAAAATCACTCAACCTTATTTGCTTACATGAGCTGTATTCGTCAATTTTTCCACTTTTTTTGTTTAAAAAGGAAAGGAAAAAAAAGCCCCTGGGTACTTGTTACGTAATTCATGGGGAAGTACGTAATTCACCACAACAGCTGAATCATTCTTACTAAATATGAAGAAGATAACTTCATTACTACAAATATCTAAGAAACATGGACAGTTAAATATATAAGCCGTCTTAATATATTCAGATAAATAAAGAGACACTGTAAAACCTTCAAAAATCACGAAACCTTCCGGCAATATCCCTTTTTACGGGAAGTATTCTATAATTTTTACATAGTATTCAAGGCATACATAATATATATTAAAAAAGCAGTTTTCTTTGCATTTCAGCACTTGTCTTCCAAAATTAAATACAAAAAAAGCATGCAGTCAAATAATATATGTGACGAGTCAACAAGAAACCAAGTTACTCTGAAATTTTTAAAAAATGAGTGTGAACTGCACTCATATTCTTGAAGACATTCTCTTTTCTCGTTTGTATTAATAGTATATATTTCGAATAATTAAATAATGACTCCAGTAATTGCAACTGTATTATAGGAAAAAACCACTACCTGCATCTAAATAAATATCTTGGGCTATGAAGAAGATGGACATTCTTTCAGGAACAATATCGGCTCCTTGTACAGACGACACATTTATCCGATTGCTCTATTGGATAGACAACAATCCTTGGTGGTTTCTCAATATCAAGTGACATTTTAGCAATAACCCTGCGCTAGGGGTCTTAAAATGACTCCGAAATATATGACCGTTATATTTATGAAGACAAAATACACTGTAAAGTAGATTTTCTCCTTTTTAATGTTTGAAAACAAATAACTTGCTTTCTTGTTGACTAAACACATATTGCCTTTTCCACAGCTTTTAAGTGATTATTCATTTAAAGTACGGATTTAAATCAACGTTATTCTGAATATATATTAATCTGAGAGTGCATCGAATTTATTGGAATAGCCTCATAAAACCAAAATGACATTCATTATAAATAAACAAACTCACAAAACCTTTTATTAAAAAAATTAACAACTTTTTTGAACAAAATATTTCTACTACAAGGAATATTTGGATTATAGCCAAAATAATCTTGATATAACAATTATTATATTGAATAATACACACACACTCATAAAGTCTAGAAAAATTCCACAACATTTCCTCTCATTCTCATAAAAGTAAAGTTGTCAAAAAGCTAAAACTAAAACTAACAATCATATTTTACAAGTTACAATTATAGTAATTACATGTTGTGTGGAATTATGTACAGGCATAGTTTATGTATGTAAGTATGCTTATGTGTCTGAATGTGGAGAAATAAAAAGGATTATGTAAAATGCTCAAAAAAAAACACAAACTTTACATATAGACTCTTAAAAGAAAATAATATTATTAAAAATCTGCTAATTTATTATTAAAGAGATTAACTCTAAAGAAAATATGTACATACATAACTATGGAGAGCAGGAAACTAAAGAAAAGGACAAGCTCAAACACATATACATTATACTACAAACTCATTCCTCAGTAATACAGTCAGAACATAGAACTGCCCGTTTTATATTTGTATAATATCTGGCATTGCCAGTCGGCACTCATCCAGAAGACGGATCCCATCATTTTGAATAAAAAAAGGTAGGCCTTCCATTGAGGGAGCAACGAGCACTCGGGGAAGAAGATTGAAAGAGAATCATCCCTCGAGGGGTGAAGGGAAAATATGTCTTGGGATCCACATCCATGCCTCTGACTCCGGCTCGGGAAGGAGCAGAATGTAACGAGTGACGTTAGCTAATGCAATCAATCCCATTTAATATCGGATTCACGATCCTAAGTTCCTCTCTCCGGATTCTAACTCAAACAAGGGATCCTTCGGGCTCCAACTCATCGTGTCGGGAATCATCAACTAGCTATCCATTTGCTAATATTCTCTGGAGTTGTCTGCTCCTATTATCTATTTCGGACTCGTGACTTTCGGATGTTCCATCACCACTTCAAGATCCATACCTACTATCGTGGTTATATGATACATCAATTATGTGGAGTATTGGATCAGAACAATTGGCATTCAAACTCAGTACATTCCATGGTTTCATTTATTTGTTAAATTATCCCATTATTCATGGGATTGATTGCATTATCTCACGTCACTCGTTACATTCTGCTCCTTCCCGAGCCGGAATCAGAGGCATGGACTTATTTTCCCTTTACCCCTGGAGGGATGTTTCTTTTTCTAGTTTCTCTTTCTATCTTCTTCCCTGAGTGATCGTTGCTCCCTCTATGAAAGGCGTACCTTTTTTTATTCAAAATGATGGGACCCGTCTTCTGAATGAGTGCCTTGCCAGTCAACAATGGCTCTCAATTACTTGGATAAAATAATTTATGACACGTTACTTCCTGATTATACAACAAGTAATACTCAAGTGGAAAAGGAATAATCTAGTTATTTGCAGTAGTAACGTCATTACTATGTAATAAATGTTATTGTACTTTTTAGTCAATGGTCACGTACAGCTTTTTTGTTCACTTGCAACCTCGACTGACAAAAGAGAAAGGAAAAATTTGGCAAAACATATGGTAGATGCCCTTCTGTATTTTCCTTGTTGCCAACTTTTTAATATTGGGCAGAGCTATTATTTAGATATACAATAAATTGATAAATTCTACCAATCACAAACCAATCGTTACAACTACTTGTAATATATTCAAAATTCAAAAAAGGGCGTGTGCAATCCTTGATTTAATATATTTTTTATGCATCAGAATCATAAATAATAAGAATACCCTTTTTGTGTTACTAACACGTAGGGTCAGCTGCTTTATTTCAAAAGAATCAAATGATGAAAATCAGCTGAAGGGAGAAGAATACAGTGTGTTTTTGTTATTCCCAAAAAGCTCGTCGTGGGTAGACAATTTAAAATAGAAAAACTAATGTGTGTATTCGAATCTTTCTATAATTATTTTGCATATGATTTTAATTCAAAGTTGTATGACTCATTGATACATGTTGTAAGAATCAGAAATTGATTTTAGGTTTATTTGTATCTTGTTCTTCTCAGGAAATTAAAATTGTTTATTTTTCTTAGGATCTAGAAATACAACAAGTCCAAGGTGAGTACGTAAATTATTGAATTCGAGTGATAGAATATATGTATGTATATAGTTAAAAAGTAGATCATAATTAATTGATGAGTACTTTTATCACATATCATATCATCATTAATTAAATAACACTGTAACTTCTCTTGACACACATTGAAAGAAAAAAAAGAGATTTCAAACTCATTGAACTCATATAGTCTTTTGACTATAGAAGACTTGTAAAAAAAGATATTCAAATGACGAAATATCCGTGCTTGTAATGAACAAGGATAGTTTTTGTCATTTCAACTTTTGACAAAATTGACAAGTTTCTAAATATTATTTTAATTACATAAATATATATTATATGACTTTACATATTCACAACTTTTTCAACACATTTTTGTAAAGTCAAACGTACTGATTGATGACATGTCCATTTGCAAAAGATTCTTAAAAAAAAGTAAAGACATAAGTATAAACGTACAAGCTTTTTAACGAAAAATGAGACGGTTATAAATCCATGTTGTTTTGTATGGTAAGTGTTACGAGCATAAAATACAAAAAACCTTCATAAGCAGAGTGAAAGGTGAGTTCCTACCTGCCACATCTAGTTAAAAAAATTATTTAAGGGATATAATGTTATCTAATAAATAATTTCATTTGCAATAAAATTTGAATTTCCATTGACAGTGAGCTCACCATAAATAAGACCGGAATTGCCATATGCCCCTGCATTGAAAAGGGTAGCTTTCAAAAACTCCGGATTTGGCTCACGGATTTAACTTTGTATCTCCTTCTCAATTGCACTCCAGGAAGTATGTCAAAAATCTAAAGTATTTAACCTGAATTTACACACAAGCATAGAAGGGGCAGCAGCACCACCCTGTATCCATTGCTATGGTATCCAAGGAGGAAAAATTAGTTCCGATCCTTAAAAGAACGTGGAAAATTACTTTTGAGGTTCCATTTGTATCCTTGGTTGGAAAAAGTAAAGACACGTCAGTCATCCCCCGTAAGGACTTTTAAAATTATAATCCTTGATACTTTAATGACAATAATTTAGACATTGTGATTGTATATGTAGAGTTTCTATCCTTTCCACTCTTGAATAAATCAATCATCTTATTTTTGTGATGGCGTATCTACCATTGACAGTTTATATTATACTCTTTTACAGAATTTAGAGAAGGTCCTTGTATCAATTTATTTTGTATAGTAGCTGATAATATATAATTAACAAAAAAAAAAAAAAAAAAATAAGCTCCACGTTAGACTGTACTTTGTATGAAGTCGTTTAGGACAAAGAGTCAAAATAACAAACGATGATACTAAAAGAGAAAATAATTGCTTTTTAAAAATGATTTTGACAATTTTGTATTTGTTTACTAATTCCTTTCCTCCTAATTTTGACACCTCACCATCAACCAATAGTTGTAATAGATAGAGAAGGAGAATAAATTATAGTTTATTTCTCTCTTTATACCTAGTGTAGAAACTGAAAGATATAACTATATGTATAGAGTCTAAATAAATATATTTATTTAGAGCTATATCCATATATATATATATATATATACATACATACACGTATTTGACAAGTGTTTTATTTTGTTTTTTTGTGTGTATCCCATGGCTTCAAACTTTGAAGAGCTTTTTCTTCTTTCTCTCTTTCAAAATTATAAATGAAATGTTCACAGATGTACATAGAGTCAAGTCTAACACGGGAGAAAAATGTGACCGGCAAAAATGTTATGTATTGTACATACATAAATAGAAATACACAAAAAAAAAAAAGAAGAGTGTTCAACAAATGTACAAAATGACGTCAATAGTCTACATAACATATACTGGACTCGGTGTTAATCCACCAACTATCAAATATGTATAGAGGTCCTGCAGAAGGTAGGTAAAGCGCTAGGGAATGGGGGCACTTTGTAACTAATTTACTTAGACAAAAGTGAGTTAAAAATATGTTTTGTGTCTTAGTGGCCCATCTTAAAAGCTCGTTTATCTACGTATTCTATAATCTTGTCACCTCTCACAACTAATCAAACATAGTTTAATTTTTCTAGGTGTCAACTGTTGATTTGTATTCATCTTTTGCTTCTTATATATATATATATTTGGAACGTGCATATATTAATTAAACACAAATCTCTTGCTCTAGTTGACCATTGAAGGAATACTATAAAGTATGAAGAACAGGGAGAGGGGGGGGGGAAGAATTGGCCAAGTACGAATCAATGATCTTCAAATAAAAGGTTGTCAAATGCCATAAAGATAAGGTTCTGCATTGAACTCTCTATGACATATCACTAATAATGGACTTTCAACCAAGCAGATAGACACATACAATTACTAAAGAATATTGAGGATCAAAAACCCCGATGTGTCAACGTTTTTTCCAATTTTCAAAACTGGAAAATAAATTTTATTAAGTTTATATTAGTTTAGAGAACAATAACTGCTGAGTTTTTAGATATACTCTGGTCGGTTTCTTTGAGTAGTTTATTATTGTTTCTTGATAAATAAACCAGGGACTCTTAAAATTTCAAAAGAATACAAGAGTCAAGAATATTCATTTTAACCTTTTTGACTTGGAACAGCATTTTCTGATTATCTTAGTCTAGGCACTAAAAAAAGGAAGGAGACGTCGGCGAAAAAGGATAAACAGCTGATGGATGGACCACATAACCATGTTTTAATAAGGGCAGTCAGTCAATGCTATAAAAAGCACAATTTTGTACATATGTAGGTATTTTTTTTTTTAATTCTTTTGTTTTTCCAGGGTTTTTTTTTGTATGTATTGTGATTAGATAAAGCAAAGAGGAGGAGTGAGATGCTTCATATCTAAAAATACCTTTTTGATACGCGTTAGCAATACACAATTATTTTCCTGCATACACATATATATATATATATCTACAGACTTATGTACATAAATTTGTGTAAAAAATTAATAAAAACACATAAATCAATTTGGCTTGACGTTGAAGGGTATATAAATTAATAAATAGAGACAAAGAAATATATATATATATATATGTACAATGTATGTACATATATCCAAGCCATAAATTACAGTTTATAATATGTAAAGAGTGCTTGGATAATAATATTTATTATTGCTTGACTATGTGAAGAAATATTTATTCAATTGTTTATGAAATTGAGTCATATACATATGTACAAAGTTAGATAGATATGAAGAGAGAATCTATTTTGAGAGGATGTACTACGTCATTCAAATATCAAAACATGAATAATACTTAATAATCACGAAACCTTTCTACGTACATGTAATTACATGCTGGATATTTGTATTGTATTGACGATCCTTCTTAAATAATTAGAAGACACCATGTCAAAAAAAAAAAAAAACACCTTGTCTCAAAAGCACTATAAACTACTTTATTACTCTTAAAAGTAACGAGAGTGAGGCTTTTAATATATAATGTCGTTTATTTACTTACGTAAAAGTAAACAAAGTAATGTAGAGAAATAAATGTTTGACCCTTAACCTTTGACATATGCTTTTTTTTAATCGAAAGTTTTTCCATTCAATGAGCAAAGCAGGGTTTATAAATTTATGACATACATACGCCACGAAGCAATTAGAATAATTTTCTAATAGAACCATTGATGAATCAGCTGATTTTTTTAAATCCCCAAGTTAATTTTTGAGATGTCTGTTCAACTAACGACCTTAAAATTTAAACATGGCTACTTTAGGAGATGGATTATCTGATTTCATCATCATCCTTTTGTTACATGAATTTTACTTCAGGGAATGTTTAAATCCTGGACTTTGTTTTATTTTATTGATGACTGTTGTGGACACAAAACTTATTTTTGAATAAGTTTTAGTTGTAAGATTGAATGAAAACTTAAAAATATTAATAACTTTCGGAAATGGCAGATGCACTCGCCATGTTTGTGTTTCAATTGTAAGACAATTTGTATCACAGCTTTATTTGTAAAAAAATTTTACAGAATATAATCAATCAACTTACCTAGTTGATACATATTGATTGTATACAAATAGGCAGACTAAGTACATATATGTATACATATAATTTGAGGCCTACAAGTGTTAGTATTTGCTTTGTTTTTTACTAATGCCTTTTGTTTTAACATTAGTTGATGATTGCATAGGTGTGTCAGTACATATGTATCCATCTAGTGTTTAAAGTATGTAATATATAGGGGGCTACCTAACAATCCCCTTTCAAGTAATTTGATGATGTCAAAAAGCTTTTTGTCATGGATAATTATGTCAATCTCTAATTCATAGTGTCTCTTTCAAAACATCAAATTAGAGTATCGTTGAGTCGTCTGTCAGAGCAGATAGACATGTATGTAATGGAATAAATTATTTGAAAGGAGATATGTATTATATCCATATATGTACATAAACAATTGTAGGCTGGCTCTACAATGACAAAATTAGGCAAGAAGGGTTGCTCTAAAGACCTGATTTGAATAGATTCCTATTTTTTGTTCCTTTTTGTAGGGTTATAAATTACATAGAAAAATAATCTATTTGAAATTGATTACTTTTGTCATTTTTTTAATATTTATTTACAAAATTACACTCTATTTGTAAATGAAGGTAGTTTGAACATTTTCTAATTAAATACAATTTGAAAGGCAGTCAGGTCAATTGTATGTAGGCAGTAAGCGATGGCATTGCTCTTTGACAATCATTTGAATGAAACAATGTAAGCTGTTATTTGTTCTATTAGGATGCTGGAAAGCAGCAATTTTTGGTTGAAGTCGTAGAATTTTGACGACAAGTACATTTGTTGTACATAAATGAAAATAAAATTCGTCTTGTAAGTCTCAAAGTCTCAAGTCAATAAACATGCATAGACAGATATCATATCAAGTCCTATCCAAAAGGGTTCTTTACTTATTTACTTTAAATACCACAATATATTATGTTGTATACAAAATATTTTCGAGGAAGAACGGGATAATCAGCTGGATACTCGATTTTCTCCCCCACACTCTCTGGATTATAAAAAAAAGTAGTTTCAGTTGTCCAACTGAGAATGAACACTCCATATACGCTCGATTTTCTGGAACAAAAGTTCTGAAATTTCAATGTTAGAAACTTTTGAAGCCATCAAAATGTTGTGCAAGTTAAATTGACATAATTGAGGAATAATTCAAACAGTTCATATCAACGGATATCAACGTATACTGGACTCTGAAAGACATTGTCAATGCTACAAAGTGTCTTTCAAAAATGATTTTGTCATCAATACTAAGACCATTGAAACTAATAAATGGATTTAATAAAAACACTTCACCCAGGAATAATTTAGCTATTTTGTAGGATAAATGCTGACATAAAATAATTTCAACAACTAGATAAATATAAATTCGACACATAAGGTGTAACATAATTGGTTAATATCTTGACAGCAGAGGATGTGTTAACTATGACATGATAAGCTGATATATGTATGTATAACAGTACAAGTAAAAAAAAAAAACTAACGGATGAACCGGACCGTTTTCCAGGTTCTCACAACGAACTTTTTGATATAAACAAAAATATTCTCCCATTAGCTGTTTTCATGTGTTGACTCTTCTGATTTAAAGCAGCTGACTCTAAGTATTAAGTATACCTTAAAAAGGGTATAAATATTAAATCAAGGATTGCGCGCCCTTTTTTTGAATTCTTGAATAATAAACAAGTATTGCCGACTGATTTGTATATTATTGGTAGAATTTATCTATTTATAGTATATCTAGGTAATAATATTAAAAAGTTGGCAACAAGGAAAATATAGAAGGGTAGCAGTCAAATTTGTCTTTTCCCTTTGGAGAATCGAGTGCACAAAAAAGCTGTTCCATACTAGGGATACTCGAATCCCGTAATTTGATGACTTATATTTATACAAACGATCTTTTATGTCATGAAAAGGTTCCGGAGGCTTTACCCTACATCTTAGACGATTTTGTATCTATCTATGAAAAAGATTTGTTTA
Source organism: Lepeophtheirus nordmannii (assembly GCA_963680855.1). Classification (NCBI taxonomy): domain Eukaryota; kingdom Metazoa; phylum Arthropoda; class Copepoda; order Siphonostomatoida; family Caligidae; genus Lepeophtheirus; species Lepeophtheirus nordmannii. The sequence continues at coordinate 27,404,994 of OY804524.1, read as the reverse complement.
ATCAATTAATATGCTTCTATGGCAAAGTTTGCTAATGAATAAAAAATTAATTTTTAACTTGAATCTAGGATGTTCTAAGAGGAAACATATGGTTAATAAACCCAGAAATTCCGGACTTCTAAGATCATAGAACCCTAGAGTTTTGTAATCCCATTCAAATCAATGCAAATTGCTTCTTTGATTCCTTTCCTTTGAATGACTAATTAGTTTTTAAGGAAGAACATGGAGGAGTCATCAAAGTAGGTTATACGTAGTAAGATGAAATAAAAAGAGTCACTTTTACCATCTTCTCTCTCTCTCTCTCTCCCTCATTAATAAAGCCCCTAGAGCCCCGAGGGAACTGGGATGTACATACATACATAATAACTACTAGTTATACATAACTCCTACAAGTGAACTACATACATATGTATGTGCGTCCATTGAGAATTGATTCCTTCACTCTCATAATATGTTGTATGAATGTAGTCTGAACTGTGTTTCCTATTATACATATGTATAAGATATAATAAAGAAAATTTCAATTTTCTTTCCCAATTTATTTTTATTTTTATTTTTTTTTACATTTTTTCGTCTACCTCTTTCTTAAATGTACTTTGTTTTTTGAATAAAAATATAAAAAATGCAAATTGAATTTAAAGGGAAAATGATGATGAAAGAAAAAAAGAGAAAAATAAAAACCATTTTCTACAGATTCTTAGTTGAGTTTTAGTTTTTTGTTATTTTTATTATTGGTATGTACTAGACCGAAGAAGATGTATTAAAGGGAGCTTTCTTAAAACAAAACAGCAAAAAAAAAAATATTCAATGAGGCTGGGGTGAAGAGGAGAAGGAAGGGGGGGGGGGGGGGGTTCATGTTATTATTACTATGAATTCTTTTTGATGAAATTTCCTTTTATTTTATTTTAAAAAGCTTTGAGTTTTTTTTTATGTTTTTTTTTTGTTTCAAAGGAAAAGTTACTTTAAGTTTTAAATTTCCATCACTCTCTGTAGGAACACCACTCTTTGAAAGGTTTTTGAACTTTGTATATATATATATATGTATAATACAGACTACTTGTATCATACTCTATGTAAATGTAATCTTCATTTTCTACCTTCTTCCTACATATTTAGGTAATTTAGTTTTGTATTTCATTATAGATATTGTACAAGGATTGTTTATACATGACGTCATGACTCTGAAAGTCCGCCATTTTGAAAGAAACATACTCAAATAAGGAGCCTTTCTCAAATAGATACAAAAGTTTAGCCTTTTACATTTTTTCCTTCGTATTTTTCTATTGAAAAGTTGTTCATTTAATTTAAGGACTAGTTATAGGGAGTACAAATTCGGTTCGTTTTTTTTGTGATACAAATTTCATTTATTACATATTGAAATGAATTAACAAATGAATGGCTATCACTTTTTCCCACTTCTCAATGAAATTTTTGAATTTCATTTCGCAAAAATGTCTCGTCTTTTGAGGCGATCCGAGTTATTTATTCGAAAGAAGTGAACCAGTAATCAGAAGGAACAATGTCCTGAGAATACAGTGGGTATGTTAAAATATCCCATTTGAAGGCTTCTAAATATTTTTTTACGACTTTTGCAACATGAGGGCGAGTATCATCATGTCGGAGAATTACTTTATCATGCCTATGCTCGTATTCCAACCGTTTTTACTGTAAGGAACGGTTCAAACGAATCAATTGCTGTTTAAATAGAATCGCCAGTTTGTAACAGCTCATAGTATATAACACTTTTTGGGTCCCACCAGATACACAGGTATCCAGATCTTCGAACCATGAATATTCCGCTTTGGTGTTGATGTTGAGGTCGATGGCAAAGATTATTCGGGCATAGCATAGTACTTTTTCGTTTTGTGGTAGTCAAAGTATATTATTATTCATCTCTCATCCTTAGTCACAATCCGATGTACAAAACAGGTTCTTCGTTCCCTTTGAATGAGCTACTCGCAATCGAAAAATCGTCTTTCAACGTGTCTCGGTTTCAGCTCATATGTTCAATTGCCTTCTTTGTGGGCAGTACCCATGGATTTCAATTGCATGAAAAAGGCTTGTTGTGTAACTCCCAATGATTCTGCAAGTTTGTCTTACGTTTGACTCGGATCTTTATCCAATTCTTCGTCTTTGAATTTTTTTGGCTATCCAGAGCGAGGTTTGTTTTAAACGCTGAAATTACCATTCTTGAAACGTTGAAAACATTCCCTAATTGTATGGTTTATGATCTGAAAGATTATCACCATAAACTTTTACAAACATTAGATGCCCTTTTCTTTCAATTAAATTAGAAATATAAAACCTTCCGCAAACATTTCTTAGCTACCACCAAATTCGACTTAAAAGTAAATACAGGATTCTTTTGTGTTTGAAACTCAAAACGATATAATTTAAATATTATTGACAGATGTCTAACCTCTTGGAAACAACCGAAACCTCGTGAATCTATGAAACATACATAGTCACAGCAGAGTCATCTTTAGAAAATGGTCCGAACTAACTTGCCCCCACTATAGCACTACTTATGTATACTGTATTGTGAGTCAAATTACAGCTATACAGCTATTAAGGGGTAATTTTGAAGGCTGTAAATGAGTAAAAACCTTGTTTTTGAGACATATTCTGACAGGGAGCAAACATATATTTATTAACTTATCTCAAATAGGTAGAGGGTTTTTGCATTACATCATCATATGGAAAATCAGCTATCTTAACAGGGGGTATAAACAGTCAAATTGAAGGCATTTCATTGTATATTTTCTTAATTTTATTGTGGAATTTTGTCCCTTTTGTTTAATAACTTTATACTTCAAGATCTATAGACATACTAGCAATACTAGCCTCCAATATGGAATTATTCCCTGTATATTATCATCCCATTTGTATTATTTAATGAGGGATTACAAATTTCCTCAATAAGTAATAATTAATAATAGTTTTTTCATACTTTAAATAAATAAATGAACAATAACATTATTATTCCAGCTAATAGCCAGTACGGTTATTAAGAAGAAGGCCATTAAGATTAATTGAATTTTTAATATCTTCCTACCCATGTATGAGCAATAATATACTTAATTAGGCACATTATTGGTTAATATTTTGTACTTTTTGAATGGGTCCTTCAAATATACAGATGTATGTATGCTTGTTACTAAACATATAAAAATATCAAACATTCATACAAAATACATTATTTTTTTTTTTTTTTAGTATTTTTTAAGAAACAATCATTTTCTATACATTTTCTTTTTATACATAGGTTTGTAATAATGGTTTTGAATCTTAAAAAAAAAAAAAGAAGAAAGATGTGTTAAACCTTTAAAACATCTCCCATTTTTGTTTAGCTCCCTTAATCATCGTCAAAACACATAATAGTTGAGTCAAGGTAAAGAGAAAAGTTCTGATATGAGGTTATAAAAATGTCATATTCAATGCATATTATATAGACCAAGACCTAAACAGGGGCTTTGGAGGATCAATACTAAGCAAAAAAAAGAAAAAGAAAAAAAGAATCATTAAAATCTTGTTACTTTGATCTTCACAACAAGATCAATACTTTAAAAGGTCTAGATCAGCGTTTCTCAACCGGGGTTCCGCGGAACCCTAGGGTTCCGCAGACGGTCTTTAAGGGTTCCACGAGAAAAATGAGATTATATAAGCTATTACACTTTTCAGTCTTTTTCTACAGTGTGGTAAAATTTTGTCACCAGAATTTTGACTTTTTTTATAGTGACTGATTGCGCAAGGGTTCCGTGAGACATGGGATATATTTTGAGGGTTCCAAAAGGGAAAAAAGGTTGAGAAACGCTGGTCTAGATCAAGACTCATCATCTCGATAACTAAATCATTCGCAAACTCTCTTCTATAATTACGTGTAATTCATCAAACTATAGGTATTTTTTTATTAATAGGTATTGGATAGATAATTACACGGATCAACAAATTTGAAATGTCAAAAGTTTTAAGGGGTATACGGTAGAGCTACTACCGTAGTAGCACGCATAAGAATTATGAAATCAGCTGAAATCCTTCTGCACACTACTACTACTTCAGCCTATTGCACTTATTGTTTAATAGGTTTTCCGTAAGTCTTTGATTTCTTGTGGACTTTTGATCGAAATTGAGTGAAAATGTACACATTTAGATGGACGATTTCTTCTTAATTAAGGGTTTCTTATCGGGCGCCAGACATCTTGATTAAAAGTAGTGGATTTCAGCTTTTGAATGCATTCCTTATTAATTTATTTGATGAAATATTCAGCAAGTTATTTAAATTCAAACATTATGGCCGACTTTAGGGCCCCAGGACTCCCTTTAGGTCAAAACAAATACTGGAAATGAAATTTGCTATAAATACACTGGTGCATTATTATTTTTTAATGCACAAAATGAGTATCCTTCTAGGCTTAAACTGAAGTTGAGTCTCAAAAACAGTGGGACTCTCGAAAAAAAAAGTTACAGATTTGAAATTAGTATGAAGAACTGAATAACTTTTATGATACTTACGTACCTCTTTTTGATTTTTAACTGTTGACCAGTATAATTTTTGTCCATGTAATATAAAATAAAACTTTTATTCATTTATTAATTTTCTTCCATGTATACAATTTTCAAAGTGTACCCAGTAATTGGAATAACGTGATCCATGCATTTATTTTCTTTTTGTGACGGATGGGATAACCATTTTTTTTTCACAGTTGCATTGTTTGACTGAAAATACATATTTGTAGAGTATTTTCAACTTCTTTTGTGTTTTTCTTAGTGTTCTAAACTTTGATTTATTGAACATGTATGCATTATTCCCGTTTTAATCTATGAACAATTATCTACCATGAGAGACATTGGAATTGTCGTTCAATTGTCTGATAAGGGTTGCTTACTTAACTAATTACCCAATCTTTTGAGGCCTAATTTCTTTTTCTTTTCCGAAAAAAAGGTTACGAGAGTCATGAAAGATTGTCATGTGGGGAAGAAGAGGGGTTATTCAAGCAAAAAGCAGCAAACCAAACGCGGAGAAAAGTAATGTCAAACTTTTTTTTTTTTTTTCAATTAAAAAAACAAATTGAATTCGAGCCTCATAGAAGTGCTGATGATATGTAGTAAAATCAATCCCAAGATGAAATTTATTAATCCCTCACTTCATGCAAAACAAAGATGATTTTTTTGAGCGGCTCAAGGTGGCACACAAGGAAATTTTATATCATATAAAATCTAGGTCATGTTTGTAGTTTAATAACAACCCAAAGGCCTTAAATCCAAAGAATATAAAAATATCTATTAAATGACTAACGAATTGCCACATAAGTAAGAGTGGGGGGGGGGGTAGCCCTTGCAATTAATTGCAAAATAATAACTTCGTATACCTTTATAGGTACATTATATGTATATGTACGTCTATACAAAATAACAAAGTCAACAGACTGTCTAAAACAGAAAACGAAAACCGAGCTGGTATGTTCGTGATTTTATAAAAAATTAAATGTATAAAATTGTCATGTTTATTCTTACTTACAGGATCATTAAAAAAACCTCTTAGAACATATATACATACATACATAGAACCATGGAGGCAATAAAATTTACTACGACACAAAGCCTCTGGCTACTCAGAGAGCTGATGTATACATAATGATTATTTTTTTTAGAAAAAAAGAAGGGACAATTTGTTGATGGATTATGTATTAGAGTGTTTCAAAGGCACTGTCTTATACTGTACATGCATTTTGAACTTATTTAGAGCCTTTTTCAAGGTAATCTCTATGATGATTCATTTTGATGTGTATTCAATATATATATATGTATATATATATATTTTTAATTTATTTTTTGACAAATGGAGAAATGGTTTTAATTTGCTATAGTATTTTGTTAAAACCTGGATTTAACCCCTTTATTTGCAAAATGTTTTGTAACATGAGTTTGTTAAAAATTCCAATTTGAATTACTACATGTAACATCTCTGATGTGTAAGAAAGTTTCTTTGACACTAGGCACTCTAAAATTATCCACTAATACTATTTGGTAGCTAAATTAATGCTTGTAACTAGAAACATTGATTCTATCTATTGCTGCGGCACGAAGTGACCTGTATTTGTACGTATCTCACAACCTTTTCATCTCCAAAAAGAGAGAGGATAAAGTCCAGGAATGGGAGTTAGATATGTACTTCTTCGACAATTTGACTCTTCAACAATAATACAGCTTCAAGAGTGGATCATGGAGATTCATTTAAATCTAGGGTATATACATATGTTGATTGATCTGTAGTTCTCCATGGCTTAGTAATAATAATAATAATAACAATGGAGAGAGGGAGAAGGAGAGCAGAGTCATCTGGTAGTAAACGAAGCAAATGATAGGTACGGGCAAAAAATATCGGGCATACAAAACATCTTTATTTAATCTTCAAATTTCATTTCATACCCCCTCAAAATTTAATATATGAAGATCCGTTTTCTTGAGGTAATGAGTATTGTATCTCGAGAAATAAACTAAAGAATACAACAGTCACGAATATTCATTTAAATTTTTTTGGTTTGATCAACATTTCTCACAATTGCATTTGAGTCATCATCCTCTTTCAGACATTTCAGTAAAAAAAAGTAAAAATCACATGGAGGACACACAATAATATTTTGATATTTTGTTGTAATTTGCTACAAATATGAGTGACGGGTGTGCCAATTGAAAAAAACAAAAAATATGTATCCCCCATCAGAATCCAATAAAAAAAGTAAAATTCAAATTTCCTGGTATTTTTTATTACTCATGATGTCAAAATGTATGTAAACATTACACCACACTACAAATACGTTGTTGATTGGTTAAAGTCAAATAGGCTCTTATTAAGCTCTGACCCTTCCTATTTAATTCCAAATTTCGAGGAACGACTGTAATTGATTTTTCAAGACCCCGTAAATTTAAATATGTTTTTAACACATAGTCACATGCTTTGTAAATCCATAGATTGCTACAATTGAAGCCTGCTATGTTTACAAAGTGTTGATTGCAAAGTTGTTATAGCAGCTTATATGTATTATTATTATTATTGATGTATTTTGTTCATGCATATATAAGTCATAATTCAACTCATTTAACACTCATAATGACAACAAATAAGCAAGCTACTGTGTTGCATCATCACAAGTGAGACACATCTCGGCTCTCTATCTTCTTCTTCTTCTTCTTCTACATATTTTTTTCCTCTTTTTTTTTATTTTTTTTTACCTTGATTTATAGTCTATAATATTACGACTCAATCAGATGTTTTTTGACATTTTGACAACAATTTATGAGACTTTGAATCAAGGATTTTTATTTATGTATCTATGTATGCATATGGGCAAAGTACATAATTACGACGACATCTTAAAATTCTACCTCATTATCAATCATTCTTAGTACTCTACAAATAAATTTTAGATACTTATGTCTAATTGTATAATCTATTTATTAGCAGAATAAAAGGCCCTTGGACCAAAAGTATGTACATACTTAAAATTGTGGTAAACAGAATGCGACATCATAAATATCAATTGGAGATAGTTAAACACGAAGCAAGCAATGATTACATGTGTGTAATTACAAAAATTTTCAGAATAATTTCAATTGTCATTGACAACTCCTTCTAAAGGTGGTCAGAATTCACACTACATGTCTTTTAACAACTTCCAATGCTGTAATGAGTATGCAAGCCTTTAAAATGGTAGCTTTTCTATGATATAAGATTTGCGTGAGGGATTGCTCTCTTGGAATCGCTTTTAAATTGTGCTCCATTCATAATAATACTCAAAAAGGATTCAGCCGGAATTTGTACAGGGGGTACCATGTTGTCGCGATAAATATTGGCTCCCAATATTGGCTCACATCCTCTACAAAAAGAGCATATGAGAGGAATCACAAGTACTCTTGAGGATCCATTTTTTATCCAGGGTTGGAAGAAGTTAGAAGGTATGCATCACTTTCCCATCACTAATGATGTCTCTTAGTACCCTAATCTGTGCCGGATGCTTTGATTTAGGGATCCTTATAACATTTTATTTCTTCTCACTGAGGAATTTATCTTTTGTTTGGTTAGACATCATGGGCTTCTTGACAACAACAATCATTAATAAAAATGTAAATGTTTTTTGTCCACTATTCTGTGGAGTTTATCTCACAAATCCTTGTCTTTAAACTCATATCTCCATCATTTATTCACTTATTACTATGACAAAATTAAGCATTATTAGCGGCTTATAATATTATCCACTGAAGGAGTCAGTCCTCTAATTAATTAATTATCAGAAAAGTTGTTTCCGTTTTACACTGATGCACCCTCTCTACTATGTTATGATATGTAACTTGTACAAGTTGCAATTTGTAGATTTCAAAACCTCTTATTTAATTTTTATTGCACTCGTCTTTGATTGATGCCATCATCTATTTCATTAATCTATGTATTAATATTATACTAGTGCAAATGCATTCATATTTACCTTTTACCTGTCTGCTTCAAATGTATGTAATTCAAAACTAATTGATGGATTGAGTTGAGATTCTTATTTTATTTTTTTTCTGCTCTTAATGCCCGAGGGTCTGCAAAGTCAGATTTTGTTACACTTTATCCTATATCCTTGACGTTTTTTGTAAAAACTATTTGCATTTATGTGCTAGTTATACCACAGTATTTGGGCATTGCCCACACTTTGAGTTGTCTATCACAAAAAATAATTTATCAGCAGGCCTTATTAAGTTATAATAAAACTATTGAACATGAATCCAATATAGACCATTTTGTTAATAATGAAAGTGGCCTAATTTATTGTCTTATAGTATATATGTAACTTATTTTTCGGGCCCAGCCACTAGATTGTCTAAATTTTTTTTACAAAAATTGAATTTTAAATGCAATGTCTGTATTTTATTCTATATAATAAAAAAATTATTATAAATCTGTTGATCTAAAATTGGATGAACAAGCCGACGTATTCAGCTATTTACATATATTACCATTATATAAAAAACTGGGAGCATACTTTAATTTTAAAATATTTACATCAATAGCAGAGTTTTAATTCTTAGATCATTTCCCTCAACAAAGGCGAAAAAATTACATTTTATACATCGATCATTTTTATGAAGTTGTCCCCATCACAAATTGTACATATATGTATATCTACAAACAATTGGAATATTTTATCTTATTCCTTAGTTGCAACATGGAAAATCTGCAGCACAATTAAGTATGAATTGATGGAACAAAACCATTTACAGACATTGGACTTCCAGAATGATGAGTTCACAAAAAATACTTTATATATACATTAGTTTATACGTTATCTCTCAAATGGAAAAGAGAACGAAATAAGAAGAAGGCCTACAAACCAGTAGGTAGCAGGGATTTATCCAGCGAACATAAGAAAAAAATTATATCCTGAATTTCTTCGTCAGCTGTCTAATTTTATTCTTCAAGGTATTTATTTTATCAGTGTTCTGAAGAACATTGATCGGTTAAACAGGATTTAGCCTTGCTTTGCTGTCAATAATACTATCAAATCCTTGGGAATAATTGGCTTTCTATTTACGAGCTGATTTGGGGCTAGTTTTTTTTCTTCTCTCTCTTTATTTTGAGAGAAAAGGTTCCACAAATACTACTTCTTAGCAGTTGGCACAATTCTTCCTCAATGGTAAACCATTCTTCAATAAAATATTAAAAAAACCCTTAAACAGCTTAACAACAGCTAATTCAAGTTTAAGAATCAAAGTTGTACAAAACACCACTAATAAATAAGAGACAACAAGTGGTGGTTAAATCATCAGCGAACAAAAAAAAAATCCTAAATCCCTTCTTTACTCTGAGGATAACAACGTAAAAGATATGTTCAAGATAGAAATACTCTAACCCTTTTGGTTGTATGAATGACATTATTTTGATATCCTACTCTGTAGCATGACCTTTGCAGTTAAATACCCAGGGCCAAACACATATAGGAAACATATTTGAAATACTGATTAATATACTTGTACATATATTTAGATTCTAAAAATCTACAAAACCTTTCAAATCTCCTCCTAGTTTTGTGTAAAGGTAAAAAGTGTTTTTTATTATAATATAGGTATTTGTTGTATGCTCAACCCCTTGCGGATATATATATATATATATATATATATGTAAACAATAAATCAATTGTAAGGCAGCAAGCATAATACTTGTTTATATATTCCAAACAAAATATTATTGTTAATCAAGGGAAAAAAAATCGAACAATCTTAAAAAACAATTCGTCAAAAATGCACAGTATATAAATATAATATGAACAATAAATATACCTTCAAAGCAAATACATTTTTTGAGCATGAAGGCACTCCAAAATAGTTAATAAATATCAATAATAATAATAACAACAACAAGGATAATAGACTAATAATGTATCTAAGTAATAAGAACGAATATATAATTTATTTATGTCAAAATAAATGAGCGTTTAAATAAAAGGAAAGTTTTCATCATCAGAAAAACTAAAGGATGATTAGAAATAATATCAACTTTATTAAAAGGAGGCCATAAATAAACTTGATGCTCTCAGTCACCTAACGTGCTTTTGTTTCTTTTCCTCTTTCTTTTTTGTTTCTAAATAATTATTGACATTAAGACAAATTACGTGTTATTTATCAGGCTTATAGACAAAAAAAAAAGTAAATAAATTATAAGCATATCACAGCATTATTCTGCAACTAACCAAGGTGTATAATACAAAATCCTGATGATGTACATATATGTAATTATTTCTTTTGACTACTCGTAATTTCTTTTTTATTTCACTAGGGGGCACTGAGGATGCCATGAATATCTCTCCTTAGAGGAAGAAGTATTCCTTTATCACAATAGTCCGATTAATATGAATGAACTGACTTTGAGCCTCAGTATACAAGTCCCATTCGAATCCGTGTATAAAAGCCAAAGGAATCATCAACTCCACAAACAGTTGACATCATCCCATCTCCTCTAACTAAATGGACTAAGGATGTCATCATCATCAGTTGAAGATACCATCCATTGACGTGTCATCTTCGACCTATCTGGACTGTCTTGAAGGTGTCCAATGTTTACGTAATGTATTATTAGAATAACATATAATACCTTAATTAACTATGAATTAAGAGTATATATTAGCGTCATCTTGCGGGGAACTAAAGTACTAAATTAATGCTCTAGGTATTGTAAAAAGAAAGAAGTTCATTATTTTTAGGTGAAATTGAATTGGTTTTGTTGTGTCCAGGCCTTATTCAAGGGGTTTCAAATGGTTTTTAGTGCAATAGTATTTAGCTCCTGGGTCATCAAAACAGTGTTTACATGAGGGCTGAACCTGACAATTTCTATCATTTTATAAAAAATTTCGACAATTCAATAATGAATTATTTTTTTACGCCAGGGATGGGACTCTAGTTTAAAAACAGTAAGTACAGTTTTAGGATTAGAAAAGGAAAAATGCAACCATTAGTTGTAGATTTTATTTAAAAGTATATGATCATTTATGATATAAACATAATTAATTATCCCTCACCCCTCTAAAATAATGTATACATGATGCTGATATTAACAAGGTTAATTTAATAGGTTCAATAGTCTCACTCTTGTCTTGTTCTCATCGCCCTCTCCATAGATTGCATTTTTAATTGACGAATTGTACCTATTATCAGATGAGGAGGGCGCTGGTCAATTTGAGGCTTTTAAAATGAGCAATAAGAGGGAACGGCTCCATAAAAGCCCCTTATTAAGGACCCTACTAATAGTTCTTCCTGAAATGGAGACGTATTCTCCTGATAGGGATGACATAATTATCCACACTCCTCCTCGTTAAATCACCTATCTAAATAGGTAACCAACTTCTAAATTGAACTATGTTACATATACACATTATAATTCCAAAAACTTTTCTTATTTCAGACCAAAGATGTATAACTAATATCACATCAATCATATGAGGAACTACATATACATATATAAATAAATATGTTTCATCTCTACGGTTCATTCATCATTCTAGCATTTATTATTATTATTATTATTATTATTTTGGTTGGGGTTGAGCGGTAAGATTATGTACATCAAAAAGTAGGTTCCTCAAGAATCCTTTTCTTGAACTCAATTCCTTAGGAATAAAGGAAATAAATAAATAAAATTATAATCAACCCATGCACAACTGCTCAACAAAACCCTTATATACATAATATGTTATATGTTATAAAATACCGGGAAATTTGAATTAACTTTTTGGGAGGGATTCCAATAGGGATAAATGTTTTTGGGTTTCTGAAGTTGGCAGAATTGCCACTGCTGACATTTGAGGCAAATTACAAGTCAAATTATTTTGTAGTGTTTGAGAATCGGTTCGTCCTTTTGTGAAGAGCTAAAATGGAATTTTTAAATTTTTTGAAATGCCTGAAATGCAAAATGCAATTGTTAGAGAAATGTCGTGTAACCCAAAAAAGTTTAAATGAATATTTGTGACTGTACTTTTTTGAAATTTTGTGAATCCTTGGATTATTTCTCGAGATACTACTCAAAAAACTGACCATTCAATTTTAAATTTCAATAGCAACTACAAACAACTCAGCAGTGAATGTTCTGTAATTATTATTATTGATTTAATATAAATTTTGTAACTGTTTTGAGAATTGAAAAAATAAACGTTGGAACAAGTGCATTGTATATAAAATACATTTCAAAGTTTGGTAATTCGAAATACTTTTGCTGGGTTGAGTAATTTCCTTGTGTTTATATATTTATAAAAGGTGGAAATTAGAGACAATGGGTTTAAATGCTTTTTATAATGCAGAAATGGATTTTGCTATTTTGTCAGTTGATATTCTATTAATTAGTGGGCTTAAGGGGCTAACTTAAGTGCTAATTTTGGTATATAAATAAGCATATTCGACGAACCTATCAACATATTCTTTCTTTTAACAAAGGATTAGTTCAACAGTTGACACGAATATATATTACATATCAGAGGACAGCTGATGTATTGTCTTTTTTTTTTGGGTCTTTCTATATTGATTTTCCCTTCCAGCCTACTAAATGTATTCAAATAAACACGGAGGAAAAAATGACGTATCGTGGACGTTTAGATCATTTCGGGATACCTTAAACAAAAGACAGTATTTATTTAACGAAACCTGGCAAGATTGAATAAATAATGCATTGGAGAGTGTTGCAACTGAGTCATTTTCCTTGTAACATCCTATTACCGTTTTCGAATCTACTTATTTTATTTTCTGTATTCAGAGTTCAGATGCCAAGACCCATTTCATAAACCTATACTAAGACGGTGATGCCCATAAATAATGATATGGGAATGGACTTAGAAAGAAGTTGTGTCGCCTCGCAGAGGTAATGGTTTGTCAAAAGGGTTTAATTAGACAAATTGACAATTGATAAATGTGTAGAGAGTGTACATTTTCATATTAGGAGTGGAATTACAAAGTATTAAGTCAAAGTTTCTTGAATAGCACGTCCCTTGGAGACTTCATTTTAATAGTCTCATAGTCAAATGACTCCACTTATTATTATTATTAAATATCTTAACAAACTACCATAACGAGCTCATTGGTATAAACAAAAAAATACACTGTATTCTCCCTTCAGCTGTTTTTTATGAGTTAACTCTACGTATTATTAACTTCAATAATTATTACTATTACTATCTATGATTATGATATATATAATAAATATATTAATTCAAGGATTACGCGCCCTTTTTTTAAATTTGTAAGTATTATACAAGTATATACGATCGGTTTGTGATTGGTAGATTTTATCAATGTATATTATATCTAAGTAATAAATTCTTTATAGCATAAAAAAGTTGGCAACAAGGAAAATACGGCAGCTACCAATTTGTTTTTCCAAATACCTCTTTTCTCTTTTGAGAGTCGAGGTTGCAATTGCAGACAAAAAAGCTTGCCATGACAACTCTCCCCATGGATATAGTTTTTTCTTATAATAAAGTTTTTTTGTTAAGTAAAAAGACATAAAATTCGAAAAAAAAAAACCAACCCTGGAAGAAGTCGACTATACATATATATCATCAAAGACTTTTATATTACATAAACATGGAACCAATTTTAAGTACATACATATAATATGTACATATATATATATAATATGAAAAATGGCCAAAGTCATTGTAAATGCATAATTTTGAAATAGGATGAAATCCCTTTGACAAATTTTCAATTTACATATTTATTGCTCTCTAGATAGAAAACCTTTCATCAAAGATATATGTATATATATATATATTTCAAGACAAAGAGCTCCTACATTCACATGTGTACATGAAAAATTCCACCTTTGATCAGTGGACAAATAACAATATATAAATACATATATATATATATAAGACATGAATGAAAGGGGTTGAACACTTTTTAAAGATCTTTTTCTATGTATATATTATATACATATATAAATGCATATATATTTCTCATAGAATAATGATAATAATAAAAATAAGTGATAAATGGGGGTTTTATTTTTTTAATTTATTTGTTAGAGCAAAAGAAAAAAAAAAAAAAGAGTTATAAATGATGTACCAAGAAAATCAATCCATCTTAACTGTGTGTATGTTTGCCATATATTTCCCTTCTTTTCCCTCCTCTTCTTCCTTCCTTTTATTTTCTTTTCACCTAATTTATCCGGCAATGGAAAAGGGAGAACATATATATATATATATATATGTAACTACAATAAATAAACAATTATGTATTCGTTAGAAACAACAAATGAGAAGGTTGCGTGTTTTACATTCATCATGACCAAAATAATAGTAACTCTTTTTTTTTTCCCTCCTCCTCCTCCTCCTCCCCAAAAATATAAACTGCATTCAATTACTTACTTACTTATAACATGTGTAGAGTATACATAGTTCCCTCTAATATAGTAGATAATTTATCTTTTTGAAGCCATCCAAACGGGTGGCATGATTTATGATCTCGCCCTTGCTTTTTTTTTTCCTTTTCTATGTATGTACTCTTTTTCACTTACTTATGTAGAGTGTTAAAGCTACCTTATATGTAGTTAAGCTATCAATAGTAATGTATTGATATATATATATATATATATATATATATATTGGGATCTTGTGGCAGTCTGTAATTTGTGATCTGTCAACATAAAAGCAGGTTGAAATGAAAATAAAAAAAAATAATAGTTTTTTTCCTTAATTTTTAATACTCTTTCACGAGAAGCTTTTTGTGAATAACAACAAAAAGCTACATTGTATTCTCCCATCAGCTGATTTTCATCATTTGACTCTTTTGATTTAAAGCAGCTGACTCGTCGTGTTATGAGCTCGTAAAAGGTATTCTTATTATTATTTATGATTTTGATGCATAAAAAATATATTAAATCAAGGATTACGCGCCCTTTTTTGAATTTTGAACATATTACAAGTAGTTGTAACGATTGGTTTGTGATTGGTAGAATTTATCAATTTATTGTATATCTAAATAATAAATTCTGCCAAATATTAACAAGTAGGCAACAAGAAAAATACAGAAGGGCTAGCAGCTACCAGTTGTTGTTTTTCCAAGTTTTTCCTTTCCCTTTTGTGAGTCGAGGTTGCGAATGAACAAAAAACCTCGACGTGTTTATTTTCTCCTTTTTTTTGTTTTTTTTTTCAGGAATGATCTTCTAAATTCTTTAAATTACTAGTGTAAATCCTAATGGTATACACAATATTTTTCTATTCAGGTTGCTTACTTAATAGCTCACTTAATCTTCTTCTTCTTCTTGTGTCAAATTTTACGATGTTTGAAGTTGCCCTATTTTTAAGTCAAAGGGAATCTATTTTTGTATACCCACATTAAAGGATTAGTTAACCCTAACTTCCAAATATGATAGTCATTTTACACACCATTATATATGTATATCATAACAAATATTTAATTCCATGTATCTCTCTCTAATCATCTAGTGTACACGTTTTTCATCAATTTTATTGAGTGAATTGACAATGACTTGATAGTTTTGAGTTTAATTTTCGAATTAAAGTGCGAAAAAGCATTTCTAACTCTTAATTAATGTAAAAACGTATTCACACATCATTTGGTCAATCATTTTAGTATGTTAACTTGTTTGAGTCGGATTTTATGTTGACATCTTCCACTTGTACTATAAGCAAACTGTAAATTTATGAATTTGTACAAACTTGTACAACTATTTAATGATCATTTCATTATGATTACCTATTCAATTTTGATCAAAAAGAAAGAATTGATCTTTCTGAGTTATAATATTTCATGTACCTATTTGAGTAAATACAGGTCTTTATACTCAAATTTTAGAATTTGAGTTGATGTACCAAAGAATGTTATCTCCAGTCAATACTCTATTTGGCCTCCATATTTGCCATTCAAATTTTTTTAATTGCAAAGGGTGAATTTTTGCAAACTTTAAGACCTATACATATATGCGATGCCTCCGAAGGATGAATAAAAAAAACAGATAAAAAGTTCACAAATAGAAATGTAAAGCAAAGTCAGTTTGAGACTTTGAACCTTCTAATTTTCTATCGAATTGAATGGCCTCATATGTTATTCACGTCTTATCTGATCGTATGATTTAAAGACCTAATGGAAATTCATTCAATCATTGCATAACATAATGATTATAACCAATAAATAATAATAAATTCTTCATTTTACAACTTGTACAGAACATCCATGTACCTTTACAAAAAATATAAGGAAATAAGGAGATAAATAATAAATATAAAAAAATATGTATACCTGTATTTTTTTGGCAATTAGTGTAAAAGGATTTGATTTATAATCTATCTATATAGGTACAATGTCTAAAAAGATTTATTCCAATTGGAAATTTATTCATTTGTAATTAATTATACACACAAAATAACTATTATATGGGCCCACAAAATTAGGCTGCATAGATAGATAAACAACAAAGCTGTTAACGTGATATTTATTACGATTCTAAAGTCAAAACTGCTGTCTTAAAGCCACTAAGGTTCTTAATACTTAATACATCCTTAATACTTGTTTATTATTCAATAATTCAAAAAAAGGGCGCGCAATCCTTGATTTAATATATTTTTTATATATATCTAGGAATGTAAATCATATGCAATTTGGGCGTGTTATAAAAAAAGAAAGAGAAAATCAACCTGGCAACCCTGACAATTTAATAAATGTCGAGGGGGGAAGCAGCTTGAGCTGTCATGACGTTTTACTGAGCTACAAGCTGCTATTCTCCATTATATATACAACAATAAATAATAACATGGATGAGAGGAAGAAAATTAACTGAAACTAATGTCAGGAAATTATATATTTTTAACTAATAATAATTATACGAGGACTTGAGCCCTTTTTGTTTACATTTAATTTGCTTTATTAAACTTAATGCATGTATTCCTTCATGCGACATCTTTACTATCAGGTAGATGTTCTCCCCTCAGTAATATTGAAAAAATGATAACAGCTTCGGAAAACAAAAAGACCTGTTTGAAGAGCCAACTCCACTTTTTTATCACACGCCCGAATTGCATATGATTTACATTCCTATATATATCAAAATAATAAATAATCACGGCCAGCTTTTTGGGATAAACAACAAAAAAACACTGTATTCTCCCTTCATCTGTTTTTCATCAGTTGATTCTTCTAATTGAAAGCAGCTGATTCTACGTGCTATTAACTCAAAAAGGGTATTATTATTATTATTATTTCTGATTTTGATGCATAAAAAATATATTAAATTGTGCACCCTTTTTTTGAATTTTTTATATACAAGTATTAACGATTTACTTGTATATTCATATAATTTATCAACGTATAGTATATCTAAATAATAGCTCTTCCCAATACTAAAAAGTGAGCAACAAGGAAAATATAGAAGGGTAGCAGCTACCAAAATTTTTCCTTTCTCTTTTTTGTGAGTCGAGGTTACAAGTGGACAAAAAAGCTTCTCGTGTCATATGTACGTGTATGAGTCTTTGAATTGCTATAGTCCAAGTGGAGGAGTACACACTTAGTCAACTCACTTTGAGTCTCAAGTTACAGTTTAATCCACTTAATTCGAAGCTTTGAGCTGTTTATCAATAGTCTTTTTAAAAATGAGTTTAAAATGTAGTCTAAAAGGCTCTGCCTCTCAAACTTAAGTTGAATGAGGCTTGAGTGGGGCTCATGTTAAAGTCCTCATCTCTCTGGTTGATAACATTGAATGAGTCATTAAAGATCCTTGAATCCTATCCTCTTCACCAAACAACTGTGTCATGATAATTCAAAGATCAATTCGTGTATGATTTATGACGGCAATCATATTAATTTTAATTTTAATAATAGTAATACGAATCCTGATCATATTAGAACGTCAAAATCTTAGATAATGTTGTTGACAAAGAGTGCTCGTGAAGGACTACCAAAATGGGAGATTTTTCTTGTTGTTGTTGTTTAATGGTTCTTTGTCTGCCCATCATATCTATCTACCCCTAGATGATCATGGATCATTTATACGTATTTATTATTCTGAATTTAATCTTTTAATGATGGAACTTTTTTGTACAAAAGATGTATTTACTTAAAAGATACATAAATGGATAACTTATGTAAATGTAAATAAAAATCCGTGAACCAAAAACGAGGCAGCCATCTTTTTTTTCTCTCCTTAAAAAGTATGGCCTCACATGAAGATGCAAAGTTGTTTTGTATGTAGTTTGAACACATTTTCTATATTCTCACATCATGACATCATCAGAGACCCTCATCATTGTCTGTGACTCAACGCTCAGCTATATGTAACTTAGCAATTATAAAAATCCCTTGACAAACTTTTTTATTACTACATTGAGCAAAAAAATACCGGGAAATTTGAATTTAAATTTTTTGAGGGGGATTCCAATAGGGATAAACCTTTTTTGATTTTTAAGTTGGCATACCCTTCAGAAACATCTCTGCCAAATTACATGTCAAAATATATTTGAGATCCGTGTTCTTTTTTGTGAAGGACTAAAATCGAATATTTCGTTTTTTTAAAATATCTGAAAATGGTGATGCGAAATGACGTTTAAAATACGATTGAAATACAAGTTGTTGAAACCCAAAAAGTGACTTTAAATGACTTTATTCTATATTGAAACTTTTGAGAATCTTGAGTTTATTTCTCAAGATGTGTACATAGTCTATCTGGAATACTTGTATTGCTTTGATATTGCAAAAATGATCATTAGATTTAGAAAAGAAACTAAAAAAACATTAGGCCACAAAGTAAAAGATGCCAAATATCATACATGCACAAAAAAAAAGCATTCTCACTCCGCTTTCCTCATCACTATACATATAGAAGAGAAACTAAATCCAAAGGATTAATACGAAGAAAACAATAATTTTAAACATTTTTTTTATACACGTCGAGCTTTATTGTGCACTCGCAACCTCGATTCACTAAAAAGGGAAAGGAAAAATTTGGAAAAACAACAACTGGTAGCTGCTAACCCTTCTGTATTTTCCTTGTTGCCAACTTTTTAATACTGGGCAGAGTTATTATATAGATATACGTTACATAAATCAATTCTATCAATATACAATGACATCCTTAATACTTGTTGATTATTCAATAATAATTCAAAAAAAGGGCGTGCAATTATATATATTTTGTATACATCAAAATCATAAATAATACTAATACCCTTTTTAAACTAATAACACGTAGAGTCAGCTGCTTTAAATCAAAAGAGTCAACTTATGAAAATCAGCTGATGTGAGAATACAGTGTGTTTTTGTTGTTTATTCCTAAAAGCTTCTCGTAATAACTGAGTTGGCCTTGGGAAAATATTTCTATGTATACATAGAAATCACCAAACCTACCTACGAATACTTTTACCTTTTTCCTACGCCAAAGGAATGATGATAATGAAAAATAAAAGCAACCAATTTTAGTATAAAATATATACATAAATATACCTACGTGACTTTTATTACGACCCAAGTCTAATTTATAGCCTTTCTTCTCTCCATCTTGTATACGTATACTTATGTACGTATGTGTGAGCCCCCTCCCCCCCCCTCCCTGCGGTCTTCGTCTCATCTTACATAATATGATTTTTATTTTGCTGAAATTAAAATGTAAATGGAAATATTTATTGCTTAAATTTAATTTGAAGGGAAATTTATGATGAAAAGCACATTAATCACTACATACGTAATAATGTTCCTATGCATACAGGAACACCTGTAACTACGAACAACAAAATTACACAAAATTGATAAAACAGTGGCAACTTGATTCTTATTTGTATAGTAGCAATGTAGTCAATTATTTTCTACTCAATAGTCAAATAGAGTCTTTTTCTCATGACGTCATCATTCTGAAAGTCAACCACCAAATTTGCATAAGAAATCAAACAATTGATTTTTGTATTTAAGGCATTTGATTTTTCTTCATTTTTAAAGAGTCTGTCCAGTAGATACAATTATTTTCTTTATTTTTTTGTAATATATATAAATGGTACTTATATTAAGATGAGACTTCAAAGGTCATATTTGTGACCTTCAATTCATTTGAAGTTTGAAAAATGACCTTTATGAAGGGAGATTAGGTGTTTGCAAATGGCCTTGGAAGGCTTTTTCTAGCTATACAGTGAACCCTCTTTTTATTGCAGGGGATACGTTCCAAAGATAACCCGCGATAGGTGAAATCAGCAAAGTAGTCAGCTGATTTTTTTATTGTTATTTTACGATGCAATACTGCACTGCAGAATGAAACATAAAACAAATCCTCTTTTCAGGCCTGTGCCTCTTCGTTCGTCCTGACTCCGCTGCGTTGATCTGATGAAAAGCCTACATCAACTTTTGTCACTTCTAAACAACAGTAACACCTCTGAGCCAATCAGGATTCACTGTAAAAAAAAGTACTGTAAAAAATTCCGCGAAGCAGCGATAGGTGAAGCTCGATATAGCGAAGGATCACTGTACATAGGTAGATATACCTCCAACAGGATGTGACTTATAACTTTATAATCCAGTTTGTGACGTCATGAGTGAAAAAACTCTATCGTCATGCGACAAATAGGTAAACAGTACGTGGACCAGCGTTCCAGTCTTATATTCTGACCTGGTCATTTTGCAAAAGTGAATAAATGAAGGAGGAATGTACAAGTCAATAAGTTATAAGATAAACTGTTCAAATTTACTCAAATATAAAAAAGGGGGACTTCAAAATATACATTATATGTAGGGTAATGTATCAACTCAGAAAATAATTATCGACTCAATTCGAGTTGAGTCTTTTTACTTTTTGGACTTTACTCCTAACGTGTAAGTGGATTTTCAAATAAAAAAAAAAAAAAAAAATAACTTGAGTCAACTAAATACAATTTTCAAATTAAAATTATGAATTTGGTAAGCTAATATTTTGCTATTTATTTTGAATTTTTTTTATTTGCTCTATAATTTATCAAAGCATAATTAATATGAATTGGTAATATCATTAATAATTAATTAATTAATAAACAAGCTTATCCAAGTACATATGTACATTTGATTTATTAGTCCATATTTTCTAAACTTTGGATTAGAAATTTGTTTGTACATACAGGGTTTGGCTTCAATACTTTATCGGCTAAAAATAAATTTAAGAACAATCATTCATAGGTGAACCCAGGATTTTATTTTTTCTTTGTCCTCATTGGTGCGCCAGATATCCTTATGACGTAGTATTGGAACTGCAAGTAACTCCTTCCAATAACAAATTTAGTAAAATACAGTTTTAAATGCGTCCCTATTCCCGTTCCGCTAATACAATATCGGACCGATACAAGGAGTACACACACATTATTTATATATTATTTCAAAACCATTGAATTGGCAGTGTCAATGGTATATGTGTAACTGTTGATTTTAGTCTCTTTTTTTAATTGATCGACTAGACTCCAATCTTAAATGACATGTTGACAGAACTCTACTCTCAAGCCCACATAACACTGCCCTATTCTCTCACAAACATGTCAATTTACACAGTAGTCATTGATTTTTCTACTATTCTCAATAAGGGCCTCTCAAATAATGTTTTGAATAACGTTGATTGATGGGGCTCTTATGAAAAAACATACACAAATATGATTGGATAACAGCTAAGAGCGAATTTGAAACCTTTTATTTTTCTCTTTTTTAGTAAAAAAAAAAAGGATTGAATGATGCTTTAATGATCACAATATATATGTTGATATTTCTACATTTCATTCACATGACTGCATTTTGATGCAGAAACTCACTCAACCTCTCCCCTCACTTCCATGATTCTTTAATCTTATTTTCTTTTGCTATTTTTTTTACAACATATTTTCTTCTTTTTTAACATTGTTACTATTACATTCATATTACAAGTTTGATATTTTTTGTTTGTTTTTTCATTGTTTGTGCTCTCTTAATCCAAATAAATAAATAAAAAAAAATAAAGAGAACGAAGAACAATTTTAATAATAATTTGAGTATCAAATGACATCATTAGAAGTGTTTGTACATTATACTTTATTTATAAAAGGCTTTATTGATCATCGTACTTAATACACATAGTAATAAGAACTTTTATATATAATTGAAAAACAAACAAAGGTGTACATATATATATGTATTGATCAATACATTTATTTGTCATGAGGCCAACAAACTTAGAATTAATTAAAATGGGTATGTAAAGTACAAAATCCATTAGAAAATTCGGGATCAAATTTATTTAGGAATTATTTATTGCCAAATCAAAAAAGAAAGGAACGTTATTCGATCATCACATTTTTATAATAATAATCGAATGGTTGACAATCCTTTTTTCTTCTGGATACAATCGGTAGCCCATTGAGAGATTGAAACTCTATTGAAATTGACAGCTGTTGATTTGTTTTCTCTAGTGTGTTTTTTTTTTTTAAGTTTTGATCTGAACATTTGATTTGTTCAAATCAAAGTATTTCATGTTAAAACGTGAACGATTCCATTCTAATATTATTTAAAAAAGGTTGAGAGATGTAAAGTGTTTTTTTTTAATTTAATTTTAAATATACTAAAGAATGCCCTTAAATTTTGTACTGGACCTTTTTTAAATGGGTGAGAAATCCACTAATGAAGTCATTTTTTATAAAAAATATTTTTGAATGAAAAAAAAACAAAGATATTTTTGACTTTGATAAAGTTAATTTTTATGCCCACATATAGTCGTGTCACTAGTTTTAAAAGATAACTAGATAATTTTTATCTATCTCACAATGAGGGCAAGTGCTCATAGTTGTGCCATTGTATGAGTGAAATTAAGTCTTTTTTAATTTATACTAAAATTTCTTCATTAAATCGTAATTAAGGAGAATTAAATAATTTGTAATTCTCACTGAGACCTTAAATATTTGTACGTTCTCATTCTTCCAGTAGTAGATTCTGTCATCAGGACTACACACCAATTCTGGATATTGTTAACTAACGAGTCAAATTTATCAAGGAGTTATACAATATTCATATATACATCTATAGATTGTTTTAGGATTGTTTATTTAGTTAAAGTCTTGTTTTTAAGAGATCCTTAAAATCAGAATGATGTTAAGTATCCCTGCTTTTGAATGAATTATACATATCTACATAAAATATGAATAACATTCAAAAACAGGAGCTCTCCTTCTCGGACCTTTTCTCTCAAACAGATTTCCTTCTTTCTTTACTAAACGAGTAGCTTTTTATACATATTTCTAAGGTTTTGTTGATTTTCTATCACAATTACCATACATGTACATATTTTAAGTAATTCATGATTAAACGAACAAAAACACTTGTCCAAACATTCTCTTCTTGTTTGTAAAATTATGTATTGTCTCAAACTATGCACTAATTAATTCGATGCTGATGAACTGATTTATGTAATAGGGTGAACGGGGTTCAAAGACTTTATATACATATATTGAAAAATATCTGGTGCCTTTTACGTATGTGAACTTTGGGTTGCCTACGTCCAATAAATGTTCATGATAATAATATTTTATGAGTTTATTATTCAAAGTTCCATATGACTTTAACAAAAATGTTGTCAACGTCATCATTTTCATTCAATGTCCCAAAGAATTATCTTTGTCTACATCAGAAATAAGTACAATTTGTATTTTTCAAACCTGCTCTACATATCTATATATCATTCATTAAAAATAAACAAATTGTTATTCGTAGACGTAGGGCACCCTGTATTTACTGATCTGTATAATAAATCAGTTTTATGAACACATGTCTGGTCCATTTTCAATAAATGAATATTCTGATTTATTTTATCTAGGCAGCACACAACGACTTAAAGTAGGGTCGAACACTTTATATATACATATGTACATACATACAATTAGACTTGTAGCCCTGCATAATTAGAGCGTTAACTGACATCATTACGAGTAATAGAATCTCTCTAGATTATAACGAAATAGTTCATTAATCATAATAAAATAAAATTATGTACATATACCCTACTATTTAGGTCACAAAGGATTTAAACATACATACATATGTATAAGAGTATTTGAACATACACTTATCAATATTCACCTTAATAGCCCGGCCATATGTAGTTCATTATTTGTATAATTTGATCTTTACCTACGTCAAATTTTTTATTTTTGATCTCATTTGTATGGACTTGTATGTATTATTTTTTTATTTATTGAAATTCAATTAACGCAACCTATTGAATGTATGTATACAGAGCCACAAAGCCTCAGGGATCTGTTCAAAATCATCTTCATCCTGGCTGTTTTGTTCTTATTTGTTTTTTCTTTGAAGAAAATACATTTTTTAATTCAGTTGTCTTGACCTTGATCTTAATACAACAAAAGAAGACCAAAATCTTTAAAAATTACTTACTAGTCTTCATCAAAGTTATTCAGGTGTCATTTTTTGCAAGTTCAAGTCGTAAAATACGAGAGACCGGCCCAAGTCAAGTCTTTTATTGTTTTGATGAGAGTCAAATAAGTCAATCATTATCAAAGCTCTCTGAATCATGGTCCATTAAAAAATTCTCCAAATGATATATATAACTTTTCATATTTATCAGTTTAATGAAGAGACATCTATCAAGGTATGATATTGTGATTTTGTAAGTGTTTGTCCTTACTAAAGAGTTAGTATTTATGTAAAGTTGTACTGTCCTATGACTCACTAGCAAATGCTAGTTTTTGAATATTTTTAGCAGTCCATTGCCGTTCGTTCTATTTTGAGTAGACTACTATGGACAAAAAATATCGGGAATCAAAAAATTCTTTATTTAATCATCAAAATTCATTTCATCCCCCTCAAAAGTAGTCATCCCGATTTTGAAATTAATATTCAAAAACTCGCGCTGCAGTTTAATGAGCCCTAACAATGACTCGAGACATAGTCTTCAGCAGGTCTCATATAGGATCATTTTTGTCCGGTTACCCATACAAATAGTTTTGATGTCACAATTCTTAATGGATATAAGAAAGCGTCGTATTATATTACATACTGAGTACGAGTCAATGAGAAAGAACCCTTTTCCAGTCCATAGATATACTTCAAATCCTCTTAGTACTGCATACACAAGAGGGTCAGCCTCACAATTTCCTTAACATAATGAGAACATAAATCTACTTTTTTCAATCCTTACAATGGCTAATTATTCAAAAAACAAACAAACTTCGATGTAGCCGTCTAGACTGACTTCTTTTACAAACTCAAGAATTGAAATCTCTTTCTGATAATGTGATTCTTTCATTTAACAATTTACATATTAAGTAGATTGCAATGGTTGTAAATCAATTTTCCGTTTTGATTGCTACACAGAATTTCACATGATTTCAATGTTAAAAGCAAAACAACCCAGCTCCCTTTAACTAAGAATCATAATTAAAACCTCATTCGATCTATGAGTCATTTACTATTCTGGGTACAAAATTTTGAGGATCAAAGAAGCTTATTTACATCATCAAAATTTATTTCATCTTCTTCCTCAAAAGTCATCTCCCACCGGTGCAATGCACATGTGCCAACGCTTTATTTCTAATTTTCAAAACAGTTACAAACATTATATTAAGTCAATAATAATGACAGAACAATAACTGCTGAGTTGTTTAGACTTGCTATGAAGATTAGAAATCCGTTTCTTGAGACATAGGCTATGTGTCTCGAGAAAGAAAACTCCGGATTCCCAGAATTTCTAAAGAATATTATTCATTTTAACTTTTTTAGTTCACAGAACCTTTCTTTAAAATTGCATTTGTTTACAAAAGGACGCGATTCTCAGTCACTAATAAAAAATTTGTCGGGATATTTGGCACGAATGTACGTAAGAGTCCTGCCAACTTAAGAAAGAAAAACCTTATATCCATAACCTAATCGAAATTTATAAAAAAATCAAACACAAATCTCCCACAAATGTATTTTTTCCTCATATTAGTCTTAATATTATTATCTTTTCAAAATGGAATGTAGACAGAGAGTCTATGGACCTTTGATTGGTTTTAATTCGTACATTGAACAATTTTTACTCCTATTTTGTCTATGAGAGTCCATTTTATACAGAAATGGCTCGTTGATCATGATCAGGTACAAATACATCCATCCATCCGTTCATATATGTACAAAGAAAACCTTCCGTTTATTTTTATTTTCTCCCTGCTCCTTCTTCTACATACAAAAATGATTTTCCACGGTGATATGTTGCCTGTCAACAAATTAACGACAAAAGCATGTTGTATATATATATATACAATTTTAAGGCATGTCTGTTCAACAACAATTTCTAAAAAGGGAGTTGTACAATCGACCATCGCTTTTTATTCTCCTTCTTTTATTATTAGTGCTTTAATTATCTCTCATTTGTCAAAATGATGTAAAAAAGGGGAAGAAAAAAAAAAGACATACATAAATGAACCATCACTAAAGTGAGTGTTTTTTACTTTGTTACATCATTTTTTTTTTTTTTTTTTTGTGTTGTACATAGATATTGTTAGATTTTTATTCAATTCTACATACATATTTAGTATATGTATATATATATAATTTATCTTAAATGAATGTACAACCATATTGTGAAGAAAGAGAAAAAGAGACGAGGAATTTACCGTAACCAAAGTTTCAAATGAGTTTTTGAAATAGCTTCTTCTTCTCTTTAGATTATTGAAAAGTTTTTTTCTTTTGTTAAAAAAAAAAAAAAAAAAAAATGGACACTTTATTAAATGAAGGCTTTGTCATAGAGGAAAAGACTCATGATTGGAGGACACAGCATCAATTTGTTTTCTTTCTCTTATTCTCTTTATACGCGGTACTTTTTTAAATGCCCATGCAGCAAATCCTGGGATTACGAGGGTTGATCCGTATCAGAGAAGTTGGACCTTTTTTCAAAAGACCTTTTATATGTAGTTGGGTGGGTCACTCAAATTCAGATCAAAAATGGTAGCCATCTTTCACTTTCATTTCAACATGAAAGAATGAACAATATAATCGAAGGCATTTGTCATTTATAATCAGTCTAATTACATTTAACATAACGAACTGCTGGTCCCTCTACACACTTTAAAAATAGCTATGTCTAAATAATGAATGATATAATAATAAAAATATATCTGAAGAAAACCTAATCTATTGGCTGATTTAAATATGAAACAAACTTCACCCTTGTACATATTTGTACATAGGATCAAGGGTTTATGTTCTTTAATTATATTTGCCTCATTCAAGATAGCCGTCTTTCATAGTTATGACGTCATGTGAGTTGGTAATATGTATGTGTCAAGGTAACAAGAAAGCAAGTTTATTTTCAAATATTGGAAAGGAGAAAATCCACTTTTTTCCAGTTTTTTTACTTCATAAATATAAGGGTCAAATATTTAAGAGTCATTTACAGACCTATAGCGCACGGTTTTTGCTAAGATATTACTTTTAATCAAGAAAGCAAGGATTGTTGTCTATCGTATAAAGCAATTGGATAAAGGTTTTGACTGTACAAGGAACCGATATGGTCCCACAAAGAACGTCCATCTTTTTCATAGCCCCATATATTTATTCAGTGGGAGTTGGCTAAAACCATCTGTTCATCTGTTTAAGAACTATTAAGAACAGCCTACTTTATCTGCTATCATGCTGACAATGAATCATAGTAATGACAATAACATAGTCAGAAACACCAGATGTTGTGTATTCTTGATTGTGGCCAGTACTTTTTTCTTATAGTTAAGTTGCAACTATTATTAGAGTAATTATTTAATATATCGAAATAGCCTATTAATACAAACGAGAAAAGAGAATGTCTTCAAGAATATGATGCAATTCATAATCATTTTTGAAATATTTCAGAGCTACTTGGTTTCTTGTTGAGTTGACACATATTTAAACGTACTCTCCTTCAATAGTAACGAATACACTTACAATGACACCACACAAGAATCTAAATGGTTATTGCATCCACGTCATTATTCATTGAATATTTGTTGTCGTTTTTGCACTTTTTCTATAGATTAAAGTCAGAAAAACTACCCACCCATTCCCAACAATTTCTAAAGAAGTGCTTCTCTTCACACAGTGTATTTATGCTATTGTATACAGTAATTACTAGAGAAAGAATGTATCTTATATGATCAAGTTTAAAGTATCCGAATGGTGAGTCTAATAGTATGATCCTTTAGATCCAAATTGCCCTTCCAGAACATATGCATTTATATATATATATATATATCTATAAAGTTTCGAAATCCCCTCTCCTCCTAAGCTAATTTTTGGGGCATCAGGTACAATTGTATTTGAATCTGTTTTCTGAATCTCTATATACATATATAAAACAAAAAGCATATACAAAAAAACTAGAAACATAAATTAAGATTTTTGCAAATTAAAAATAATATTGAAAAAAAAAATCATAAAAACAAAAACAAAACAAGACTCCACAATACAGTATCCAGCAATATCCCATAAACCTTTAACTACACATCTTACTGTCAGTTGTATATTTAGCTATCACTCTTGTTCTCTTATATATGCTCCAAACCACTTTGATATTTGATTAAATACGAATTACCATGTTGTTAACAAGCTCTGTGAGCAATAATTATATCTGAGAACTTCCTCAAAATAAACTTTCATTGCTATGAAAAGAGCTTTTTGTAGGCAAAAATAGCTTCAAAAATTATTTTCTTGAGTCAAATTTTCTGTAATAAATAAGTAAAATGTCTTTTACAATTAAATGGAGAATAATTCCTTGATTGGGAAGAAGAATCAGCTAATTACTTCCAACTGGCACTTAGGCTGTCTTTTTATATTTCTCTTTTTGAAGGAGGTAAGGTTGCGAGAGTCAATACAATTAGGTTCATATGTACAAGCGGCTATGTTTGTCTCCTTCTCAGATTAAAAATCCTATCTGCAAACCCTAGATTGTGGAAGAAGGAAAAAAAATATATTTACTTATAGACAATATGGAAAATTCCAAACAAACACACATTTTTTTCCTCATCAAAAATATTCACAAACCCAGTGTCTCGTAATATGAGGCATTCCTGTAAATATATTATTCATAAGTATTAAGAGTATAATCAAGCAATTTCAAGCTGTTAATTTTTGCTCATATGTAATTTGCAAGACTCCTCTGGATGGAATTGTGATACCTTCCTAAAAATCCTATATCCGGTTTTATCAACTACTTATTACCCCCCCCCCCCCTCTCTCTCCTGAATCATGCATGATTACTATTTGCTATTTAACAGACATACAGAGTGAGTGCCCTCTTTGACAGAAAACTTTTTATTTTATTAATAAAAACTAAAGTATATTAATCTCACCCTGTATGTACATGATTATTAATTTTTTCAAACTTTATTCAATTATGTAATTAAGTTGAATTTGTTTTTTACCTTATTTTCGTCTTAAAAATAATATTTGAATATTTGTACGTAGGAAAACTTTTTCATTTGATGTCATAGTTATGAAAGTTGATCATTTTGAAGAAGACATGATGAATCAAATTCTAATAAGAATAATAAAGACCCTTCTTCTCATATTTTAAGCTATTTTTTGTCTAAGTTTTTAAAGCAACTATTGAGCTAAATTGATTTTTTTACATATCAATTATAAAGTGACTATTCTAATTTTTTGTGGATCTGACGTCTGTCTCTTTTTAATAATTGTATGAGTTGTTTAAAAAAATCAAGTTTTTTTTTTTTGGTATTCTATCCCTGTAAAATTAAAACAGCTTAATGTGAGCTTAAATCTCTTTTCTACAATTTTTCACATGTTTAATTATGTTTTTACCCCTTCAGATACGTTTATTTGTCATCATCAGACACCTAACTATAAACTAAACTATTTGTATTTCCCCTTGGAACATTGATGTTATCTTCGTAATAAAGTGAGTCTAAATGTACATACTTTTGCTAAAGATAATATTAATAGTTTTCTGTTAAAAGTTTCACCTCTCTCACGTAGAATATTTATTAAATATCTTCTTAATATACAATATGAATGACCATCTTGATGAGCTATCATTTAATTGATGGCTTTGATAGTTGAAAAATTAGTAGTTATTCATTATTTTACAAAGTACTATGTAACATGAAATACATAGTTATTAATATAAGTAATCTAAATCATATTATTTATTGGCTATAAATGATTAATAAATTTATTAGAAAAAAAAAAAAAAAAGAACACAATCTACATTGGGGAATACTCGTTGAGGTATCTGTAACTACCTTAGTTTATAAATGAAAAATAATTAAAATGTTGAAAATCAATTTAGCACGTAAAATAAAAAATTAAAAGTTTTAATAAAATATTTTTTTATGGTGCTTTTCAAATAATGTAAAAAATTAACACATTTTTGGGTGTTTTTATCACACTTTTTTTTTTTTTGGGAAGAGAGGTTGTACGTAGAGTCCATTGAGGAATAACAAGTCTTTTATAAAAATAGACGACTCCTGTAGAAACATAAATTAAATTCCTTAACCAAGAATTGTCTTTTATATATAAATAAAAAAACGTCATCAGGAATTTTAAGCATAAACATTTTGATGCTTCGTTGAGCATCATTTTTGTTTGTTTTACTAAATGCTCACAGTGCATCATTTGCATAGCATAAATAATTGATCACTTTATTTCAAGTGAAAAATCCTCAATGCTATGAATTCAACTTTTCATTTAATGATTCAAATGAAAAGAAGCTAAAAATATCGAATAATTAAATGGAATTTCTTGTAGGTTTAAAAGCAGAGGGAAACAGTAGCTCTGGAGAGAAAACTCTAGTACACACTTTACGTGTTAACAACTATCTATGCTTCGACAATGACGTTAGTTTCTGAGGTGAGTAACAAATACGAACTCTTACTTTCTATCGTTAAAGATATAAATCCGTGTACAATGGTAAAAAAATATCGGGAATCAAAAAACCCTTATTTAATCATCAAAATTCATTTTATTTCCCTCAAAAGTAGTAATGCTCTGATGCAAAGCGTATGTACCAACCAACGTTTGTTTCAATTTTTGAAAAAGGATACAAAATTTTTATAGAGTCAATAATAATTGGAGAAAAATAACTGTTGAGTTTTAAATATACTATTCAAATTAAAAATCAAATGGTTGGTTTTCTTAAAAGTAATAGATTATGTACCTCGATAAATAAATCAGTGGTTCTCAAAATTTCAAAAGAATAGTGTCATTTAAACTTTTTTTGTTTGAATAACATTTATCACAATTGCATTTCACATTCAAACATTTCAAAAAAAAAAAAAAAACAACGAAAAATTACATACATTTGTGCTGCTCACAACAGGACGTGATTCACAAATACTAAGAAATATTTTGACGTGTAATTTCACACAAATATACACATAAGTGACAGGTGTGCCAACTTAAAACAAAAAAAAATCATCCCTTTTCGGAACCCCCAAGTAAATAAATTCAAATTTCCTGGTATTTATTGCTCATATATAGTACATATATCGTTAGGAATGTAAATAATATGCAAAATGCCGCGTGCAAGATTTTGTGGAGTTGACTCTTCGAACAGTACTTTTTGTTTTCCAAAGCTGCTGTCATTTTTCCTTTATTACTGAGGGGAGAACATCTACCTGATAGTAAGGATCTTGTATGAAGGAATACATGCATTAAGGTTAGTAAAGATAATAAAATGTAAACAAAAAGGGCTCAAGTCCTCGTATAATAATTATTATTAGTTAAAAATATATAATTTCCTGACATTAATTTCAGTTAATTTTCTGCCTCTCATCTATGTTATTATTTATTGTTGTATATATAAAGGAGAATAGCAGCTTGTAGCTCAGTAAAACGTCATGACAGCTCAAGCTGCTTCCCCCCTCGACATTCATTAAATTGTCAGGGTTGTCAGGTTGATTTTCTCTTTCTTTTTTTATAACACGCCCGAATTGCATATGATTTACATTCCTATATATTACAAAAACAAAAACTCACAATGAATACATTTAACTCTTGGTTTTGAATGCTAAAAGTCTTTGTATAAACTTGAACGTCTTGTTTTAGAGATAAATGCTCTTGAACTCACATACCCTTTACTAGGAATGTAAATAATATGCAAAATGCCGCGTCCGAGATTTGGTAGAGTTGGCACTTTGAACAAGTGTACTTTTTGTTTTCCAAAGCTATTATCATTTTTCCTTTATTACTGAGGGGAGAACGTCTACCTGATAGTAAGGATCTTATATGAAGGAATACATGCATTAAGGTTAGTAAAGATAATAAAATGTAAACAAAAAGGGCTCAAGTCCTCGTATAATAATTATTAGTTAAAAATATATAATTTCCTGACATTAATTTCAGTTAATTTTCTTCCTCTCATCTATGTTATTATTAATTGTTGTATATATAAAGGAGAATAGCAGCTTGTAGTTCAGTCAAACGTCATGACAGCTCAAGCTGTTTCCCTCTCAACATTCATCAAATTGTCAGAGTTACAACCAGGTTGATGATTTTCTCTTTCCTTTTATTTTACACACCCCATTTGCATATTATTTACATTCCTATATATCGTGTCGTCGCATAAATGAGATTTATTCTTAATAAAAGCAATTTAATAACGAGTCTTCACGGATCAAGAGACTCACTACTCAATTAACACAACATAATGAACGAACAATGTTAGTAAGTAAGTAAATAACATAAAATCCACTATTGTTCTTCAAAAGAAAACATGAATTTATGAGTTTACCGCTAGCTTCAAATAACATTTTCTATGGCCCATTTAACAGCTCAAATACCTTTACATATAATGAGAAGGCAACAACTTTTTTTTTTTGCTATAAAGTCACTCATGTGTAGATAAGTAACGTTACAAAGCAAGAGTTAAAAAAAAAAACAATCTTACCCTTTGATTATATATAATTATTATGCTTGGTGTCGCAAAGAAATGTTTAATAGGATTTGTAACTTGCTTTGTGACAATGAGGCCGGAGTTGTTATATTATTTTGTAGCAAAATTATTTTATTTTGAAGGGTAAAAAACATGCTTTTTAAAGCCTTCTCAAAAGAAATATAAATAGTTAGACTTTAAAACCTAAAGTATGTACACTATTATTCGTTGAATTTAGGGGCCCAAAATATTGTATATACAATTTTTTTTTCAGATTGAGAGACACTTAGTTTTTTGAGTAATTATGTGGATAAAAGTCCCTGTTTTTAATTGGAAACAGTTTTCAAATAAATTAATCTAATATTAGTGTTGTTGTACAAATTTATTTATGAACCATTTTGTCTCAAATCTCTATTTGGGAAGTTTTGATCACTTCTCCCTTTTAAGCACTCAAGGTAACTTTGATCGTGTTAAACGTGTAAAGATTAAAATTTTCCATTTCTAGAAAAAATGAAATCAATTCATTTTTCTTGGTTTTGACTCGTAAAAATGTTTTTACGGGTCTTCTCTTGATCTTTGTAAAGGTACAGAGTATTGAGCTCAACACTCATAAGTAGAAGGACTATTTATACATTTAGTACAATGTGTCTCAAAATTTATAGCTAATAAGGGCACACTAATAAGTTAACCAAACCCTTGAAATACAAAAAATTGAATAAAATGCGCTTACTTATAAATAATAGAAACATAAATCTTGAGTCTCACCTGGTAAATTATCCATAGTGCACAATTGTACCGTGGGCAGCACCTTGGCATGCAACATTTTCGTTCCTCTAAAAGAGGAAAATCCTTTTTCAAACTTGATACGAGGTCAGTGATAATGGAGCCATTCAACTTCTTGTAAACTTAGAAGCACCAACTCCCGAATGGTTTATTGTTGATAAAAAAATGAAATAAAAATGATTTAGGAACACATTGAATGTTGATCACAGTTCATGGTATGTACATATTATTTAAAATAGAAAAAAAATATATTGATTTTAAATGAAGCCTGTTTGCAGAGATTGGTTTTATAAAATAATGCCTCATATTCAAGACAACATAATCACGCAACTTTACTCTGTTAATGTTTTTCAAAAATAGGATTCCAGCACCGCTGGTAGGTATAAAGTGTAATTAAGATAATAACTCAGAACGGGAATGAATTTATTAAAAAAGATGTATTGGACCTCGATTGCTTGTTTCTAATTTAAGCTACGATAAATGTCAATCATTGGTGCAGAGTATAATTTTGTCTGCTTTGTCAATCTACATTTCCATACCATGCCAGAAATATTCATCTATTTTGTGAATAAGACAAATTGACCATCTAATGGTATTCAATTGATATCCACGAATTTGAACTTTAGTATTTTATAACTAAAAAAAAACATAGATGTTAAAAAATGTCTACAAATTAGGGTCGACATATGATGTGTCAAGTCAACAAGATAACCAAGTTTGTTTTCAAATATAAAAAAGAGAAAATCCACTTTACAGGTTTTTTACTTCATAAATATAACGGCCAAATATTTAGGAGTCATTTACAGACCTATCACGCACTGTTTTTGCTTTTATATTACTTTTAATCAAGAAAGCAAGGGTTGTTGTCTATCCAATAGAGCAATCGGATAAATGTGTTGACTCTGCACATGGAGGAACGTCCATCTTTTTCATAGCCCTAGAGATTTATTTAGTTACAGTTGGCATCTGTTGAAGAACTATTAAGAATCAACTACATCCCCTATCATTCTCACCATGAATCATAGTAATAGTAAGTACATAGTCAGAAATACCAGATGCTTTACATTTTTGATTGTGGCCGGTATTTTTTTCCTATATTTAAGTTCCAATTATTAGTGTTATTATTTAAATAATCGAAATATACTACTATTAATACGAACGAAAGAGAATGTCTTCAAGAATATGAGTGCAGTTCACACTCATTTTTGGGTAAATATTTCAGAGTAACTTGGTTTCTTGTTGACTTGACACATAGCTATATTCTGAGTTGATTAAATTGACCGGTTTTCGGCAGATATAATTTGTCCAATTTTCCGAGTATTACGGATAACGTAACATATCCCATTTAAAAAAATAACTATAAACATGAGTAAATATATAAATTATATATAAAAAACTGTTAAAAGCCTAAGAGTATCCATTTTTAGAATATGTTTCCACACTTAACTAATCTTTTTGAACCCTGACAACCAAAATAAATACAAAGTTTGGGCATTTTCTTAAATGATATAATTGTAAAGATTAGAGGGAAAAAAATTGCCCAATTCATCAGTTTTTTAAAAAGCTTTACAGAAAATATGAGAACAAATATCTTGTGGACAAAGCAAAAACAAACGAAAACAATGGTTTGTTTCCAATTATTTTAAAACTATTTGGAATGAATCTCTGATTTATCTATGTGGAGAGGAAAAAAACGATGGAATAGGTAAAATATTTCACCCCCTGTTCATATTCCAGTTATAAAATGCTGAGAAAATTCTTTGATGGTGTGATTCTAAACTGTAACCTAATATGTTAATGACACAAAATGTTGTGTTTTTATAATTAATGTTATTTTTAGAACTACATATGTAGATACTTCTGATTGGTTGTATGTATGTAGAAATATATTAATATTTTTTTTCATATATAGTAAATGAGTTTTCATTTAATTTAAACATTTTTTTTTGTTTTTCGCGAAAAAACAAATTAATTTATCTTTTTTTCATGACAATTTTTAGCAACATCTCGTTTATCTTTTTCAACTCTTCTTTCTTGGTGCTTTAATGTCTCTCTCTTTCTCACTTTTCTTTCGTCTTCTGAAGAAGATGAATATTTACATTTCCTAAGGAACAATATATATATATATACATATTTACAAAAAAAAAAAGTACAAATAAACGGTTTGTTTCATTTTTTTTTTTTACTCAAAGTGAAAAATGAGGGACTCATTATTTAACAAAAAAAAGAAAAGAAAAGAATGAAGGAATTTCCTCTAATGCTTACAACGTTTCCTCTTGAGACTAAAATACCTCTTCAGTCAACGTTAGATACATTTTTTTTGCTCTGTTTATATTTGATAGCTTATAAGATAATGAATGACTTTGCAGATGATGTTATCTTTATTATTCATATCAAGAACAAGTAACTGGAAATTAGCCAATTACGCTCCATATTTCTTAATCTGATGAACCAAATTGGTAAAGCGATGACATATTGATCTGTATACATATTATGTACAACTTTTTTAATAACTCCATAATGTTTCCGCACAGATTTACTAAATATATATGAAACTATTTACATATGTGTCAAGTCAACAAGAAAACAAGTTTGTTTTCAAATATTGAAAAGAAGAAAATCCACTTTTAATTTTCCTTACTTCATAAATATAACGGCCAAATATTTCGGAGTCATTTTAAGACCTATTGTGCACGGTTTTTGCTAAAATGTCACGTTATATCGAGAAACAGCCAAGGATCGTTCTTGTTAATCCAATA
Organism: Lepeophtheirus nordmannii; assembly: GCA_963680855.1. Lineage (NCBI taxonomy): Eukaryota > Metazoa > Arthropoda > Copepoda > Siphonostomatoida > Caligidae > Lepeophtheirus > Lepeophtheirus nordmannii. Next base: position 27,368,097 of record OY804524.1, on the reverse strand, counting down.
GAGCAATCGTATAAATGTGTAGACTGCATGTGGAGTCGACATGGTCCCACAAAGAATGTCCATCTTTTTCATAGTCTCAGAGATTTATTTAGAGGTAGTTAGTTTTTTCCTATAATAAGGTTGTAATTATTGGAGTCATTATTTAATATATCAAAATAATCTGTTAATACAAACGAAAGAGAATGTCTTCAAGAATATGAGTGCAGTTCACACTCATTTTTGAAATATTTCCGATAAACTTGGTTTCTTGTTGACTTGACACATGTACACTTTCAGAAAAGGTTTTCTCCGAGCTGGTTTTATAGAAAAAACATTAAAGTTTATTTATACACTCCAAAAATAAAAAAATAAAAAATTGATTTTTTAAATTTTAATACATAGTCCATAAAAATCAATTACAATATATCTTTGCCTTCAAGCCCCTGCTTTACGTGATTCAAACGCTCCCCTACGCAGATAAATACTTTAACATGCATTTTTTGATATGACAACTGTTGATTTTGTTCTTTTTTTTATATATTAATGCTCTAATAGTCGATTAGTTGAGCTCAAATTAGCACACGTCTATGAAAAAGTTACTAAAGAATATTTCCATAAGATAATATTGAGAAGAGTTGGCTAATTATAGCCTTTTTTTCGAAGTTGTGAAAGGAATCAGTAATCCAAGATTTAAAAAGTCCTATCCACTCCCCTAGTGTGCTTGTGAGTGACAATTTCAACTACATAGAATGATTATCAATCTCAAAATTTGTATTATGTACATACACACAACAATAAAGGGGAAGACGACAACACACACACACATACACAAATTCTTTCTTTGAAAGCATTATTTTTCAAGTTTAAAAGCAAAGGAATTCCTGTCTCTCTCTCTCTCTTTTTCTTACTTTTTCTATGTTTATTATTATTATTATTATTGTCATTTAAATTTGTTAGCTTTTAAATGAAGGAGAAAACAATAAGAATAAGAGCTCTCAAATATCACCCATGTGCACTAACTAAATACATATCATATACATACATACATACATCAAGCCAGCCACCTATATATATATATATATATATATATATATATATATATATAATACTTGCAATTAATGTATGTGTGTACAGACTATGCATAAAAATGTACATATATGTATGCAATATAAATACAAATAAAATTAGCGAAAAAATAATTTCCTTTTCCCTATGGACTTTAACAAACTTTTTATTTAATTAATTAATAACTACATTAACTCAAGTCTTAAGGAAGGAGTTTGTGTAAACGCTCTTTATACATACATATATGTAGCGTTTTTGACAGATGACATCAGAGATTGCATATCTAAGTAAATGAAAATAACGCTTTGTTAATTTATACATTGATTAACGCAAATGAACTAATTTTGCTATATTTACATATGTACATCAAATTTAAAAGAAGCTTTAGGCATTGAATTCAAAATGAAAAAAGCAAACAAACAAAGCCCATAAATATGTATCAAAGCATGGTTTTTTTACAAATGTGTTTAACCAAAATGGCTGACATCTTTTATAACAATGACGTCACCACAAAACTTTTGTTTCCTCCACATAATGGTTGGTTTGTTCAATGCATCAGAAACCCTCATGTACATATTTTTTTGAACACTTAAAAGTGTGCAGAATGTTCTCTTTGTCTGTTTCATTCATATTCGATGTTTCTCTTTCCTTTTTTGAAGAAGTGTTACCAAAAGCAAAAAAAGTTGCTCTCTACATGTCCCTTGAAAACTTAAAATGGCTATAAATATGATTGTGTCTCATAATGAGTTATTCTATACTCGGAAGTAAAATTTGTCTTTCCTAATCAATTTAAAAGTAGTTTAAATACCTCCTTCAAAATTGGCCGAGTGATGACGTCACTTGTGAACACTTTAGAGCAGCGTTTCTCAACCGGAGTTCCGCGGAACCCTAGGGTTCCGCAGACGGTCTTTAAGGTTTCCGCGAGAAAAATGAGATTATATAAGCTATTACACTTGTCAGTCTTTTTCTACAGTGTGGTAAAATTTTGTCACCAGAATTTTGACTTTTTTTATAGTGACCTATTGCTAAGCCAGGCTCTTGAGAGAACTAATTAATCGTTTACATTTGGGATATATAAGATGAGAAAGTCTGGTACTAATCATTTTTTGCGCAAGGGTTCCGTGAGACATGGGATATATTTTGAGGGTTCCGAAAGGGAAAAAAGGTTGAGAAACGCTGCTTTAGAGGGTAATTCGTATATTGTACGTTCCTACTCTTCTCCTACCTATTATTACTCAATCATCAGCCTCCCTCTCCGTTTTTCTTTTAATGAATCTCTTAGTTGAACTAATGGAGATGTTTATCAAATAAAAGATTTTCAATTTTGTTTTTTTGTTTTTCTTTAAAAAAAAAATCTGCAGTGCCATTAGGGAATGACATTTTTTAATGAAAGATTAATGTTTTATTTAGAATAGAGTATCTACATATAGACACGATCATCATTTATCTCTGCGTTAGAAATGTATATTGTACATATTTTGTATATCAATTCACTCACTCATGTACTGCTACAAGTCTAAGAGTAATTATATACATACATATATATCTACATGGGTGAGTTATTCATGAATGCTCTTAAGGTACAAACAATGTGAATATAACTCTGAGTACATACAATGAGGGAATAAGACTTTAGAGTCTGCTGTCTTTCACCAGAGTCTGAGCGTATCTCACATTTTGATCATCCTTAGTATTTATACGAGTGAATACGAGTACACTTAACTATTTAGTGGATGAGTCTGTTGAGTGAAAAATATATATATAATATATTGTAATAAGATTTTCCCCATTGACAAAATTATTTGTGTATTTATTTGTTCATATAACAAAATAACTCTACTCTACGTTCATATCCTAAATAACCCATTCGTATCGACCCTCATTTTTACTAAGCATTGAAAAGTTTTGATTACTTAAACATTATTATTAATATTTAGCAATGTAAATAATATGCAAATGGGGTGTGTAAAATAAAAAGAAAGAGAAAATCAACTTGGTTTGATGAACGTTGGGAGGGAAGCAGCTTGAGCTGTCATGACGTTTTACTGAGCTAATAGCTTCTATTCTCCATGATATACATATGCAAATGAAGACATCAATAATAAATAATAACATTATGTATACCATAGATGGGGGGGGGGGCAGAAAATTATTTGAAAATGTCAGGAAATTATATATTTTTAACTAATAACTATTATACGAGGACTTGAGCCCTTTTTGTTTACATTTTATTTGCTTTATTAACCTTAGTGCATGTATTCCTTCATATAAGATCCTTACTATCAGGTAGATATTGTTTTCCCCTCAGTAATAAAGGAAAAATGATAACAGCTTTAGTAAACAAAAAGTACTGTTGTTCGAAGAGCCAACTTCACAAAATCTTGCACACGGCATTTTGCATATTATTTACATTCCTATTAATATTCTCTTGACTATGTAATGTCAAATGTGCAGGCAACACAATCTCGATATTTATAAAACGAAACCATGGATCTACTTGTAAGAGCCTTTTTTTTAAAAAAAAATAATGGCTCTGTTAATATAAATTATTAAGTAATCTCTAATTTTTTTAAAAATATGCATACATAATACAGAGCCCATGGATCAGGAGGAAACTTTGAATATATCTCTATTTTTGATAAACATTCGTTTGTACATATTAAAAGGCTACGAAATTATAATGACGTTACAGGGAGAGCTTCATTTATTTTGTTTATTTTATTGGAGTGTAATAAATATGGTCCTGTTCGCTAGAAGATTATGGACAGACAAAAAATTATATCCACAAAAATTGTAGGCCCCTTTAATCTCCTTTCATAGGACACTGCGACTTTAATAATGAAAATGAACAAGCTTTTTGAGAGGTCAAAATTGGCTATTTTCAAACAATTTGTTCCAATCAAATTTCAAGGCCATTGGACAGATATTATAATCATATAGTTGTTTTCAAAATTGAAGGGTCCTGCGATGAACTCAATCCATTTAGTTTTCCCTCCATTATTGGTTCAATCCAAAAACAAAAATATAGAACCTCCTTTTCTAATTTGGTGAAACTAGATATAAATTGCAGGAACACAGTTGAAAATATTATATATATGACGTCATTTGACTTCATCAACCTTAAACTTTGTAGGGAAAGGTGCATTAATTCTAGTAGTTTTTTTTATTGTTGTTGCTAGAACATAATCAACGCAACAATTATATTGAAATGGTACAAAAACGTTTGAAAATGGCTCATTTTGATACTCATTTTTTCATTTTTATTGGACGAGTATCATGGGAAAAATGTGATGAGGAGTTTGAAATTTTGAAGATGGCATTTTCTTTATGCCTCAGTGTATTTAAAAAAAAAATGATGCCAGATTAAGATTAACTGATAATTGATGTGTCCTATAAATTTGGATTTTGTACAACTTGTTTCTTCTACTACAAAAAACAACAGATTGCAGAAGCAGACATTGCCCCACATAGAATGAAATAATAATTTTCATTAAAAAAAACGTCAAAAATTAGACCATGAATAGATTCATCATCTTTTATGATTTACATCATTGTTATTACAAGTTATTCGAATAACTTAAAAGAAAAAGTTAATTTTGTTTGAGATATAAAAACCAAGGAGGGATTACTCATAGTTTGTATATTTCCTGTTACTCCCAATCTTAAATCATTTTATAAATGATTTTATTTCTTTTCTTTTTTTTTTTAATTGAGGACCCTAAAAAAAATTCTAGAGACCAGGTTTGCAGTAAAATAAAGCTCATTGGCTTGTGAGTGCCTTAAATAAGTGGGAAGCAAGCAAAGTCAACTTTTATAGTATTTTCAGACTCATGTCATAGATTGTATAATAAATCGAAACCATCTTGTGGCCATAAAGTTTATTACTTAATGTTAATGATAAATATCCTTAAAAAATCTGAAGGAAACTTAATCATAGGTCTTTAAAAATGAAAACAACAGCAAGAAGAAATAAATACGTTTTGTATCGAATACAATTTGATGTTAGTGATAAACAGTGATTTTTGAATCAAATCAAATATTGAAAATTCCCATTAAATCGATAGCTAGACTTTTACAATCCATTTTGTTCTGTATCAGTTAGAAACAACTAGCGAAGTAGAATAACTGGATATCCGATCCTTGCAATAATAATAATTAATTTTACTGGCAAACACATGCAAATATAATGATGTAAAGACAGTTTTATAATACTCATTGCTAAGGGTTGAAAAAATATAACGAAGAGAAAGAAAGATTTTTCTGTTTATGTGTCTCTTTGTGACGTATTCCAAATGTATGTACAAAGTGAATTCACTCTTTTCTTAATAATGAAAGGAATAAATGTTTTTTTTAATACATTCATTATTTAAAATTTGATTGTTTACACTCCCAAATATGACGACCTTCCACAGATGATGACGTCACAAAAAGACACTTTATATTTTTGAATAAACCCTATTTGTAGAGGCTAAAAATCCCTCTAAGACTCTGGGTGATATTTTAATACTACTCTGTCTGGAGAGTTCGTAGATTTAAGATACCTAAATTTGAATAATCACACTTTTATTCTACTCAATACTTTTATGTTGGATTATGCACAAGATCTGTGTAAAAAAGGAGATGGATCGTTGTCCATTTTGAGGACTAACTCAAGGGAAACAATTTGCTGCAAACTGATAATTCCTTCAATGTACATATTTTTTTAAATCAAATTCCCCCCCCCCCCCCCCCCCAAAAAAAAAAAAAAAAAAAAATTGTAATCCGAGCTATCACTAAGTAATTTCGCGGATTTTTTAAAGCTTTTAAATCCATGTCTATTTCAATTTGTCTCTCTCTCTCTCTCTCACACACACTCCCTAAACATTTTGTCTTTCCCAGACAATAATAATTTACATACACACATAGCAAGGGAATAATCGTCAATTAAGTTTAGTACTTTTTAAATTTGCATGACTTTTTCTTTGTTTTTTTTGTTTTTTTCGCAACTTCATATGTATATATGTACATACATACATATATTTATTTATTATTATTATTATTGCAATTATTTGAGCAAACAATCAGCCCTTGAAGAAAGAAAAGAAAAATAAAGCTCATAAATTAAAACTTAATTTTAAAAAGAAATTGTTAGTTTATAAATTACATCAAGGGATCGGTCACATTTTGATCCACTCTATAATTGTCATGTGTTCATATCACACACACAAAAAAAAACAATTTTGAGCAAAAATCTGTAGAGAATGCAGATTTTCATCTTGAATAAACGTGAAGTAGAAAAAAAAACAAGATTGAAAGTTTTAATCTATACGCACGAGCCAATTTTCACCAAACAATTTTTACAAAGGTTTGAAAGAGCAAATAATTCAGATATATAGAGCGCGATGCGAATGCTCGCGCTAAAAATTTGAATCTGAACTTTTGTATTAATTTAACAAAACGCTAAATTAAGAGTTTAACTATTCACAGAGCAGAAGAAGGGTATTGTTAGGAGTGTAAAAAATATGAAAATGGGGTGTGTAAAATAAAAAAAAAGAGAAAACCAACCTGGTAGTTCTGACGATTTGATGAATGTTGAGAGGGAAGCAACTTGAGATATCATGACGTTTGACTGAGCCTCAACCTGCTAATCTCCATTATATATACAAATGAAGACATCAATAATAAATAATAACATTATGTATGTATAACATAGATGAGAGGCAGAAAATTAACTGAAATTAATGTCAGGAAATTATATATTTTTAACTAATAATTATTAGACGAGGACTTGAGCCCTTTTTTGTTTACATTTTATTTACTTTATTAACCTTAGTGCATGTATTCCTTCATGAGAGATCTTTACTATTAGTTAGATATTGTTTTCCCCTCAGTAATATTGGAAAAATGATAACAGCTTCGGAAAACAAAAAGTACTGTTGTTCAAGGTGCCAATTCCACAAAATCCACGGCATTTTGCATATTTTGGAATATTTTGAGATGAAATGAGACAATGTAATTACGATTCAAATTAAAGTATTTTTTAGAACTGGAAACGACACCCTCGTTTTTTTTTTTGTTTTTTTTTTTTCATAAAACAACACAAACCATGTGGTAACTCATGAGAAACTAAACCAAATAAGTAACACCCTGATTCCCATCTTTGGTAGAAGGGCTCCCTATATTTTCTTATTTGAAAGTTTATAATTTTTCCATATCCACAAGTTGTTGGGCATAGTTAGGGTCTTTCGAATAATTTGTAGAAACTTCCAAGCTCTGTGTACTATATAAATGTGACCAGGAGACCTTTGAGTGCAATTTTAAGGGTCTTCGAAGGATTCTTGAATACGTGTAGGTTCATATGTATACAAATGGCAAGTGATTTATAGTTTTTGTTGAAGAAATCTACTGGAAATCATTTTAAAGACAAATCCAACTTGCTTTCGTGTTGTTGACACTTAGAATGTGTAGCTGTACTTTAGGCCTATCTATCTATCTATATACTGTAGGAAAATAAATCTTGTGTGTCTCAAACTAGCCACTTCATGTACATGGATACATAATATGTAAGCACATTTAGCGTGTTTATTGTCTTTTGTTATTCTTTAAGAAATGACAAAAAAAAAAAAAAAACAGTCAAAGGAATTTACGGATTTTTAAAAGAATTTTAAGATCTAAATGTGTAAACATTCTCTATCAAATAGCATTTTACTTTGTAGATACAGTAATCATGTACATATATATATATCAACATTGCTGTAGTTGAAATATTTATACTGAGGTCAGTTTTTTTTATTTTTATTTTTATCTTTAATGAACAAATTTCATGAGCAATCAGGATGAAAAATTCATGAAGGATTAGCTGATGATATTTAACAATATTGTATTCTATTGAGTGACAAATTTGACCTTCTTAAAAGAGTTATTTAATGATATCATTACTATTTATTATCAATAGAGTGTTGATATATATATATATATTCAGTCCGAAAGCTCTGAACAAATTCAAGATCTATATATATATATATATATATATATATGTTGATCGACCAGTTCTTAGAAGAAGATAGGTTTGAATGAATCTACAAAAAAAAGAAGATACTTTTTATGGAAAACTGTGCAGCCGTGATAGATGTTGGCTAAGACCTCGGTTGAGTCGAAGGTGAAGTCGGCCATAAAAACTTGGTTTTTTTCTACATTGGTTTAACTCAGCATAGTATGTTCATTAAATCTTATATTATACGTTCGTATGACGAGAAATAATCGCAGGTGTGAAAGGAAGTCCTAGCTCAAAGTTCTCGGAAGCTTGTACTCAAGATCCTTCAATATGGGTGATTTTGATTATAGAAATTATGGAACCATCAGCAAGTTAAATAAAGCCATGGACACTTGAGAGTGTTTGCCATTTGAAAAAGTTGACAAAATCCAAAATTATCTTGCATGACGATGTATGGTTAGCCCTTCGTAAAAATACTCCTGGGTACTATTCGAAGAAATATCCAAAATGATCTGTGATATATGGACAGAAGAAGATTTCAAATAGAAACTGGACTTTTTTAAAGAAGTTGTTTAATAACTTTTGAGCATAGAAATTGATGACTGAAAGGTAATCCTGCTTTTTCTCCAGAAACTGTAAGACGAAAAAGAACATGATAGCACTCAAAGGGGTGTCCGTCGACAGTTTGACATAAAGTGACAATATGTAGATTCTAAATCTGCGTCATAAAGTCATCTGAAGAATGATACGATAAATATAAATCTAATTCTCTGTTTAGTCCAGATTTCATAATGCTACAGTTTTTAATTTATGAGACTTTTAGTAATAAAATTCATCATTTATATGATAGTTTAAAGAGTCTGGAGTTAAAAAGTTAAATAAACATATTTATATCCAGAGAACCAAATACCCAGACAGTTTCAGATATTGGTCCATTTATTTAAATTGAAATAACTAAGCATTAACTTTAAAAAAAAAGTTGTGACGTCATCAATTGAGTGTCCCTTTTGATACATCTCCAATGTTTATAATTGAACAAATATCCCTTTGATGACGTCATACGAAGTGAATCATTTAAGTATGAGCCAGATCTGTGATAGCATGACATGTTTATGAGTTCAAGTAAAAAGTCTCGATTCTTTAAGCTCGAGTACAAATGGAGTTTCAAGTCTTGGAAGACAGACTCGAGTCTCATTTTATAGCTTTAATACAAGTCCAAGTATTTGAGTCTTATGTAGTCATCAGCCACACAAAAAAAATGCTTAAACGAAATAAACATAAAGATGTGAAGAGAGGTTTAGAAATTTCCACTTGGGTAGATTTGAGCAAGATTAGATCATTCATGTTGCGTTATGGGATGCGTATGAACGCAGCTAGGGAAATAGTTGAGTTTGACATTTCCTAGGTCATTAATTGAGAACAACTGTTTCTTACATATCTTTTAATCTAACGTTAGCTAATGGAAACAACTGTTTAGATAATTTATTTTTACATATATAATGAGAGTCAAACACTTTTCCCTGCATTGAAATCCATAAAGTTTGCAATTCAGTTTTCGCATCAGGTCTCAAACTCAATTACATAAAAAATTAAATTTCGCCAATTAAAAAAATATAGTAGTAATTTGAAATAAATCTGCAGTGCCTGAGTTTCAAGCCTTGAGTCCCATTCGAATACAAATCTTTTAGTGTCGAGTCGAGTCTCCAGTCCAAGTTCAATGAAATATAAATATGAACAACTCAGGTCTAGGCTCACAACTCAAATGTTAGCTGACCCATAACATTTTTATGCCTACAACCAGTTTAAAAAGAATAAATTTCTTGCAAAACTTTTCAAGCTTAAATTAAAAAAATGGCAAAAGATCGGAGCGAGTTCAAAATTTTAACACTAAATCCGTCTTGATATGATATGTCCTCCTGGTTTTTAAAAAATCGAAGAAAAAAATCAATCCTTTATGGAGAAAAGGCCATTTGAATGCAAAAAAAAAATGTAATAAAAAACCTTTTGTAACATATTCAAATTTCTTCGAAGAATGGTACATATAAAAAAGGTTTTTTTAATTTTGATTAATGAAAGTCACACAACCTTTCTTTATTATTATTGCTAAGAAAGAAAGCATTTCATTTTAATTTGGAATTATTTTAATTTTCAAACTTTAATAAAAGAAGATTGGAGAGTTATGGCACTTTGATAGAGGATCCTTTGAAGTCCAAGGACATTGGTAATCACCCAAACTCTCCTTTTTCATTATTAAGAAAATGGAAGGATTATTTTTGGCCCAAATATTAATGCTATATATTTTCCTTGCGTCGCTCGCCAGGGTTATATAGGGCAGGCTTGGGTCAATAACCCAACAGGGGACACAACAGTATAGTTATTGTGGCAGTATTTAAATGAATGAATCAATTTATTAAAAAAAATATAAAAAATAGACTTAGTATCTAATAATAAAAGGCCAAAAAAGGTGAAAAAAAAGACTGTTTATAGAATGTTTGAATATTGAAATGATAAAAACCTTTATGGAGGTATAAGTGTATACGACCTTTGTCAAAGGTCAACAAATCAGGGTGAATATCAATCTTCTCGGAATTTTAGTGTTGCAAATACCTTAATTAAGGCCCAAAGACCTGTGTTCCAAATCTGGTTTCAATTGATGAAGGTCAAAAGAGATCAACATTGTTAACAACTTCTATGCCATCAAAATAAGACCGATGTATGTAATGTCTATCCACAATCGATTTGAGAACAAGGATTGTCTAAAACACTATCTAATATTTACTGTATAATATTTACATGCCCAGTGATTGAATGTGTGCGTGTGTCGAATGTATGTACATATTTAAGTGGGCCATGAATATGGAGACATCTTTATTATTATTAAAACATAATATTTAAAGTAATAAATTAACTTTTGAATTATGACTTTTGAAATATTGAAAATAATATTGTTAATTCCAGTTTGTTTTTTCCCTTCTGTTTCAAAAAAAGAAAAGAAAGAAAATCATCTCATAAACAATAATAATAATAGTTATTATTATGCATGTAGCTTGAATTCATAATTACTGCTCTACTAATTAAGTCATTTCTTTTGCTACCACCTTCATTTATTTATTTTTTTTCAAAAAATAAGAATAATTTTTGTTTATAGTCATGGAGGTATACAAAAGAAACTTTTAAAAAGAGTTCCTCTCGTAAATTATCTTTGTGAATTTATGATGAAAAACTCTGCCTCAGTGTGTTGTTGTTCCCTGTACTACGTTGATTCGTGTTGAACATTGTTTGTAGAAAAGAAAAAAAATGACGTTAATCTTTTATTTATTTTATCAAAGGTTCAAAAGCCATGCATTGAATAGTGAATGTCTACAAATAGGAAGGTACATACTTTGCTTCTACAAGCAAACTCAATTTTTTTTTACATTGATTCAACATTCAACTAAAAAAAAGTTCTATTAAGTGGGTGTGTTACATCTTAATTAATACCCTGAAATCTCTCATTAATTTAATCCCGAGTTTTTAATATACTTTACACATTTGAACTTTAAATTGCATTGCATTTGAAAAAACTTTATTGGCACTTATATTATTATTCGTAGACTACTGTTTACATATAAATCAAATAGTAATTAGATCCAAATAGATGATACTCAAGCAACCCAGGTCTAATTTCAAGCCTTTATACTGTATATTTAAAATAAAAATAATAATAGCTGTGTAAGTCAGTGTTACGATTATATTAAAATATTAATATATCAGAGCAGGAATTAAATATTGATATTCAGTGAGCATAAGGAATTTAAAAATTTCTCCTACAAGTTTATGATATTTTTAGAATATCAGCAAATAAATGTTATGAAACAAGGAGCTAGTGAATGAATGAATCATGTTTGATGTAAAAATTGACCTGATATATGAGCAAAAAATACCAGGAAATTTGAATTTATTTTTTTAGAGGGATTCCGATAAGGATGAACGCCTTTATTCTCTAGGTTGGTATCTCTACCATCACTGACATTTCTGCTTAATTACGCATCAAAATATTCATTATTGTTTGAAAATCTTGTCTTTTTGTGAACAGATAAAATCGAATTTTCCCTTTTTTAAAATGTCTGAATGATGATGACTCAAATGCAATTGTGATAAATGTTGTTGAAAGATACAAAAAGTTTAAATGAATATTCCAGACTCTATCTTTCTGAAGTTCTGAGAATCCCTGGTTTATTTCTCGAGATACATAACCTATTACTAACCAAGAGCTGACCATCCGAATTTTAATTTTAATAGCATATCTAAACTCAACAGTTATTGTTCTGTAATTATTATTGACTTAATAAATATTTTGTTACTGCCTTGAAAATTGGAAAAAAGTCCTTTGGTAAATGTGGATTGAATCGGAAAAGGAGGGGGGATGAATTTAATTTTGATGAATAAAAAAAGGTTAAATATGTATATACTCATGTCAGAAAACAAATTCTTTTTAATCTATAACAACAGTTTGATCTATAAATTTCAACATATGGTATTGTAGGGTAGTGATCACGAAGAACTAATGGATTGAAATCTTGTACTGCCTAGTTTAAGTCATATTGAAAAATATAAATAACTAGATGTTTTATCGTTTTATTTTCATAAAAATATTATCTGACTACCACGTGGACACCAAAAATGAAGGGTTCTGAGACCAAAAACAAAACAAACGAAGACCAATATGCCCTTAGGGCATTTTTTTTTGTTAGAAAACTTAATATTGATGATGATTTTTTGTAAATTATAGTTAATTTGATTACTAAAGGTATGGATCCTCTTAAAGGGATCAAGGCATGTGGGATTGGAGGGTCGAAAACTTTTCACAATGAACTCCATAGTTCCATTATTTTTAACAATGGATGTCCAATACTGGGGTGCTCAAATTTTGAATCGGACGTAGAATCCGTCCGATGGAACAATCTTTATATAGTTCATAACGCCATCATGAAATTATCTCAACTATCTTGAAGGCACACACACATCTAATGTATATGTGAATAATAAGTACTTTAATTCAGCCTAAGTTATAATATTAATTAATACTAATTCTCATGCATGTGAAATACACTTAAAGATTTGCTCAACGAGTTTTTATTGTTCAACAGACGTATTCTACTATAATATTAATGGAAGCTTGTATGTAGATCCAAGGTTCTTTACTTGGCCTTTTACTCACGGCCCATTTTTATTGCACATTAAGCCAAGCAAATTTTGAAAGTACTTTATTTTGAAATCGACAAGCTTTGGGTCGGCCCTGACATTTGAAATTTTTTACATCTATCACCTTATAACAAAATGTATTGTCTGTTATTTTAAATAGGGAGTAAATACCTTGAATGAAATATTTTCAGTTTTCCTCTTTATTCAAGGTTCAGAAAATAGTCCTTCATTATGTTATTTACAGAGCATGATAGCACTGGTCAACAGTCAAAAATCCAAAGAGGTATAAGTAGAATAAAAGTTATTCAGCTTTCCACACTGATTTCAAATAAGATAAGACTCCTTAAGTGATAAGAAATCGTTCATCTAAATGTGTACACGTTCATTCAATTTCTATTATAAATTCATTATAAATCAAAGACTCACGGTAGAGCTACTAATACAGTAGCTCAAAGAAGGATTGCAAAGTCCGCTGAAATTCTTCTGCACACTACTACGTCAGTCTATTACACTAGTTTTTTAATAGCTCTACCCTAAGTCCTTGATTTCTAGAGAATTTTTGCTCGAAGTTGGATGAAAATTAAGATACGTATTTGGACGGTTTCTTCTTAGTTAAGGTTTCTTATCGGGCGCTTGACATCTTGTTTAAAAGCTGGAGGCTCTTGAATGCACTCCTTATTAATCCATTTGATGTAATATTCAAGGAGATTATTTAAGTATAAAGGCTTTGACATACTTTTGGGCCTACTTCCGTCTCCTACGCCCCCAGGAGTTCCTTTATGTCAAAACAATGGTTCAAAATGGAATTTGCATACAATACACTAGCGAATCAACATTTTTTTAATGCAAAAAATGAGTATCCTGCTAAGCTTAGTTAAATTGAAGTTAAATTACAGATTGCAGAAATCCGTCTGCAAAACTGAATAATTTTTATCATACCCCTTAGGATTTTTGACATAAATTTCAAATATGTTCCACCTTTGTAATTAATCAAAGATGATTCCTTTTCTTTTAATATCAGCTCTCCAGTCCCATCGAGTCTATAAATAAAATAAAATTTTTATAGGGTTGTTTAAATTATGTGAATTTTTTTGAAGGCCTGAATCACGGAACGGGACAGATGAAGGACAGATACAGCCCTAGTAATTCATGTACGTAGATAACAAATGTGATAGCCCTCAATCTATGTACGTCTGGTAGAGTCCTTTTTTTGCAACATTAACAAAAAAACAACTCTTGTGGCTATAAAACAGGATGAATCATTAACGAACTATTCCTATGAGAAAGATGATCTTTACACGCACGATCAATTGCATCAAATTTCTTTCTACAACAAAAAAATTCACAGATCCTTTATATGTACCCATATAATAAATCTATAGACCTACTAATTAAATGGCAGGATTTCAAGGCCTTTTAAGGCATTAATGGTGTTCAAAAAAACACATTAATTTATAAGTAAAAACCGTATAATGAATGTGCCTGTATGTGCCTCTAAATTGTTCGTAGTAAAAACACATAAAAAAATAAAAAAAATTCTTCTTTTTGACTAGATTTATATTTTCATAAAAGTGTTTAATGATATAATTTTTATGGGAAAACGTGACTATAAAGTAATAATTTATATATGTACATACATCTGTATATTTGCTATAACTTATATGTATTCCTTTCTCTCTCTCTCTCTCCCTTATATTTGTTAGATTTATTTATACCATGCAAAATATATGGTTCTATGTACTACATGATAATAGTTCAACTTGGTCTGTGTGTGTATATATATATATATACATACAAACAAACACAAAAGATAGACGACGCGCTTCAAACCTTATTATCCCTAACTTAATGTATGTATATGTATATGGTAAAAGCCATAAATAAAATGAGAGAATAGAAACGCATAAAAAATGATTTAATATCATTCCAATATTTATAAAGATTTATTTACCAGCATTTTAGGAGGACGTGATATCAATAATTCTTTTATGTTTTCCCTCCTTCTTCTATTTATGGATGATATGTTGTAAGTTTGTACACTGTACATACTTACATAGGTTGGTAGGTGAAAGTTGACAAACTGATCAAAAGGGACATCCATAAATGTGGGATAAAGTATATTAATGGCTTATTAATAGGTTGAGGAAAAAATTGATTTCGTACTTTGCGCTCCTTATTTTAAACGAAGCATATCTTGTTTGTTATTAATCACATCAGATCATAACATACGATTTTTAAAAAGGTCAGAAAGTATTCTACAAGATTTGATAAAACAAATTTATGCTAAGGCAGTTCAGTCTTGAGTAATTCTGCGTTGAGTATGGAGGAGGTCTCAAAGGAAGAAATCTGTCATGCTCTGTATTTTTACTTTCTGAAAGGGAAAAATACATCACAAGCGACCAAAAAAGAAAAAAAAAATGTGATGTTTACGGGGCCAATACTCTTTCGGTTCGTGTTGCTTTGCAGAGGTTCTATCGATTTCGTTCGGGGTTAGTGGAAGTCAAAGATACGCCCCCTACTGGCAGACCTGACGTCGAAAATGTGAATAAAATTATTGAAAGTATCTACGTAAACCGTCATGTTAGTTGTCGAGCTATCGCAGAGGACTTTAACATTGACCCTAAAACAGTTTCAAATCATCTGAAGACGGGTGGTTACAAAAAAACAAACTCGATGTTAGGGTGCCTCACGAACTTACTCATACAAATCTAATGGATAGAATTTCCATTTGCGATTTTCTACAGAATCGTAATAAAATCAATCCATTTTTGCAGAGAATTGTAACAGAAGATGAAGAATGGATCCCTTACTACAATGTAAAGCGAAGGTGGTCGAACGCCAACGAACCTGCCCAGAGCGTTGCAAAGCCAGGATTAACAGCAAGGAAGGTATTGCTTTGTGTTAGATGGGATTGACAAGGAGCTGCTCCTCTATGGCCAAACCCTTAATTCGTTCCTCTACTGCTAACAACTCGACTGTTTGAATTTGGAAATTGAAAAAAAGCGGCCATCATTGACGAATAGGAAAGCAAATTCTTTCATGAAGACGACGCCAGACTGCACGAGAAGCATCATCTTCGATGACACACCATAAGCTCCAAGAGCTCAAATGGGAAGTTATCATGTATCCAACTTATAGTCTGAACCTTGCACCGAGTGACTATTATCTTTTCTTGTTGATAGTCAACACGCTAGAAGGTACAAATTTGGTATCAATAGAGTCCTGCAAAAATTGGTTGTCTCAGTTTCTTGCAAATAAGGAGAAGACCTTTTACGAAAAGGGTATTATAATGACGTTAGATTCTTGTTGGCAGCAAGTAATTGTAAAGAATGGAGCTTATTAGGCCTAAATCCGATGTTTTAATCCATTTTTATAAGACATTGAAATAAAACGGAAAATACGAAACTACTTTTTCCTCAATCTAATATTTAAGGCCTATTTGGGACAGAGTTGAAATTGACTGAAATTTGATAGGATGTTCTATCTACACTATACTATACATATCTGTCAACTCAATAAGAAACCAAGTTCATTTGAAATATTTCAAAAATGAGTATGAACTACCCTCATATTCTTAAAGCGATTCCCTTTCGTATGTATTAATAGTATATTTCGATTAATTAAATAATGACTCCAGTAATTGCAACTGTATTATAGGAAAAAACCACTACCTGCATCTAAATAAATCTCTGGGGCTATGAAAAAGACGGACATTCTTTCA
Organism: Lepeophtheirus nordmannii; assembly: GCA_963680855.1. NCBI lineage: Eukaryota > Metazoa > Arthropoda > Copepoda > Siphonostomatoida > Caligidae > Lepeophtheirus > Lepeophtheirus nordmannii. Next base: position 27,351,175 of record OY804524.1, on the reverse strand, counting down.
GGGGCCATATCGACTCCTTGTGCTGTCGTAACATTTATCCGATTGCTCTATTGGATAGCCAACAATCCTTGCTTTCTTGATTAAAAATGATATTTTAGCAAAAACTGGCCGCAATAGATCTTAAAATAACTCCGAAATATTTGACCGTTATATTTATGAAGACAAAGAACTACTAAAAATGTATTTTTTCCTTTTCAATATTTGAAAACAAACTTGCTTTCTTGTTGACTTGACACGTATATAAAAGAACAAATGTATTTGAACTTTCACTATAGACTCACAAATTGCCTTACCAATATTTATAATGAAATTTATAATGTTTGATGTTTTTACATTCCCTCAAGATTTTCGGCTGAATAGTTTTTCCGGAACTCCTAACCGTTGGGGTAATATAGCTACTAGAGGGATCCAGAATGCTCCTCTTGGCCTGAGTACTCGTTGAATATCAACCAGCAAGATTAAATACATGAATGCACAAGGTTTTATGTATAAAGGATATCCTCATCGACAGGAAATGGGGTGTAGTTTTTTTATATCTGTGTCCTTTTGAATAAATATCGGGCAACGTCGGTTCAGAAGTGTTCTGCCACTATTAGTCAAAACAGATACATAAATTATCTGATCAAAATGACTTCATTGCATCAATTAATATATTATAGTTCGGTTTGGATATTTTCTATAGGTATCTGTAGTTTACGACGAATAGCTTTTTCCCTAACTCGAAGCCTCGACGTTCAAAAGGGAAAAAAAACCAACAATAACAACCTATAGAAGCTGTATATGTTTGGTAAGCTATGACAGTTGAGTGAGTCAAGACGTATGAATGCCCTCTATAATTCGTAATACACAAAGTCAGCTCAAGTTAGTGTCTAGGAATTTTGTTTTGGAGAGGCCCCCTTGGGCGTCCTTATTCAGAAATTTCACACCTAAATCTAGTCAACATCCTATTTCATCGTTGGATAGTATTATTGTAAAATTTTTAGAATTTCTAGTTCCAAGGATAATCTGTATAGTATTCATTCGAAATTAATTTTTTTTATGTCACAAATTGACAACAATGCTTGATTTTAAACTAAAAATATTTTGTCAAACTCCCCCTCTCCACACAGACACACACACCCATAGCACACATTGTTTTAAATATGAAAAGAATTAACTGATAAAAACTGATGAAGAGAAAGTTCATTTTGTATTCCAATAAGCAAGTCCTGACTTACACACTATAACCTACTTTATACAAAAATGCAAAAAAAAAATAAAATTGAATTTGTATACTTTTGTAGCATTGAAATTCTTAGATAGTCTCAAGTATGTCCGATAATAACCCATTTCAAGTATTATTGTTGTACAAGCAATGTTATACGTATATAATATGTCTAGTAAAAAGAAATCCATTATTTTTGCAAGAAATTGAAGGCTTTATATAGAATAGTTTGAATGATTCAATTAAAATCAAATATACACTGTTTTTTTTTTCAATAACTTGCTGCCGTTTTGAAAGTAAATATTCCATTATGTCTCTTATCTATGGAAACCCATTGGCAAAGAATCTAAGACAGTCAATTTTCAAAAGTTTCAATTGAGGTGAATTTTCACGAGCGAAATCCTTCTCTCAAAATAGGAACAGCTAATAATCACTTGGCGGCTGGTCCAGACTATAAGATGGATCCATAAGAACCTCCCAACCAAGATCCCGGAGCTTTTGGTGAGTCACCTTCGATGTATGTAGCACATACACAATTCCTCGCCTATCCCCCAAAAGTGACCAACTTTTGGGGGGATTGAGTCCTTCAAACGGTCTAATTGTTATTGATAATACAGCCGGTGTAATGAAGAGTTTGACGGTAAGGAAAAAAAGCAGCTCATTCTGGTGAAAAAATTGACCCTCTCAGTTGTTTTGTGTTAATTTAACTGCTAAATTTGTGATTTGAAAGGTTTTCTCTTGTATGAACAGTACTCAATTTCAATAAATAAACTGAAAAGACGTTACAAATATTTATGATTATACAATATAAAGTTTGTCAGTCAGAAATTAAGAATAGAAACAACTTGTATCACGCAACTTCTCTTTTTGTTACTCTAATTTGAAGGAAATTAATTAATTCTACACGTTGGGTTAAATTAAATAAAAAAAAAACATTATATCTGCCTTAAAAATATTTAAGAATATAAAATATTAACCAAATGTTATATCATTAGTATATTATGCAGTCTCTTTTTCTTTATTTTTTTTTTTTTTACAAAAACTTTATATTACTTGCTCAACAGCTAAATAGCCATAAATTATTGTGTCTTATATATATATATATATATCTATTCATTACTGTCTATTATAGCCAAAAGGGGGATTTCTCTTTCAAATAATCTCAAAACCTGTCAAATTACTATAAAATAATTCTTATTACATAGCCAGTAATGTGTGTTTTTGTTTTTAAGGAATATAAATTTGTACCTTCCTTTTTTCCTTCTTCTCTAAAAGAACATTTATTTATTTATTTTTTTTCCTGTTTCCCAATATTTAAATAGCTTTTTATATATTGTATAATGATTTTTGAAATAAATAGACATTCTATTTTTGTATTATGTGTATATTTTTTTTAAACTACTTTTTTGAAGGACCAAGAGAGAGAGAGAGAGAGAGAAAGAAAAATACAAAACCATAGAATGGAAGAAAAAACAAAATGAATAAATAAGGGTCTCACACCCCTTTTTATGACTTTTTAGCAGTTGAATTACATATTCAATTACCTTAGGTAAATGTTTATTCTTATTTCTACCTTTGTTTCGAATGAATCCACGTACTTAACAAAGTAAAAACAAGAAAAAAAAAAATAATAGTATATGTAGTTTACAAATGATTAACAAATTTGTGAGTGAGTGAGTGGGGGGAAGAATACATAGAATTTCATTTTTACTCCTAACTATTTCTTATTTTCTTTTTTGTGAACAATAAAAATAATATTTGTTTTTATTGTTATTTTGTTTGTTTTAAAATGAGAGGGACAGAGTTATTTACCCCGAGTCAGGAAAATCAACAACACAGAATTGAATTAGAAGCCCTTTTGTGAACTCAAACCTCAACATTTAAAAAAAAAAAATAAAAAAAAAAAACATACATGTGGTAGCCTTGTGCACTTGTGGATGACCTCACGCTATAAATTTTTCTCTTGCGCTTTCGTAAGTAAATGTATGCACTTTTACTATATCCCATTATAAAGAAATCTTTAAAAAAAAAAACCACGGAGGAAAAGTCTAATCATTTTCTTCTTGCTTATGAAGTATGTAGATCATTGATTGTTTTGTAGATAAAAGTCTTCAGTCAATGTATTGAAGAAACGTTTTGGAGCAGACCCAGTATGGATTTGTGTCGTCACAGGGTGTTTTGAAGATTCCCTGTCTTTTTGTAGGGAATGGAGAGGTTGAGAGAGTTTTCTTCTTCTTCTCAAGTTGGAGTTTCCATGAAGACCCAGTTGTTGGAAGGAAGGAACTCTAAATATCGAATTTGGACATGGAAGACTAGAGGAAACTTCTCAAAGTTTCATTCTTCCCGACTCTATTTGTAAATAGAGTCAATTTATATAATAATAAGAATAATAATAGGTTCACTAAAATTATATTTTGCTTTCCCTTTTATACTCTGAAATTAGCTTCTATTTAGTCCTTTTGCCACTCAGAGGGAGGTTGAGAGATTGCATTTGTGACGTCACGTACCTACTCTCTATTTTAATTGCACTTTTTTTTGCTTTTTTTTTTTTGTGTTTGAGGCACTTAGAGGCACTTCTTGTATGTATAGTCTTGCCATGGTATGGCACCTTTGAGTTACGCAAAAATGTTTTATACAATTTCCTTGATAAATTTGTATCAAGAACCTTTTAATTTTGCATTAAAATTAAAACTTTTACTATTCATAGATCAAAGCAAATTAATGAATTTGTACATGACATACAAGACAATCAAACTCATGGACTTCATTTTTTTTTTAATTCACGGAAGAAACAACTGATGGAATATAGAGGTGACGAGAAAATACATACATACATACATACATATATGGGCATATCTGGTGTTTACTTCAAAGAATGAGTCGCATGAAGTCGAATCTTTGTCTGATTTAACTCTAACCTCAGGTCGACATGAGTCGGATTCGCCATCAAAAGATGTAGACTTTCGAATGAGTTAGAGGGCCACCAAAGGTGACTGTAGAATTTCAATTCTTAGTTATTATAAATTAAGCACCATTTATCTTATACTAAGGGTTCAATCTATATGTTATTATAATTATTGGGAACGATTATTTGGGGGTATAAAAAACCCAAAGTCTAAGTGTCTTTGTTCTTCAAATTAATCTTTGAAATCCTACAAAATGATCTTTAAAAATGACTCGTGAACAACTTTGTTTTAAAAACTGATTATATGTTTATACATTGACTTGACCGAATCTAAATATTTGAATTCGATACGACATTATGTAGATACATAGTTACATTATTCTTAAAATTGATTGTCCTCCTTCATTTGATGAGGCAAAGAGTGATTCAACTCTTATAATTTTACAGTCAAAGGGAATATATGTATATCAAATCCTGACGAGGAAAAAAAACCATTTTTTTATAATTTAATTATATTAATTAGATATTGATTAAAGATATTAATATCTATTAGTTTATTTAAGCTGGGACTTGATGCATGACTAGGAGTACTCAAAGTTAGGAAACTCACGTTTTGACTTTGATTTGAGTGGCTCAAAGACTCGTAAGAAAAAGACTATTTGCATAAAAGGATAGGTATGTAAAAAAACCCTCTACAAAAGTACATAAAATGTGTCAGAATAGGTAAAACTATTACATCATAATGACTGAAGAAGGGACATCATTTTAAATAGGAAATTAGGTAAAGATTCTTCCATTCAAAACAAAATCAAGGTTGAGCTTATAAATTTTTTTATTTTTTTAACCCTCCGAGAAATGGTACTGAATCTGTTTCGTTCCAGATCAAATAATGAGGAACTATACTTTTGTATGTACATATGGTGCAGCTGTGCAGTATTCATGACATGTTTTATGAGTCCATAAAAAGTATAAAAGTCCAATTCTGTAGAGGGGTACCACGTCGAGCTTTTTTGTTCACTCGCAACCTCGACTGACAAAAGGGAAAGGGAAAATTTGGAACAACAAATGGTAGCTGCTAGCCCTTCTGTATTTTCCATCTTGCCAACTTTTTAATATTGAGCAGAGTTATTATCTAGATATACTATGCATTGATAAATTCTACCAATCACAAACCAATCGTTAATGCTTGTATAATATTCGCAAATTCAAAAAAAGGGCGCGTAATCCTTGATTTATAGTATTTTTTAATTATCAAAATCAGAAAGGATAATAATACCCTTTTTGAGTTCATATCACGTAGTGTCAGCTGCTTTAAATTAAAAGAGTCAAATGATGAAAATCAACTGAAGGGAGATTACAGTATAGTGTTTTTGTTTATCCCAAAAAGCTCTTCGTGGACATACCCTGATTTGTAACACTTCATATAAATATATGCCTATGTACTATAATTATTTTTTTTTTTGACAAGGTGTATAAAGATTAAATAATTCTTATGATAAAGAAATAAACATTCAGGTTGTACATTTTGAGGTTCCATTCATTAATCTTAATATTGCGTGTCCCTTAAGTTGTGGAGCTTTTCCAGAAATAGTACGTACTACTATTTAATTTAAATGTAATTATATGTATGTTTGCTTTCAACTTAATCTCTTCTGTTCCCTTGTTGTATATTTTTCCCTATTTTCGTTTTGTTTTTTTGTTTTTTGTGTCTTTCAATTAGAGCCGTCTAGACACTCATTAATCGATCATTAATTAATTAGTTTAAAGGTTGCTGACTCTTGATGATGAAGGATTTCTTTCATTATCATCACTGATTGTACCATTACAAATTATCATTTGATTTATTCCATGGAGTGAGTGGATTTTGAGGTGTTCACAAAAAAAAAAAAAAATGTATTGAAAATGAATAAAAAAATATAAATATAAGTTTGTGTTCAGAAGTGTACCTTCATTCAGGAGTCGGCTGCTTTAAATGTCATGCATTTGATCCAGAGTATAATTATGATCTACGATTCATTTGTAAACTTTTTAAAAAATTAGTTTCATTAAACATCTGAAAATTTTAATTAATTAAAATAAATCCAGGAGTCTCATTTCAGAATGTCTTGTACGTCATGTACAAATTCATTGCTTTGATTTGTGAATAGCAATTTATTTTGTTTTTTATTGAGTTAAACAAAAAAAAGGTAGCATTTATTAAGTTCTGCTACTTTTAGGAGTAACTATTTACTTCTGCTCTTGAGTAATAGCGTTACTTTTTATTTAACTAATAACAAATAACTTGTTACATATTCCATGTAGCGTGTTCAACACTGATTAAGAGTGGTTCTTGGGAAATTTCGAGATTTTATATCTCTGATATATATGCAATGATTTCTAATTTTTTGTCATTCACGATCCCTTTCCTAAAACTAAGGAGTTCTACAGTCCACACTAGCTATGTAAAAAATATACACTTTGGGCTTGTAAAAAATGGAAAAAGAAAGAGAAAACTAACCTGGTAACTCTGAAAATTGAATAAATGGTGAGAAGGAAGCAGTTTGAGCTGTCATGACGTTTTACTGAGCTACAAGCTGCTATTCTCCATTATATATGTATACAAATGAGGACATCAATAATAAATAATAACATTATGTATGTATACCATAGATGAGGGGCAGAAAATTAACTGAAATTAATGTCAGGAAATTATATATTTTTAACTAATAATAATTATACGAGGACTTGAGCCCTTTTTGTTTACATTTTATTTACTTTATTAACCTTAATGCATGTATTCCTTCATGCGAGCTCTTTACAATCAGGTAGATGTTCTCCCCTCAGTAATAAAGGAAAAATGATAACAGCATTGGAAAACAAAAAGTACTGTTCAAAGTGCCAACCCCAAAAAATCTCACACAATTTCTCCAAATATATTATTAAGATTCAACAGTTATTTGCTAATGATCCAATCGGTTGGGAATCCCTGATCAAATTTGACTCACTAGTTTTTGTTATAAAAAGAAAATAGATTATTATACCTGTTGTGTGTACGACCCCTAAATTATAATTACAATTATATAGATACACTTTATATGAATGAGGTTTTTTTTAAAGAAACCATGTTTTTTTATCATGATTATAATTTTCTTTCAAAAACAACAATCCCATAAAAAAAATAATTTAAATATTTTTAATAGCATACACATATTTATCTCCAACTAACCTAATATCAACTAATTGTAGAAATAATAATATGTAAAGGCACTTCCACCATCATCCAATTACATATGTACATTTATTTATAAGCTACAATCTACAACAGTATCTTTAGCTCCACCCATGGATAATTACATTCCAATAACAAATTAAAGTGTTTAATGAGTATTGTATGTACAGCACAGTGGCATATTTTATTACCAACTAGGGACACTCATTCCCACAAAATTGGAACGTTCCCTCCTCCTATATGGACGAGTTTAAATCAGATACTGAATCGTTTTATTTAAAATTGTTACTAATATTTTAGTTAGATAAATAAATTACTGAACTAAAATATTTATTTTGATCAGGGGTCGATGCTCAGCTCTATATGTATTGTTATGAAAAATATTCTTTCAAAAAATAAATGCATAAATTTAGGAGGAAAACTGCAATAAATTGCTATTAATGCAAATTTTGACTTGAAATCCATCCACATTGTAGATGTATCAAATTCAAACAAATAACTAAAAAATTAAAAAAATTGTACTCAAAACTTTAGGGTAATTTTTTTGAAAAACTATCAAAAATCAATTTTTGCCATACTAGGCCAACTTGTCGGCCCAAAACGATAAAAGAGATATTGTTTGCACCAAAAAAAACTCTTACAAATGAGCTCTCAAATTATGTTCAGAAAAACTATGGCCGTTATTGCTTTAAATTCCAGACTTCTCAAGCCCCTTGAAAACAGCTGACTTTTGTTCAACAAAGGCCATTTCTGAAACTTCAAATGACTTGAGAGGTCACAGAAATAGTTTTTGTAGGCCAAAACTATTTAAATCTCATTTGAATAGTAAATAAAGAGCAGAAAATTCATTGCTGTATACAAAAATAACGGATTGATCCGAAAACAGGGCAGTCTAATTAATATACGTTCATGTATGAGTCATAAAATAATCGGGAATTTAGAGGAAGTAGAGTAACAAAGGACCCTAAAACCTGCTTCCTTAATTTGACTTCTATTTCTTCTATTTGTTCACTAGTCTATGAAAAAAGATAGTTTACATGGCTTTAATATGTTAGCATATGATCTAAAGGGTTTGATCTTTTAATTTATTCTATGCTTTATTAAGAAATCAGTTTGTTCATAATCACCAGAATATGATGTTTTATTCACAATTTTGGAAAAGTGCCTGTTCCCCCTTAAATGGATTTCATTTTATCATTAAATTCTTAAGCAATCAAGCTATAGTCTATTAATGAAATTATACAATTTGGAATGCTTTTAAAAAACTTATACAAGAAACAGAACTAAGTTTACTTTAAAATATTGAACATTTGTCAAGGACCGATAACCGGTGACGGAAGATGGGATGAAACCGATTTTAAGCCCCATATTAAGGACTGTTACAATTTTATTAACATGACAATTTATATATGTACATACATATTCCCTATTAATTTGTTCTTCCACGTTCTAAATGTTAATTAGTTAAGTTGTATCTTGTTGTTGGGTTGTATACGTACAATCCGTACTTTTAGATGATAAAGAGCTAATCTTGTCGCAAGAGAAAAGGTTGAGAGGCAATACAATAGGTTCTTCTGGTATCACGATTTTATGGTGTGAGAGAAGTTTACTTTGTGATTTGTTTATGAAGACTCAATATCTCTGTGTCATCTTTATACGATGAATATTTTTCTTAGTTAGTCCTGTGCCCTTGCCAATTAGATCATGAGGGAGAATCGCTTTTTACTAAAAAAAAGTATCTCTGCGCCATCTTGCGGCAATTGATGGTATTGTTATTTTACTCATGCCCTATTAGAAAACCTGACAATTTTTTAGGGAATAAACAAAAATCTGTTACTAGTACTCTCCCTTCAGCTGTTTTTCATCAGTTGACTCTTTAGATTTAAAGCAGCTGACTCTACGTGTTAATAACTCAAAAAGGGCATTATTATTATTTATGGTTATGACATATTAAAAATATATTAAATCAAGGATAGCGCGCCCTTTTTTTGAATTTTAGAATATTATACAGGTATTAGCGACTGGTGTAATTTATTTATAATATAAAGTATATTTAAATACTACCTCTGTCCCGTATCAAAAAGTTGGTAACAAGGAAAATACAGAAGGGTAGCAGTTTTAACAGTTGTTGATTTTTTTTTCCAAATTGTTCCTTTCCTGAGGTTGCAAGTGCGCAAAAAAACCACGTCGTGAAAAAAAATTGAATCCTTTTCTTTTCTTTTTTCAATTCACGCAACCTTGTTATATATATATATATACATATATATATTTTATGCTTCAATCAACCCACACGTGACACTTTACGTCATGTTATAAATGAGGTTATGATTTATTTATTTTATAAAAAAGAACTTTTATTTTGTTTTTGGCAAATTGATGAAGGTGATAAGAATGATTTTTTGAATATATATATTCATTATATAGATATATATTTGGAATCAAGACATTCGTCTGACATAAACATATGCAAATATCATTTTAACACATGCCTTTAATTTAGACATATACATGCATATATGTATTATTCTTCATCATTTAATAATAATAAGAATAATATATTGGGAGTGAGTGTTTAAAAAAAAAACTAAAAAGGAAAAAAAGAGAAGCAAAACCGGTCTTTGTCTCTCTCTATATATACATATACATTTATGCTAAATGTGATCATCTCACTTGGAAAATAAATAAAAAATAAAAACATGACAGATTTAATTAGTGGCGCTTAGTTGGTTTTTGAAAGAATTCTTTACCTTGACAATAGATATCAAATGGGATTTTAGTATGTGTCTAAGTATGTACATTGTGTATGCATGAAATACTTGATGAGAGGAGATGAATATTCATGGTTTTAGTGATGGTAAAGGCTTGATAATATTATTAAAACTGATGATGGATGAAAAAAAACAAAAAAAAAAACATCAACCAGAGCCTAAGTAGTCGTCATCCTTGAAAACACATCACACTAGGAATGTAAATCATATGCAATTCGGGCGTGTTATAAGAAAAGAAAGAGAAAATCAACCTGACAACCCTGACAATTTGATGAATGTTGAGAGTCAAGCAGCTTGAGCTGTCATGACGTTTGACTGAGCTAATAGCTGCTATTCTCCATTATACATATATACAACAATAAATAATAACATAGATGAGAGGCAGAAAATTAACTGAAATTAATGTCGGGAAATTATATATTTTTAACTAATAACAATTATACGAGGATTTGAGCCCTTTTTGTTTACATTTTATTTGCTTTATTAAACTTAATGCATGTATTCCTTCATGTGACATCTTCACTATCAGGTAGATGTTCTCCCCTCAGTAATATTGGAAAAATGATAACAGCATTGGAAAACAAAAAGACCTGTTTGAAGAGCCAACTCCACTTTTTTATCACACGCCCGAATTGCATATGATTTACATTCCTACATCACACATACTTCATAATTAGTATGCAACCCCGAAAAACGATTCTGCTGAATAGTGATGCATCAAAATACTTATGTATCAAAGTCAACAAGGGTCATGGGATATCAAAGTACCTACTCTATTTTATGAACAAAAATCACGTGAGTCGATTCGGATTCTGAATTTTGAATGTTTCAGCTCAGAGACGTAGTATGGTGTAGATTTTGGGGTCACACAAGAAAATGTGTGAAGTAATGAGAATGTTTAATGAGTTCCGGGGCTCTAAAGTGTTGTCCTAGAGCAAAACTGCCACAATTTGCCGTGCAAATGTTTGAATTCTCGATCACATTGTGCTCTTTTTGAGAATCTATCTTTGTAGAAAAAAAATCATTCTATATTATCATTATAACCAGACATTTTGACCGGATATTTTAAAAAGTATAGCAATAAACCGAATAATCCGAATGATTTTAACAAATCACAAGTAACTGAACAAAATAATATTTTCCCCTTTTTAGCTATTTAAAGGATAAAATACCAAACAACATATAGAAAAACAAATTGTTTGTTAGGGATATCAGGAAATTTTGTCCCTTTAAATGTCGATAATTATATTGGATAAAGGCTTTTGAGTGAACAAATAAGTCTAAGGTATCAAACTCATTTCACGTCGCGGGCTACATACGACCCCTAGGTAGAGGTTGTGGGCCGGTCCATTAAAATTAAAGCATACTTAGCTACTATAAATAACCAAAATATCATCATGTCTTCCCTTTGTTTTGATTTAAAGAAGAACAAGGACATTGTTAAATTTAACTAAAAACGTATTGAACAACACTTATACAAAGCATTTTACAAAATTGCTCAAACTTAAAGTAACTAGTATCGAAAATTGTAATAATGAACTTTACATGAGACTTATAAAGAAAGTCTAACATGCGTCCCCTAGCGGATAATTCATAAATTACATTTAATTAAAAAATTTAATCCATGTCTTTTATGTATTTTTGCTACTTTCAAATTATCCTGCGGGACTGATTGAACCTTCTTGCGGTCCGTGTGTTTGACACCCCTCAAATAAGTCATATAAATATCCTATCATGATTAGATTGTTGTTTTTTGTTTAACGAATATTTTATTATACTGTTTCTGGAATTTCAATGCTTTTCCTAACGTTCATATCAGAGGTTCCCAACCTGTCGTTTGTGACCCTAAATGTTGTCTCTTTCCCTCTCTTTCACTCCAATAATTGAAAATATAATTGCTAATGATAATTCACACAATTTAGTATGGGGGTCCTTTGAATTCCAAACTTCAAAGAGAGGGATTGCAGGTGGCCAAAGGCTGGGAACCACTGGTCTACACGGTCATTGTTCATCCTAAAATACCACAATCAAGCACCATATATACGGAAAATTAAACATGCATCCATGAAATACTAAAAAACTTGTGGTAAGGTGTAAAAGCCTTTTTTCAACAAGCATGTGGTGAACCACTCACGGAACCTTTACAAATAATATTTTGACGTTATTATTATTATTCATTTTCTCTTAAAATACAACTTTTTTGCTGACTATGAGGGATTTAACTATCGGCCAGAACTATAATAAGGTCCTTTAAAGGTGAATGTGCACATCTGAGGAACGTGTACAACACACCACACGATTTGTGTTTGATTATAGATATTTTCAAATAAATATGAATCTAATGGTTTTCCAACAATCAAATCAAAAATATACTTACTAAATTTTTGAAACATTTGCAAAAAACAACAAGAAGAGGAAGAAGAAGCGTTTGTTGTCAGAGAATCTTTTCATTTTGAATTAGAAGATCTTTACACTTTGCAAGTTTTTTTAATCAGTGCTCATCACAAATACGGCTGACCTCACCTCAACCTCCTCTCCTCATGATATTTTTTTAAAAAAAGGGAAAAAGTATTACCAAGTTTTATGCTCCAAGATAATTTTGTATCTATAAGTGACAATAATTCACTTCAGAGGCTCAAATACATATATATATATTTACTATCATACAAACATTTATTTCCCCCCTCACTCAACCTTTCTTCATGATATTTGATTAAACATTGTTCTTTTATTTAATATACTTATTATTATTATTATTATTCATTTGAATCTAACTCTGAGAGTTCAATTGTTCCATTATTTATAATGGTACATTTTGAAATATTTTTTTTTTTTTGGATATACAAAAAAAACAAAACAAACATGAAACTCCTGCCAAATGAAGTCCAAAAATGGAAGTAAATCTTCATAAAATGTACAATATAAATAAATAAAGTCGTGATTGTTTTTTTTTTCTTCTTTTGCTTCTTATTGTTATTACCCCCCCCCCCCCCCCCCCTCCTCCTTTTTTCATTTCATTTTCCTTATTTGGCTATAGACTTTTTGTTATGAAAATGGATATTTAAAAAAAGGAGGAAAACAAAAAGCATTTTAGGAAACTTTAAATATATTTCAATCTATATGATAATTACATACCAATTTGTACTCTAAGAAGTTTGTGAAACATACTATATGTATATGTATTTATGTAGGAGTTTATTTAAAATTTAACTCCTAGGGTGGACAAGTCTTGATTCCAAATAAAAACTTCAACCACATGTTTAAATTTTATATATATATATATATACCATATGTACATTAAAATAGGAAATGGATAAATGTACATACAAGAAATCCAGTTAAATATGCATGGCCTGAAAATTTGACCAATTTATACTTTGTGACCAAGCCCTGGAGTTGCTAATAAGTAACGTATAACCATATTTCATTATAATTACATGGCAAACACATCTGTACGCATTATCTCTTGACCTTTATAATAATATGTAAAACTATAATATACATGGAGGGCTCGACTACACTATTTCGAAGAAAAAAAAATTATTATTTATTTATAATTTTCCATAGGAAATAATTATACGTATTCAAATTGACATACGAATAAAATAACAAATTTTAGCGTATATATATATATAGTGCTCTTTAGGGGCCGAACAGTTATTTTTTGAACAATAACTTATGATACATTTTGTATGTGTATGATTCTAATATTTTCTAAAGACGTCACAAATCTTCACCTCTAGCTTGTAAACATTGCATATTTTCAACAAATGTCCACTCCGTGAACTAATCATCCCTTTTCAGACTCAATCCCTAAAAAAATGACTCATCATTTGATATGGAGGGTCAGATGACCTAGGAAGGATATCTACTATGCGGAAAGTACGACGTCATTAGAAGAAATTAAATTCGTATGATTACAATTGTCGTCTGTTTGCCTTTCAGAGAAATATCAAATAAAATGTAATAGTAATATATTAAATATATTTTCATACTCTTGGATGGTTTTTTAATACAAATGGAAATAATTTCTAGTGTGCTTTTTATTGCAATAAATACATTTGTCAATGTAAATTTTGGAGATACTAAAAGGTAAATAAAGTCTTTAGAACTAATACCTCATATGAAGAATTCATAAGCACATCTTTCTTCGACTACATTAGTTAAAAGATACGATCTCTAATGTGTAAGAATATTTAAATGTCCAAAATAAATTTGAAGGAATGAATAAGTTTGAAGAAATTTAATGAGAAGCATATAAATACGGAATTTAAATTATGTAGAATATCTTTATTTCTCTAAATTGTTTATTATTTTGTCCAGTCAAAAATAAAAGTATTGTTTTGTTACATCTAAACTATTCCCTTTTATTAAAACAATTACCACTAGGCTTTAAAAATACATATAATAAACATGTAGCAGTAATGTATAACTAATACTATTGAGTGAAGATCCTAAATCCTCAGTGTTGACATAGTCTGATAGGTAAACAAGCAATTTAGTTGTATTGAAAAGGATTTCTCTTTTTTATTCTATTATATAAGCATTTATCATTTGAGTCTATCATGAACTTTAAAGTCAAATTTCTGAGATGGACTACAATTAGTTACAATCTAGAATCTTATTTATACATTTATGCCCATTGCCTTTGTTTATAATTTTGTGGCATTTCAAATCTATCAAAACCTAATCTATTTTGCGACTCTCAAGTGCTATTTGAGATGTATTCAAAGGTTGAATTGATTCATCATATATATATTATATATATATATATATATTAAGACGAAAACGGACTCTGACTTGCTATTGGGGCCAATTTTACATTATTATTGAATATACACATCCATTTCTAAATATTATATGTACACCATATTTCTAAGGGATAGGACAGAATATCTGTACATTTCATGAATGCTTATAAGGTTGAATCCCTAATTACATATATAGTTTGTATATTCATGAATAAGACGTCTATTTGTTTTCGAGGTTGACGAGATGGCAACTCAATGCTTTTTGTGTCACATTATAGTTAGTAGCATTTGCTTATTTGTTTGTTTGTTTGTTTGTTTGTTCGTTAGTGAGTGGATATTTGTTCCAATTAGCGAGATAGGGGGCGGGCAGACTATGTACGAACATGTACAATTTACCTATGTATGCTGCACATTTATTCAAGGGTATATATTACATACATATAGATGTATGTAGACTAGGAATGCTTAGAGTTGAAGTTGACTGATGATGAAAAGTATGTTTTGTACCCTACCCCTCAAAAAAAAAACAAAAAAACGAAAAAAAAAAAACGAAAGAAACCCCTGGTCAAATGAACTATTAAATTAACTCAGCCCCTATTAATGCACATCATCCAGGGGCAATCAATCAAATCAAAAAAGAGACAGTTGATGTCACAACATTGAAGAAGAAGGAATTACAAATATATTTGTCAAAAAAATTCAAGGCATATTTAAGTCATTTCGACGAATGTATCCATAGTTACATAGCTTGCTCCTCTGACGATGATATATGTGTTCTCTGCCTTTTTTTGTTTTGTTTTTATTCCTAACAAACGATATTTCTAACTAATGATGTTATTTTTTTTTTGTATGTGACAAGTAAGTTTCTTTTTTTCTTTATTTCACATACATATAAAATGTGTACTTGATATTTAGTTAAGAGACTACACACACAAAAAAAAAATAATACTAAGGAATCCATGTTTAGAAGGAGGCTGAATAAAGTGTGTTGAAATGATAGTCTATGATTTTTTGTATCTCTCTCTCTCGCTTTAAAACGAGGAATAATAATGACAGTTTCCTAAGACAGAAAATGAATTGATTTTTCAACTTGATGTCATTTGAAAAATAATTGAATGTATGTGGATAACATCTACATGTTTAAATGTCAAATAAGAATTTGTGAATTGATATGATTTTTCTATGAGTATAAATACAGTGTGATATAATAGTAAAAAGGTCAACAAATTTGAGATGTCAAAAATCCTAAGTGTAATAAAAGTTATTCAATTTTGTACGCTGATTTCAAATCTGTTAAAATTTATTTTTTCAAGAGTCTGAAAGTTTTCGAGAAATTGGATCCTACTTTTGTAGCTTTTTTGGCCTATTCTCCAACTTCAGTTTAAGCCAAGAAGGATACTCATTTTGTGTATTAAATGATAATGATTCGCTAGTTTCTTTAAAATGCAAAAGTGATTTCCAGTATTTGTTAGGATCCCAGGCGGCCGGAGTAGGCCCAAATTCGGTCAAAACGTTTGTACAGAAATAATTTCTTGAATATTACATGAAATGCATAAAGAACTTTGTTTTAAGGGGGACCCTATGGGTGTAGGGTCTGGGAGTGACCAAAGCGTTTGTAAGATAAATACATTATTTATGTACAAACGTTTTGGCCGACATTTTGGCCTACTCCGGCCGCCTGTGCCTTAGAAGTAAGTGGGCAAAACTGAATAACTCTTATTATACTTGTACCCCTCTTAGGATATTTGACTCTTGACCACATACAGGTAATTAATTACCTAGATGTGTCTTTTTCTCAATCTCTTTGATTATAAAAGGGGAATTGATAATTAAAAGTAATTAAAAAAAGAGACCTCAACTTTCATTGAACCCGACGTGAACTGGAGTCAAACGCACTGCCGTTGGCCACGTCGTCAGTCAATCTCTAAGTTTTGTCATTTTAAATTTATTTTAAAATTAAAAAAAAAGAAAAGAATTTGAATGAATCTTGAATGGACATTTATTGAGTCATTTGCCCATATACGACGGTTTAATATCCATCAAAGATCCATTTTTACAATTTGTAGTTTTTTTTTTTCAATCAATAAATCATTCCATATTTTTTTCAATGATAATAATAAAAAATAACTTCTCCATCAAAGATATTTACAAGCACTCAAGCCATATTTGTAAAGTATTTCCAGAAGTTGGTCCACTTTTCCCATAAAGGTGGATACACAGTACTTATATATCTCTATAAAAAGTAACAACGACTACAAATAATAATAATAAAAATAATATTATACGTATATATATATATATATATATATATATATATATATATATATATATATTATCAATTGACCATAAGTAAAAATAATCAACTATAAACGAATTCATATCTTATATTTTAATCAATGTAATGTAATAATGACTTATAGACAAAATTTTTATAGGGGTGTAATCGAGTATTATTCGAATTTGATATACATATAAAAGTAATTTGAACTCGAAGAATGAAAACTTGAAATGTTTATTTATTCGATAAGGACACTGGTCAAGAGGCAGGAATCCTAAGGGCTATAACATAAGCATAATAAAAGTTATTCAATTTGGCACGCTGATTTCAAATCTATAATTTTTTTTTCCCGAGAGTTTGACAGTTTTTGAGAAATCGGCAATTGATACTGTTGTTATTTTACTCATGCCCTATTAGAAAACATGACAAGCTGTTTGGCAATAAACACAAAACTGTAACTACTACTCTCCCTTCAGCTGTTTTGTTCATCTGTTGACTCATTTGATTTAAAGAAGCTGACTCTACGTGTTAATAACTCAAAAAGATTATTATTATTATTATTATTCATGATTTTAATATATATATAAAATATATTAAATCAAGGACCCTTTTATTATTTAATTTTTGAATACTGTAAAGGCCTAGGTATTGATCTAATTTTGCGTAAATAAGCTAATAGATATATGTACAAGCAAATTTTGTGAAATAAAAATCAAGTGCTTGGAGGTGGATACTCTAGCCATATGAAAGAAAAAGAATAGTAGTCGTCTCATTTAAATATTATAATATTTAAAATAATTATAGATAATGTATCTTTTACATCCACACTATTGGCACCATTTCTAATTTAAGCAAAATGAAATAATGACATCAGGAGAAATTCATGGATATTTCATGGAAAAATTAAAAGTTTTGGCAATTTTCAATTCAATACGTAAGCAGGGAGTGAGTACTTAGGAAGTGTCTCAAACATTTGCTCAGCTCACGAGTTGAATATTATTTTGTGTATTGTTCTCATTCAACATTTTCATGAATGTGAAAAGAGTATAAATAGGCATTCAATTTTGAAATATTATCTTTAGTCGTTAATAGGATCTCAAGCCCTTCGGATCTATTTTCTGTTATTGGAGGGAAAGCAAAAAAGTCTTTTGGAACAAATTTAAATTATTTTTTCTGAACCTTCTTCACTCCATTTTGCGAGTGAAGGAAGTGTGTTCATTGATTAGTTCCTTGTCTTATCGTGATTTTTTTTTATTGTCAGTGACTTTCAAAGGCCCTTCCATTCAGAGATTTGGATCTGGAGAGTGAGACACACCTTTTTAATGGCGAAAAGATCAACAAAGTACTAAAAGGTCTTGACTATGTCAAACCGTTGTGTTTGGGGTTCACAACTTGATACGTCCCCCGCCTTGTTCTATAAGCTTTTATTTTGAGTGTTGTTCTCATTCGAAGGTTAAAATTCTCATGAATGTGATTTAGATCACGAAGTCCACACTTCTCGTTTTTTTTAATATTTGATTTCATTGTAATGACTAAGAGAGGATTAAATCTTTGTTTTCACAATTTTCAATCATAATTGAGATAAATAAATTTAGTGTTCATAACCCTCATACTTCATAATATGCACTACAGTTTGAAAGAAATAAGGTACATTTATAAATGGATTTGAGTGTTGATATTTACTGGAGTCATGTTTGTTTCCAAAGAGATTTTTATTAGTAGTTAACGTACAAGTTAAGTTTATCTATATATAACATTAATGGATCAATTTTTTTTAGTAGCTCATGCTCTTTATGATATCACTGTGTGAACTCTAAAATAAAAAAAAACATTCATTTTTCATGATTAGCAGAATGAAATGTATACATATATAAGTCAAGATTAATAGAAATACAAGCTTATACCCAAAATTGAGTTTGATACCAATCACGCAAATCATATTTAAAAAAAAAAAAAATTAAAATATACCTGCAAAACTACAGCTATGGCTTTCCAAGCATAATTTTAAACTATGATGAGATGAGAAGAAGGCATACTCAAGTCAATACTTCTCAAACTATTTGTATTAATTTGTCTTCAATATGATAAAATCAACTGTTCTTCTAATTCGAGATTTTATGAGCGTGTAATTTTGGAATATCAATTATTTTTTAGTCAAAATATGTTTAAAAAAAAGTCGTCCCTGAAATGATAAAGTAGTTTGAAGAAAAAAAAAGATATCCGAACATTGAGTTCCTTTCTACTTTTGTCATTCAAAAGTTGTTGGCATGTTGAAAACAGTGGAAAAATAAATGATACCGTTTTCATCAAAAATGATTGTCTTCATTTTGAACACGGAGACTTCAGTTTCTTCCAGGAGGTACAAAAAAAACATTCTTGTTGAATCTCATTAGTTTATTGGTGGTAAGATCATATATTGCTGCTACCCTCCTTGATTGTAGGAAAACTGTTCATTCTACATTCAAGATGAAGTTGAAAAATGGGCCAAATTAGCTCAAGAGTAGTGTCCAATTTCTCGAAAACCGTCGGACTCTCGAAAAAAAAATATTACAGATTTGAAATCAGCGGCCAAAACTAAATAACTTTTATTACAATTATACCCCTTAGGATTTTTGATAGTTTAAATTTATTGACCCGTGTTATTCAAGTTTCGTGTAGTTTCTTATCTTAGATATGACTGTGAATGAAAAAGGTCATTATTTGACTTGGTAGAACTTTGTAAACTTGTTTGAATCTCTCTTAAAATACCTATTGGTTCAAACTATGTCGGAGTTACAAATAAGCAGAGGTGGATGGAGACTTTGACTTAGATTCGGAAGCTTAATTATGCATGCAAAACTTACTCATTTCCACGCCTATCTTTTTTTAAATCAGAGTATTGAATCCTAACTTAAACTTTGAATATTTTGTTACCATTTCGTGTATTAAACTTTCCCTGACAATGGGACATATGTACAGGCTAAAAATGAGCTCGAACGAGTTATAAGGACTCAGCTTGATACTTGATAACAATGACCTTGGACTCTACTTTGACTTGTAACATAGAGATTATCTCAGTCCTCTTCAAATAAGAAAAGTATTATCTACCGTTGAGGGGAAACATACTGTTCAATAAAAGAAACAGAACTGGTTTGGTGTTGTAGTAGCAGATATGTTGGCTAGTCTCCACAAAAACCTCCATTTCTTCATTATTTAAGGCGCATTTAGCAGACAGTTCAATTAGTGTTAAAAACAACACCTCCAAAAAAACCCGGATGATTTTCAATTACTCATGTGGAGATGGAAATTTAGTCTTGACTTCGTCTTAGTCTCAACCCTTGAATGTCTTGATCTCATTGTTATGACTAGGGATGAACATTTTGTAGAGTTATTGGAGAAGAAGGGAGTCTGACTCGTTGTTCTATTGATTTAAAACTCTTAAATACTACTAAGAAGTTTTTGAAGTGCTCAAAAGTCCTCTTTTCGCCAAAAAAATTATTTCTTTCCTGTTTGTTATCAATCAAACATTGTCTAGACTTTGAGTAAGGTGGTAATGAAAAACTTAATCTAATCAATTTATACTTGAAATATGTACGTACCATAGATCTCATTAAAAATGAGCTAACAAATAACTAATTATTTTAACTAACGAATTTAGATTCTTCAAGTAGTAAAATTGGATATATTTTTCTACCGTGAACACAGAAGAACTGAATTGAACTCAAAAGTAGTAACTTTAATGAAACACTAATAATATAATTTATCATTGCATTGACACATTTAAAAAAAGAAAGAGGTAGTAAGTCATGAATGAAAGTCAAGGGAATACTTTTAATTTTGAGGATTTGTCAATTGAACAAGTCCATGATTGCTCCTTACCAACTCCAAATGCAAACATTCACACAAAGGTTCAAATTCCTACTAAAAAGGGCTATGAGGCCCCGGTTCCCCCTCTTACAAAAACAAGAAATAATATAAGTTAAAAGAGCTCGTCTTTAAATGGTGTGCACATAACTGAAATATAATAATTCTAATATTTTATCGGTAAATGATTAACAATCGTTAGTAAAAAACACATAAAATAGCGTCCATTAGCAAAAATAAATCCTCATTTTTATGGGGGACTATTTATGAAGAAGGATTTATAGTCTATTAAGATAGTAAGGGGGAAGAATTATGTGTGTATGTATAGAGTATTTAGCATGACTTGAAAATGGGAGAAAGAGAGAGAATAATGGCCTTAAAAAGAAGAAGAAGAAGAAAAAAGAAGACTTGATTAGTAGTTGAATCTTAATTGAGCAATTCCTTCATTGTTCCTTTAAGTGTGTGCGTATATATATATATATATATATATATATATATATATATATATATATATATACATATATACGATCATAATATTTAATAGCTTACATATACTCTGCTCAAACTAATACATAAATGAATCTAAAATGAAGAGAAGATATAAATGTTGTGTCTCTCAACCTCTTCTTTTTTTGAAGAAATGGATACAAGACTCGAAATTAATTACATAATTAGTAGTTAACCAGTTTTTGCTAACTGTTGAAATATCGTAATGACTCTTCATTTTATGAGAGGGAGACATAGTTCGAGTTGCACGCGGCAATTTATTCGCCTCTCTCAGCCTTTTATTCAAAAAGAAAATGGCGTGTAATTAAATAATGCCCCATTCTCTTGTGATTTGTAAGATTGAATTCAAAATTAGTGGATCCACGTTTAGTGCTCACATAAGGAGCAAGAATTGAGTTCATAAAATAAAAACTGAGACACATGCCAACATCTTCTATCTTTTAAATGAGCCCAGCCCAATTTTTGATTTGTTTCTGGATTGTATAAATTAACAGCTGTCAATATACATTTGATGTATTTTCCCATTGGTAAAATACAGCTCTGGTCTAAACAAAAATGATAATTTCTACTGGGTAATTTATTTTGATAAATTTGCCTGTAGGGTTTCTTCAAAATTATGTAGAATTTTGTTTGGAGCCCTAATCTATAGAAACAATGCTTCAGATATAAATGTTTAGACTTGTAGATTCTATGTAAGTACAGGGTGACCCAAAAAGATGCGTACTCATATTTTATTCGATAAAAAATATATTTTTTAACGAATGTCTTTTCTGTAGCAGGACGTGAAAGGTGAACTATGGATGATCATTTGCAGAAAATGTCTTGGACAAATCAGCAGAAGATATTCTCGCTGGAGACCTATTTTGCGACAAAATCATACCAAAGTGTACAGATTCAGTTTCGAAAGCGTTTCACATTGTCGCAACTTTCCATCAAAATCAACGATTATTAGTTGGGTTAAGAAGTTCAGAGAACATGTTCTAAAGCCACAGGGGGAACTTATTCAGGCAGGAAGAAGAGTGCAAGGACAGAAGAAAACATTGCTGCAGTGAGGGATTCAGTAGGACGCAGCCCTAGGAAATCAGTGTGTAGACGCAGCCAATAAATCGGAATGACAAGGGTGTCACTGCGGCGTGTTCTTACGTCTGATCTGCACCTTTACCCATACAAGATCCAAATAAAGCAAAAATTAACTGATAGAATGGGCCCCACACTCACCAGATCTTAACCCCCCAGATTTTTATCTGTGGGGATTCCTCAAAGACAATGTATACCAGGGAAATCCACAAACAATTGAAGAACTTAAAACTGCCATCACAACAAAAATAAGAGCCATCCCCAAAGAGGAGTGTATAAAAGTGATTCAAAACTTTGCCAGACGAGTACAGGTTTGCTTGCAACGAAATGGTGGACATTGTGAACACATCTTGGGAAAGTCGTAAATTGACTACAAATTGACAGAAATAGCCAAAACTCTTGTGAATAGTCTTCCATAAACTGAATGATGGTTGGTTGTAATTTGAAATAAGTAGCTTTTTAATCAAAGCCACAATTGAAATTTTTCTGGGTACGTATCTTTTTGGGTCTCCCTGTACATACTCATTTGATATGTAAATAAACACTTTGAAAAGGTATATATACCTGGCTTTTTTGCAATGTCATTATATATAGAGGGTCATCCATCTATGGATTCGTCAAATGAGGCAATCAACTGGCCGTGACTCAAAGAACAAAATACGTATTAATAATACGAAATAGAAGGAACAATAAACAAACAATAAGAAGGAGGGGGGGAGGGAAGAAAACCTAATTGCCAACACATGATGGATCTATCAAAAAAACAAAAAATTCTGCATTGGGCAGGAGAGGGTGTGTGTATATATATATATATATATATAATTGAGTGTCCAGGGTGTGATATCTTTTATTATTTGTATTTTAAGGCAATAATGGAAGGTTCGAACCTGTAGAGGTGGATACAAATGGAGTATGTCTGCTTGCTTCTTCATATGGCATGTATGTGTTTATTACCTATATATATATATATATATATATATATTTGCACAAACGTCGTCAATAAATAATGATGATAATGGCAAAAAAAAAAAAAAAAAAATATATCCTCCCCTCTCATAAATTGCAAATCATATTCCACTCCATCATTTTGAAGTTTTTTTTTTTTTTTTTTTTAATGTAACATTTAATGGATAGCCATGGAAATAATAATAATAATAATAATAACATTAATAATAAAAAATAAGTAATGATGAAAATTGTACTTCAAAGGTTATCTACATTTATTATGCACTGAAGGGTTGGGTGAGTTAATGGAGTCATGTGTCCCAAAAAAAAATTATTTTTTTTAAGAAAAAAAAAAAGAAAGAGGAATGATAATAAATATTCTAGTTGTAGATTGAATAACTAGAAATGCATGGTCTACGGATATTTCGCTAATTGAATAGGAGGGAGTGTAAAGGATATTGATTGCTCTGCTACCCCTTCTCTTCTTTCAAACTCTCTCACCCCCCCCCCCCCCCCCCCACCCCCCATAATTCCTAAAAATTGCATGAATAGTAAAAAACTAGAAAATAAAATCTCGGGATGTGACAAATTGCTGAAGTACCAGCAAGTAAGCATAAAAGTCAAGTCTGAGATGATGTTATAAAAAATATGATAATTCTGAGGGGGGTGGTGGTGGTGGAGTTAACATATTTCCTGACAAAAATAGAGTGTCTGCTCATTTTCTGCAACTGTTGATGTGTGAATTTTCAAAAATAAAAATAAAAAAATAGGGGAAAATAACGAATAATAGTCAATATATGTAGTTTGTGGGTTACTAAGTCAGACTCTCCTTTTTAATTTTTTCGCTCGCCGGGAATCCATTATTTTTCACATCATTTGATGTAATATCTACGTGCGTGTATTTCTTTCAATACTTATCTTAGCGGATGGAGATACAAATAACAATTAAGTCTTTCATGTTTAATTATTTTTAACTGGAATTTCACAAGACACGTCAGCTTATATGAACTTTAAGCAGTGTTGTTGATCATTTTTATAAAAATATTACCATTTCTTTTTTCAAATATGTGAAAATGGTAAAAAAGATTTTTCAAAACCAAAGAAAACAAAACAATAGTTTTTCAAGAATTACCGATTGATTGGACATCCTCAAAACCTTAAACTATAAAAAAGAGTATTCCCATACATCCATTGTAGTATATGAGAAAGAAAATATCAGAAAATTTGAATTTTTGGAATTTTTTAGTAGGAATAAATGTTTTGTATCTGACATCCTTTTTTAAATTACACACTCCAAATACCATTAGTGTACGAGAAACACGTCATTTGTGAAAGAAAGAGCTAAAATCAAATTTTTCATTTTTTTAAATGTCTAATTAAAAATTGCAAATATTTATTAAGCTTTGCGAAAATTATTTCAAATAAAAGTTGTAGATATTATGTCACTGAGTAATATTGCAAAAAAAACAAAAACAGATTTCAAATCCCTTCGGCAGTTCCACGTCGAGCTTTTTTGTCCACTCGCAACCTCGACTGATAAAAGGAAAAATTTGGAAAAACAACTGGTAGCTACCCTTCTGTATTTTCCTTGTTGCCAAGTTGTTTATATATTTGGCAGAATTTATTATTTAGATATACTAAATATTTATAAATTCTACCAATCACAAACCAATCGTTACTACTTGTAGTATATTCAAAATTCAAAAAAAGGGCTTTTTATTATTTATGATCTTGATACATAAAAAATAAAAAGAATACTCTTTTTGAGTTGATCACACGTAGAGTCAGCTGCTTTAAATCAAAAGAATCAAATGATGAAAATCAGCTGAAGGCAGAAGACCGTGTGATTTCGTTTATCCCAAAAATCTCGTCGTGTTCATGGTTAGAAATTCGAAGGCGATCAGATACTGCCCTAGTTCTAACCATGAACTACCAAATGGATTTGAACTTTTTTTTGTTTTTTGCAATATTGCTCAATATGGGGACTGTTTTGAAAATTGGAAAAAAAAAAGGTTGGCACATGTGCAGTTCATCAGGGAGGGGGGGGGGAAATGAATTTTGATAGTTAAACATTTTTTTTTTAATTTATAGACAAATTCCCGATGTTTTTTTTTTTATTTCAGAAACTAGTTATAGAATTCCACATTGGAACTAAAGAGCAAATAATCCACAACTGCAAATGTTAATACCCAATTCCTCACTAGCAAGTATATATTTTTTATAAACAAATACAAAGGGTTACAACAGTTTTTGGCAATGAGTAAAAGGCTAAATACTTAATATATGATGTACAAAAACCATG
Source organism: Lepeophtheirus nordmannii (assembly GCA_963680855.1). Classification (NCBI taxonomy): domain Eukaryota; kingdom Metazoa; phylum Arthropoda; class Copepoda; order Siphonostomatoida; family Caligidae; genus Lepeophtheirus; species Lepeophtheirus nordmannii. Next base: position 27,325,387 of record OY804524.1, on the reverse strand, counting down.
ACCCTCTCAATCTTCAAAAAAAAAAAAAAAAAGATAAAAAGTATTAAATTGAATTCAACCAAGTAAAGGATCAGTTAAGGTTACAGCAGAGCCCTATTAATAATCATAATAATAATAATACGTAACTTTTTTCCCCCCCCCCTTCCATTTTGTGAAGATGGATGGCCTTAGAAGCTCAAACTCATAAATTAGATTTGGGTATAACTCCAAGAAAAAAAAAAAACAATTAATTATATTTGAGTTATTATTCCTTCCTTCACCAAACACATACAAAAAAGAGAAAGAGAGAGAGAGAAAAAATCTTCCAAGACGTTTCATAATTATACACACATCCAACAAAATATGCATTGATTTATGCAAATATTTACTGTTTTTGCAATATTTTTACTTTTTCTCTTTTAAATGCTACTCTTTTTATAAGAGTTCTATGAGTCCTTATATTTTCTCTCTCCTATCAGTCCCCAATTTTAAAGCGACCTCTACAGGGACTCATTATTACTAATATTACAGTAATGTACTAATATTGGTAAAAAAAAAATATGGGGTGATCAAAAAATCTTTATCGAATTATCACAAATTCACTAAAAACTAATCCCTCCTCCTCATACAATGCACATGTCCCTACGTTTTTTCCCGTTTTCAAAACAGTTACAAAATTGTATATCTACCATAAGTTACAAATAGTTACAGAGCAATCACAGCTGAGTTTAGATCTGCTATTAAAATTAAAAATCGGAGGGTCGCTTCTTGGTAGTAGTACTAGGTTAAATATCTCGAGAAATAAACCAGGGATTTTCAAAATTTTAGAAGAACAGAGCCTAGAATATTCATTGTTAACTTTTTTGGGTTTCAATAACATTTCTCCCAATTGCATTTGAGTCATCAGACATTTTAAAAAAAAGAAAAATTCCATTTTAGTTGTTATCAAAAAGACGCGTATCTCAAACATTTTTAATGAATATTTTGACGAGTAATTTGGCACAAATGTCAACAATGACAGGTGTGTCAACTTAAAAGAAAAGTTAAATTCAAATAACCCGGTATTTTTTGATCACTTTATTTGAACTATTAAATTCGTTCATTTAAAATTTGTCTCCATTTTCTTATGTTTATCACGCTTAAGAACAACTTTATGCTTATACCTTCTATTGAGCATTTTTATTTGGGGCTCATTATAGTGAAAGTCGGTCATATTGGAGGCATAATAACTTTTGAATGGTGAATTTCAACCTGGAAATGAACTTGAACCCAAAATACTCATATTTGATAAAGATTTCTTAGGATCTGTAGAAAATTTGTTCATTGTATTAATAAATATATCAAGTATTGGTATGTTCCAAACATGGTGTCAATTTTAGCTTATAATATAGTAATATGTGACGTCAAAAAAAAAAAAAAACGTTCTATATAGCTGAGGTGAATCAATGTGGATCTTTGATATTTATGAAGACGTCATTTACAAAACATGGGTGTCATGGAACGGCTTTTGCATCCAAAGAGGCACTTCCTTCAGTTTTAGAACGTTAAAATTTTGGAACCGATCCATTTCAACTTTTTCAATAAATTTACTATTTGACTTTTTTTATTATTATTATTATTATTATTATATGATAATAATTCAATAAAATAATTATAATATATATATAAGAAGATTAATTTTTGGGTTTACCCTGTCATTAGGGAACCAATGCACTTATTCCAACATTATTAATTACACCTTGCAATAATAACAACAATAATAGAGCGTTAATTTTTGCAAAGATTTATTAATGGTACGATTATTAATAATATAATTATTATACCTGGTTGATTAAGAATCGTTTTTTTTTTTTTTTACTTTGATTTATATCAAACGTATATTTATTTTATATGTTTGATATAAAAGGAATATATAAAATGATTTTAACGAATTAATTATGTCATTGAATGGAAATAATAAAAATACTAGTGCAATCAATCCTTTGAATATACATATATATTTGTTATTGAGTTCTCCGATCGTAAACGAAACTGTATCAACAAGTATAAAATAAAGCAAGAGGTAGGTGCATTTTTTTTTCTTTTCAATCTATTGCGTTTGTTTATGCTTCCACATGCTTGTTCATTTGTCAATGAGACGTCAGAAGTGAAGAGCCATGCATTTGAGATTTTAGATATTTACCAATGAGTAGTATAGAATAATTAATTTCTTTGTTTGCGGTCAAAGCTAACTCCAAATGAGGGTGAATTGATGAATTTATATTATAGTTTCGATCAGAATACAAGTTTCACAAATAATAATTACTAATGACGAAAGTTAGAGCATGGAGTTGTTTTGTCCATTCTATAATTTCCTTCAGAATGGTTATCCCTGCAAGAACAACGTATATCATATATTTTGAATTCAGTGCTACTTCAATATCCATCAAATTTTACTAATCGAAGCTCCATATTGAGGTGACTAATTTGAGTTATTTCCTCATAAAATGTATTCATATTCTACTTTAAATCACAAGCTAAATTGAGTCAGTTTTTGATAATAGATAGACTCTTACTTAACTAGTACATATAGGTATTGATGATTTCAATGTATTTTAATATAAGAATTTGGCTTTAAAATGCCCTTTATTAGGTATGGTAATAAGCTTTCTGATAGGCGGCGGGGGTTGGCCCAAAAGTATACCAACATGTTTGTACTACAAAAGTAGTAGCGCGCAAAAGGATTACGAAATCAGTTGAAATCCTGATGCATGCTACTACTTCAGCCTATTGCAGTTGTTTTTTTTAGTAACTCTACCGTGAGTCTTTGATTTCTAGCGAATTTTAGCTCGAAATTGAATAAAAATTTAAATTTTTAGACGGATGACTTCTTTTTAATTAAGGATTCTTATCGGGCGCTGCTTGACATCTCGTTGAAAAATGCTGTGGGTCTTTACTCTTTAATGCATTCCTTAATAATCCATTTCATGTAATATTCAAAGGGTTATTTAAGAAGAAAGAATTTGGCCAACTTTATAGCCTACTCCCATCCTCTACTCCTCCATGAGTCCCCTTAGGTCAAAACAAAGACTGGAAATGGAATTTGCATTAAAAATACAAGCGAATCAACATTTTTTAATGCACAAAATGAGTATCATTCTTGGCTTGAATAGAAGTTGAAGTTGGAAAATGGGCTAAATTAGCTCAAATAGTAGGGTTTGATTTCTCGAAAAAAAAAATTACAGCCTTGAAATCAGTTTTAAAATCTTAATAATTTTTCCTTCATTTCATAGAATTATTATTCTAATGCAATCCTCTATTTTTTTAAACAATTATTATGGGGCATCATGAATGTAGAATGAACAGTTTTCCTACAATCAAGGAGGGTAGCAGCAATATATGATATTGGTACAGATAAATTAATGACATATGAAAAAATGAGATTCAACAAGAATGTTTTTTTTGTATCTCCTGGAAGAAGCTGAAGTATCTTTGTTCAACGTGACCCTTGAATGAAGACAATCATTTTTGATGAAAACGGTCTCATTTATTTTCCCACCGTTTTCAACATGCCAACAACTTTTGAATGACAGAAGTAGAAAGGAACTCAATGTTCGAATATCTTTTTTTCTTCAAATTACTTTATCATTTCAGGGACGACTTTTTTCAAACATATTTTGACTAAAAAATAGTTGAGATTCCAAAATTACACGCTCATAAAATCTCGAATTAGTAGAACAGTTGTTTTTATCATATTGAAGATAAATTAATACAAATAGTTTGAGAAGTATTGACTTGAGTATGCCTTCTTCGCATCTCATCATAGTTTAAAATTACGCTTGGAAAGCCATAGCTAAGGTTTTGCAGGTATATTTTAAATATTTTTTTTCTAAAATGCTTATAATATGATTTGCGTGATTGGTATCAAGTTATATTTTGGGTATAAGCTTGTATTTCTATTAACCTTGACTTATATATATATACATTTCATTCTGCTAATCATGAAAAATGAATGTTTTTTTTTTATTTTAGAGTTCACACAGTAAAAAAATTGATCCATTAATGTTATGTATAGATAAACTTAACTTGTACCATAACTACTAATAAACATCTCTTTGGAAACAAATATGACCCAGGAAATATCAACACTCAAACCTATTTATAAATGTACTTTATTTCTTTCAAACTGTAGAGCATATTATGAAGTATGAGGGTTATGAACACTAAATTTATTAATTTATCTCATTTATGATTGAAAATTGTGAAAACAAAGATTTCATCCTCTCTTAGTCATTACAATGAAATCAAATATTAAAAAAAACGAGAAGAGAGGACTTCTTGAGCTAAATCACATTCATGAGAATTTTAACCTTCGAATGAGAACAACACACAAAATAAAAGCTTATAGAACAAGGCGGGGGACGTATCAAGTTGTGAACCCCAAACACAACGGTTTGACATAGTCAAGACCTTTTAGTACTTTGTTGATCTTTTCGCCATTAAAAAGGTGTGTCTCACTCTCCAGATCCAAATCTCTGAATGGAAGGGCCTTTGAAAGTCACTGACAATAAAAAAAATCACGATAAGACAAGGAACTAATCAATGAACACACTTCCTTCACTCGCAAAATGGAGTGAAGAAGGTTCAGAAAAAATAATTTAAATTACATTTGAGTCTAATATGAGACCTTTCGTTCCAAAAGACTTTTTTGCTTTCCCTCCAATAACAGAAAATAGATCCGAAGGGCTTGAGAGCCTATTAACGACTAAAGATAATATTTCAAAATTGAATGCCTATTTATACTCTTTTCACATTCATGAAAATGTTGAATGAGAACAATACACAAAATAATATTCAACTCGTGAGCTGAGCAAATGTTTGAGACACTTCCTAAGTACTCACTCCCTCCCTACGTATTGAATTGAAAATTGCCAAAACTTTTAATTTTTCTATGAAATATCCATGAATTTCTCCTGATGTCATTATTTCATTTTGCTTAAATTAGAAATGGTGCCAATAGTGTGGATGTCAAAGATACATTCTCTATAATTATTTTAAATATTTAAATGAGACGACTACTATTCTTTTTCTTTCATATGGCTAGAGTATCCACCTCCAAGCACTTGTTGATTTTTATTTCACAAAATTTACTTGTACATATATCTATTAGCTTATTTACGCCAAATTAGATCAAAAATTAGGCCTTTCAATATTCAAAAATTCAATAAAATGGCGCGCAATCCTTGATTTAATATTTTTCCTTCATTTGATATAATTATTTTTATTTTAATGCAACCCTCTATTTTTTCTTTTGGTATATCTTTTCCCTCTTTTTTTGCTGATTTAGAGAGTCCCTAAAAATTATCTTCCTATTATGACTCAAAAAATGTACGATGCAACGTTTAAGGAGGTAGAAGCAAGCCCCCAAACTTAACATTCACGTGTTTAAGAAAAAAAAAAGAATATAATAATAACATTACTGTATTAACACAATTGTTAATTATCCTGAAGAGATCTCATGAAATGTGGTGCTCAATAATTAGTAAATTGTCAACTCCTTCAATGGTTATACATATTTCAGAAAATTAACTTCCTTTGCATCCTATGAAATATATATTTAATGTCTTGTGGAATAAAGATGTCCAGAGGTGAGGTGGCATGATCAGTTAATCTATTTTTTTCACATATAATTTATAAAATGTCAAGGACCGGAGTACTTTTTTTTTTCAGTGTTGTTCTTATTCGGACTTTTAAGGTATTTAAATAATTGCATAAATTTTTTGCTCCATGCCAAAAAAAAAAAAAAAAATAGAGAATTCCTGTCAAAGAAAAAGTTGTACGATCCTAAAAGGAAATTGCGACTAATACAATTAGTTGAACGTTATCAAAGGTACATGAATATTTATAATGTATTTTTTGGCAGCTCATTTGTTTACTATGGCTCCTAATAAGTATCTTGAATAAGGAGCTTACCAATTATTGGTAAGACAAGCTTTTTAAGGATAAACAAAAATACATTGTATACTCCCTCCAGCTGATTTTCATCAGTTGACTCTTTTGATTTAAAGTAACTGACTCTACGTGTTATGAACTCAAAAATGGTATTATTATTTATGATTTTGATGTATAAAAAGTATATTAAATCAAGGATTGCGCGCCCTTTTTTTGAACTATTGAACAATAAACAAGTATTAAGATTGATTTGTACATTATTGGTAGAATTTATCTATCTATAGTATATCTAAATAATAACTCTGTCCAATATTAAAAAGTTGACAACAAGGAAAATACTGAAGAGTAGCAGCTTTCCTTTTAAGAGACGAGGTTCCGAGTGCACAAAAAAGCTCCTCGTGTGGCTTTTTGAAAGTGATAGGCATTCATCAATAGTTCAACGATTATTGCCGATATATTTAAATGTAAATTTTAGATTATAAGAATAGTTAATTAAATTTTTGAAACTATTGTGCTCTTGAGTAATATCCAATAAGTATGAATCTAGAGGAAATTGAGTTTATATTTGTAGATCCGACATGTACTTTTTACTTTGCATTCATGAATTTTATAACTATTATTATTATTATTATTAATGAAGAAATGCTCCGTCATGTAGAAATAGTGATGGATAGTTGTAGTATTAATATATTGATCGACTCATAAATAGAAAGTACTCAAAATAAAATTAATATTCTTTCCCTTTAACTCCTTAAAAAATGTGTTAAAAAATTATCCTCAAATATAGCCTTGTTTAATGAAAAAAAAAAGTTAATAAGTTAATTTAGCAGATATGCTACTTGAGTTAAGTAAAATAAAACTTTATTGTATTAAAAAAATCGCCCAATAAATCAGGATATTCAAAAAAACAAAAAAGTCAAGCTTGACTTAAAAACATTGATACTTAAATTGCAATTTGCAATCGCATAGGTATCTCATCTTGTATAATATGTAAAGAAGTGTCCAAGATTTAGAGAGAACGGAAGGTCATTGACAAAATAAACTAATTTAGGCATTAGTAGACATGGACAAAATGTTTAGATAAACTTGAGTTGGAGGAAAGAAAGAAAAAACTCAGTTGGGTCCTCCCACTACCTTGATAATAATCAATTTGAATTCAGTCTTATGTGTATGGTTGAGGTTGGAACTTGCCACAATGTTAAGTAGCTATTGTCTGTTATTCAATATAGTTAAATAACAATCAGGAGATAAAATGCTGAGGCACCTGATAGGTACTCCGGGCACGCTCTCTCATCTCAACAAAATGACCATCTCAACTTATAATAACTAGAGATAGCACTTTTGGAGAGTGCAGTGAGAAGACGGGAACAAGAGTTATGAACCATAAGTCTAAAGATGAGCAAAATGTTGAGATAAAGTTGTGCTAGAGGAAGGAAAGAAAAAACTCAGTGTGGTCCTCTACCTTAATAGTCAATTTTAATTCAGACTTTGAGTCTAGATCTTGCATCAATTATAATAGCGTTTGTATATAATTTAATATTGTCAAATAGCAATCAGTAGGTTAAATATTGAGGCATCAAATAGTAATTGTAGATACACCTTCTATCCTCAACAAAAAGACTAGTAAAAAATAAGGTTTCGAAATCCATTCCACAACTTTCGAAGACGAAAGTTTTAAGAAATCAACAAAGTGTGAATTTTACGATGTGAAATTTTAAGCAGTGTCTCAGAGTTATGTTTTTGAGATCTATTTCATCAAATTTTCCAGTATTTGTAGTATTGAAAAAAAAAAAAAATGAGGAGAAACTTGTTTGAAGATAACAACTCAACATTTGTGAATAGAGTCTAAAAATTAAAAAGTGTATTTGACTGTATGTCCTCTAAATGGTATTATAATTACATTTTGAAATTTTGAAAGAACGAAAATTTAATTAAGACTTTTGAAAAGAATTTCCAAGTTTAAATACGTAACCTTAAGTTTTGTAATATTATGTGTAATAAAAAGACATTCATTATTTTTCCAATAGATGGTTTATATCATGTGTATTTCGTATTGTGTAAGTGGAATCCGTTCATACTAGAAGGAAGTTGTTGGAAAGAAAAAGGTTTTGTACTAAAAAAAAAAAAAACTTTTCAGACAGTTTTGAGATTGTTTAACCCAATATTGTCAAAGATAGACACCAGCAAAGAGAAAATACGCCATATTTTAGGTTTTTTATATAAAAATACAAGCCAGGCAGCTGAAAATATGTATAGTATTTATGATTCTGATACTGTTACAATCAATTATACGCAATTTTACTTTCGCTTTGATTCTGTTCCGGTAATTTTGATGTCAAAGATGCACCACGCTCTGAAAGGCCAAGTGTCGAAAATGACGATAAAACTGTTTTGATTGTCCAAGAGCTCAACATTGCATACAAAACCATTTGAAATCACTTAAATAAGGCTGGATACAAAAAGGAGTCACATACAGCCTTCAATTTCATGCAAAAATAATGGATTTATTTTTACTACAACACCATGTCAATGCCTGTTAATTAAACATGGGCAAATGGTTGAAATAGTAATGAGTTGAAGAAAGGAAAGAAAAATATCAGTTGGGTCCACTGCTTTGGTAATAATACAGAAAAGAGTGAATTCAATCTGCTTCAAATTGCTTTTGTGTATTATTTAATGTTGTCAAATAACAATTAAGAGATAAAATCCGGAGGGACCAGATAGTAATTACGGGTATACTCTCTCAACTCTCCAGGTTAAGGGGTAGTAAAAACTCATGTATGACTCATTATTTGGTTGATTATAGACAACATTTGAGCATATTTTTCGACCACTGTAGTCACATTTACGACATCAACTTTTTATTAATTAGATTATTATTGATCTCTAGAGGATTTTTTGCTCGAAATTGAATGAAAATTTGCACAATAAGATGAACGACTTCTTTTTAGTTAAGGATTCTTATCGGGCGTTTGACATCTTGTTTGAATGCTGTGGGCCTCAGCTTTTTAATGCATTTCTTATTCATCCATTTCATGTAATATTCAATGAATTATTTAAGTACAAAAGGATTTGACCGACTTTTGAGCCTACTTCCGTCCCCCATGTTTCCAGTTCTCTGTTTAGGTCAAAACAAAATTAAATTTGCATTAAATACCCAAGCGGATCATTAATTTGTTATTCATCAAATGAGTATCCTTCTAGGCTTAAATTGAAGTTAAAGTTGAAAAATGGGCTAAATTACCTCAAAAAGTAGAGTCCGATTTTTCGAAAACCGTCAAACTCTCGAAAAAAAAGTTACAGATTTTAATAACTTTTATTATATTTATACCCCTTAGGATTTTGGACTATTGACCAATGTAATTACTTACACAAGTTAACAAGAGGAAAAAGCTGGCTTGATTGCCTTATTTTGAGATTGTTTATTAATTGGATACAATTGGATCTACAATTGTAATATTATTAGTTTTTTCTAACAGGTTCAAATATGTATGAACTTTGCCTTTGTGCACATTTGTGTCTAAAAAATTTGAGACACGTTCTCAAGTTAAAATAAACACTTTGGAATATACTGAAATACTAATATCATTTTTCCAGAGCAGGGTTACTTGAACTTTTTAAATGATCAACTATTTTGGGGCAGCCTTTGAGGATCCGTGCTCCACTCTCCTTCATTCTGAAAAAAAAAAAAAAAAAAAAAAAAAATGAGAGTTTTTAAACTGTTTTTTGGATTTTTTTTTTGCTTATCAAAGATATTACTGAAACAAATAAAACTGCTCTAATACATTTTTTTTGGATATTTATTTATTTTTAAAATAACATAGATTTGTTGAGAGTTTCATTATCAAACAACTTTAGATATATATATATTTATAAAAGCTTAATGATATATTTTGAAAACTATTTGGCCTTTTTATACAGTACTTTTATTTATGAATATTTGTGTAAAAAAAAAAAAAATTCCTACACTCCACAGTTTAAAAAACACTGGTGTACAAAAATGTATTTTATTAATTTCCAATGCATTCATTTATGTTGATGCTTCATGGCATATCAGCCCATTTTCTATATAAAAAAGTATAGTTGGGATTTAAAAAATACTTCAATTTTTTGGACTCTGCTCTTGAGGACTCAAGAAAATGTTGACATTGTTTTCCTTTGAGTCTAATTTGTGAATTCTGTCCCATGACTCCACTTGATTTTTCTTCTTCTTATATGAATATTTGTCCCTAGGTTGTAGTATACCACGCAACCTAGTACCATCATTCCTTCATTGCAAGGTGAGTAAATAAATTTCCTTATATATATATATATATAAATAAGTACTTAATTCACCTGAGTAATTGAGCTCATTATTTATGTTGACATTGAGTCATGAGTCTTGCTGTGATCCTCTCCTCTCTTAACAATTAATTGAGCTCCCTCCCCTGGGGGGAGGGGGGGGGGAGTTGATGAGAAATGAGAGAAAATATATGCAGTAACATATATACATATATATATATATATATATATGTACACAACAGAGCTGACTAATGTCTAAATGTTTTAGGCTATGCTTGTATATATTTGGTAGTTTAAATTAACGACTTTATACATATAGGTATATACAATTTCTTTTTGTCAAAGTGCTGTTGTCTTTCTTTCAAAGTAAGTATAAAAAGTCATGAGGAAAGAAATGAGGGGGGGGGGGAAGGAAATAAGAAACAGACACACACACACACACACACATAACAAAAACAAAAAAACGTTGTCTAATCTTCCCCTCCATTCAAATCAATCAAGTTCTTCATTGAATATATATATATATATGGACATCACATACCTACACATATATATACCACGACTTGGGGAAGGAAGGTTCTCCAAATTCCTTTTGCTGTAAGTTAGTACTCGATTCTGGTCTCGGAATTGCCTTGGAGTAGCTCTCATTTGAACTATGCAGAATTGCATAAACTCTGTTATTTCTTCTCAATCTTGTTTTTTGTGTTCACTCGCAACCTCGATTGACCAAAGGGAAAGGAAACATTTGAAGAAACTACTGGTAGTTAGTAGTACTCTGTGTTTTTCTTGTTGCCAACTGTTTAATATGTGGCTGAGTTATTATTTAGATATACTTATACATGAATAAAATCGTTAATACTTGTATAGTATTCAAAAATTCAAAAAAAAGGGCGACGAAACCTTTTATTAAATATATTTTTTTAGTTATTATTTAGATATACTTATACATTGATAAATTCTACTAATAATATACATATCAATCCTTAATACTTGTTTATTATTTAATAATTCAAAAAAAAGGGCGCGCAATCCTTGATTCAATATATTTTTTATATATTATCAAAATCATATATAATAATAATAAAACCCTTTTTGAGCTATTAACATGTAGAGTCAGCTGCTTTAAATATGAAGAGTCAACTGATGAAAATCAGCTAAAGAGAGAATACAGTGTGTGTCTATTTATTTTAAAAAAGTATTACATTACTCTCTTCTGACTACAATGTGAGTTTTTTTGTTTTGCTCTGTTTTTCAATTTGTGTACTTTGATTTGAGTCTAAAGTTGCAGTAACTGAATAAAACTCCTCAAGTTCCAGATCCGAACCCGTAGTCATATTCAATATCATAATAACCCAATCATGTAAAAAGGCATAATCAAGTCTGAATTTATTTCAAGGAGTCTGTAGCATTTTTGATCAAATTCAGAGATCAATCCGAATTTATAGATGAATGAAACAAACCTACGTTTGATTTGAGCTACAGGTGATAAATATGTATATGTACTTTTGATAGAATGTAAACATGAATCAATTCATTATTTTGAGCTACTAGGCACATGCTAAATAATAATGCATGCATAAACAAGACTATAAATAAATAATAATAAAATATTGCAATTTTTTTTAATAAATGAACGGAATTATTTTGAAAGTTTTACTCGCAGAAAAATAAAAGAAATAAAAAGACATAGTAAACCTTCAATAAATCATATTCTATTTTAGAAATAGGAAATCGAAACAATGTTGGAAAATAATAGTTTCAACAACAGTGAAACCTGGTTTTAACATACCTTTTTTTATTATATATATTTTTTCTAACTTTTTTGCATACATACAGTTAATGACTCACAAATAAACATCACTTCGTCACTTCTTCTAACGTACTTATTTTTGGCACTCGTATTTTTCTTGAGCGTGAACTAATCAGGAAACAAAATGGAAGATAATGATGGATCACTCTCTGCATATACATATATATGTATGTATTTGAAGGATCACACTATAAAGCAATCAAATGACTATACGTATGTATTTATACTATAATCACTATTCAAACACCAGTCAGCTACTTCCATGTCCTTTCCCCCCCCCCCCCCCTATCTTTTTACCTATAGACACTCCTTCCCTTCCCTTATATATATATATATATATCTTGTAAATACACTCAACCTCGAATCAAATATGGAGCAACACATTATCTGAATCTATTCTTCACCAAAAAGAGATAGCCAAAAATGCACAAATTATTCAGTTGGTAACTAATTAGCAACTTATTACCAAATATACATATAGGACTATCTTCTGAGTTTTGAATATGTATTTGCGTCAATCCCTGAAGATGAAGGCGTCATCCTTTGAAAGGAGCAGGGTAGATTTAGTTGATCAAACATTGTCATGTCATCATTTCTCTCTTGTTGCCTGACTTTACTAGTATGATGTTTCAGCTAAAAGATTTTGAAATGCTAGCTAGTCTTTGTGTGAACTTACATATACTTTTAGGTTTGACGTGAGCAAAAGGTTGGATGTTGATGAAGAAAGGAAGAGCCAAAATATGGACCATTCCATTGTGAAAAATACACATCTTTGTCAATTAAGTACAACAGGCTCCAGTGGGATAATGTCCTGCTAAAGAGTATTTTTTTTAAATGACGTCATTCTTCTGTTAGTCGGCCATATTTTCTTTAATACCTTGTCAAAATGGGATATTGTTGAAGATACATCTGTGGCGTCATTGTATTTTGTTGTCAACTTGTTTTGCACAGAAACAGAGACACATTTGACAAAGGTAATTTGTCTACATTCTTTTTGTATTTCTACTCTGGGACAATCAATCAAAGAAGTTGAAGATCATTTGGTGGCTAGCTCAGGAATTGGATGAGGTTTTTTCAATGGATAAGATGATCCTTTTTTGGATTTCAATCCAACAGCTAATAAATAAAATTGGTTCATTGAACTCAAATTGCTCTATCGTATCTGTTAATTCCTGATATGAGTTGAATAAGGATTCCTTCCATGAGTAGGAGGTAATTGATGAACAACATTCAGCATACACATATTTTGGGATTTTATCACGACGAGCTTTTGTGTTCACTCGCAACCTCGATTCACAAAAGGGAAAGGAAAAATTTGGAAAAACAACAACTGGTAGCTGCTACCCTTCTGTATTATCCTTGTTACTTACTTTTTAATATTGGGCAGAGGAGTTATAATTTAGATATACTAGTCATTGATAAATTCTACCAATAATATACAAATCAATCTTAATACTTGTTTAACAATAAATAATTCAAAAAAAAGGGCGCGCAATCCTTGTTTTAATATATTTTGTATACATCAAAATCATAGATAATAATAGTACCCTTATGGAGTTCATAACACATAGAGTCATTTGATGCAAATCAGCTGAAGGGAGAATACAATGTATTTTTGTTTATACCAAAAAGCTCGTCATGTATATTTCTTTCCTTTCGGAAGAGGAAAGGTTGCGAGACACTATAATAATAATAATAATAACAACAAAGACAAGAAAATGATTGATATAAAGAGTTTTTGACAAGATTGATGAATCTATTTGGCACTAAATTGAGAGTAAGAGAGAGAGAGAGAGAGAAAGAAAAGGATGCGCCGACTCCCTCCTCCCTCCATTCCACAATACTCATCCATCCATCAACTTGTCCTTTCAAAAGTAGTACTACATGACATGTGTTTATTTATTTTTCAACAGGGGGGAGGGGGGGCGAGGGGAGGATCAGAGTGATGATGATGATGATGACGTATGAATGAGGTCCTAGAACAATTGTTTACTATTATTATCAACATACGTATATATATATGTATATGTATACCTTGCTTCTGAATTTATGTCTGCGACTACGTACATCTCAGAGGGAGTAAGTTTTTTTTTTTTTTTTTTACGGAATGCAATTATTGTTATTATTATTGATTTGTGTGTGTGTGCGTTTTCACTTTTAGAGTCATAAATCATTATTATTATTATTATTCTTATATTCTTTCAATAAATTATCTATAGAAAATGCTCCATGTATGTATATGATATTAGGTATGAATGCAATATGGAGTATCCACAACAATTCTAGAGTGTTTATTTAGCTCTATAAATGCATTAACCTTTGAAATAGAGCTATACATATGTACACATATAAGGTGGCCATACATAATATACAGTAGCAATGGCTGATAAATGTAGAACCAAAGTTGTTCATCTTGTTCATGGATATTAACAACTATGTAGTCATATTTAACATCATGACCTAATTATCTATTGTTGTTCACATATTTGTAACCCGTTGGCAACCCTGTCACTCTCACTGCGTTCTAACTATAAAAAAATACAGATGATGAACAACACAAATAACGCCATTTCTTCTATTTATTATGCTCCTTGATGAATGAGAATGTTTCCTTCTTCTGTGGAGAGATTGATTATGGGTTTTTTTTTTTTTTCATTCCTTAAACGTATTTACTTAGAATTGTTGTACGTGTATACCTATACATACATACATACCTTCCAATAGGTATGTACACTATTATATTTAGGAATGTAAATCATATGCAATTCGGGCGTGTGGTAAAAAAGTGGAGTTGGCTCTTCAAACAGGTCTTTTTGTTTTCCGAAGCTGTTATTATTTTTCCAATATTACTGAGGGGAGAACATCTACCTGATAGTAAAGATCTCACATGAAGGAAGTCATGCATTAAGTTTAATAAAGCAAATAAAATGTAAACAAAAAAGGCCTCAAGTCCTCGTATAATTATTATTAGTTAAAAATATATAATTTCCTGACATTAATTTCAGTTAATTTTCTGCCTCTCATCTATGTTATTATTTATTGTTGTGTATATAATGGAGAATAGCAGCTATTAGCTCAGTCAAACGTCATGACAACTCAAGCTGTTTCCCCCCTCGACATTCATTAAATTATCAGGGTTGCCAGGTTGATTTTCTCTTTCTTTTTTTATAACACGCCCGAATTGCATATGATTTACATTCCTAATTATATTCAACTAGATGTGTACTGACAGGGGTCTTTCTCTCTAAATATAAATATAAATATGTGTGAGGAATCAACATAAAAAAGGTATATTTTCAATTTAAAATTGAGTGCCTTTCACATCCTGACTCTTTAGTAGATGCTTTGTAAGTTTTATTAGTGATATTTTCAATTTGCTTTCTCTGGGATCTGACAATTTGAGGTCTCTTTCATCATCAAAATATTTGCAATAGAAATTCAGAGAAATATATGTATTTGTTTTCGCCTAAAGCCAACTTAACGATCATGCTCCCATGACTCATGGTAATAGATGCAAGAAAGAAAGAGTTATAGTACATTACATAATGAGAGGTGATCCCTTTTCCATGGTAGTTCCTAAACACTTTGAAACCCTTTTTCTTTGATCACAATCGGCTTTGAATCATAAATACTATGTAGATATGGTCTAAAAACTCATCAAGTTTCTTTTCAATGGGAGTGGTATCAAGTTTGTTAGGGATTTTTGCTTGACATTCGATCTAATTAGGCTGAATTTTGTATTTTAAAAGTCCATTGTCTGTTCTTTTTTTTTTTTTTTAAGTATTTCTCTCTTTCGTTCATGGCCACAAAAATATGGACCAATGTTTCATTAGAGATTGGAAGTTCCATGGTGCATACCTATGTTATTATGTACATACTTTGTTCGTATTTCAAGAAGTTACTGTTCTAACTTCTTTTTATAAAATCTTTTTCGTATTAGTTCCTTATACTTTTGGTGGTGTGGTAAAGACATGGGGGGGGGGAGTGTAGGGAAAAGGAACGCCCATAAAGAAAAGTGCAAATTGTGATTGATTTCAATGTAACAAATGTTGTATAATAATGAGATTATTCTACTCATTTACTATCATTTTACTCAGTAAGGATTCTTATTTATGAAGATGAAGTAGGTTTCTACTCGAGGGTGTCCTATATATGTATATATTTTGAAACTTCATGCAAGTAACGCATGTACATAGGTAACGATTTACGTTACTTTGAATGAACTGACATGCGTTCATTCATTTTTGACGAATAAAAACTACTAAAAAGGTAGCTTTGCATGAGTCACGCCACTTTCACGTACAATTCAGTCCTTATGCTCAGACATATGGGGCTTTACTTTATATGCAAGATTGGACGGGACTGAGCACCGGCACAACACGTTTTAAATACTTACGTATGCTCATGTAAGTAATTGCTATATTCGTGAATATTTTACTAAATATTTTTTTTTTCATTTTTAGAATTATAATTCATGTTAGGTCTGTCACATTTTACCTGTCATAGGGAATGATTTTTTGTTGTAACTTGCATTTAATTAAATTGTCATTCAATTCGTTCACTAATTACTTTTAAATAATTTATTACATAGAGTGCTTGTCAATTATGTACATATATTTCCACGTCTTAAATCAGGGTTCAAATGAATTGACATTTAATATCTCTAATGAAGGGAATGAAAGGGTGGACATTGGTTAAAAGTCTGTTCATTGATAGCTTTGTGGATTAAGTGGAGAACTGAGAATGAATTCACTCCTCACAAAGCCTCTGGATTACTTGTCTCTGGTTCTCCTGTTTTCACCTTTGCTACGTCTCTTGACAGACATGAATGATATGTACCTTAAGAAGATCGATTTCTATCTTTTAGAAACTAAGGAGTCTGTTGTTGCTCTAAAATGAGTGTTTATTTAATGTGATGTCTTGTACCCTTATTTCTATTGAATATGCCTCCTCCACCCTTTATTTTCATTCATTCATTCGTTCAAAAATACATACACACATAGAGAACATGTAGTTTTTGGTGCATGTCTGTCTCCTAAGGGGTTTAATTTTATATTTGTCGAACATTTACCCCCGAAAGTAATCTTTATTTCAAATGCACATGTTTATTTGTAAATGTAGATAACACAATCCATGTAAAATCAAGTTGTATACTGAACTACCTTAGGGTTGTCGAGTATTAACATCCGTGTAATTTTAAAAAAAAGTCCTCGTACTCCAAACCTGACTCAAAGATTGGATCTCAAGCAAAAAAATAAATATTTGAAGGTATTAGGTATTAGTAAAAAATGAAAATTGGAGATTTCTAGCCTTTAAATGTCATTTTTGTGAGCTCTCAAGCAATTTAAAGTTTGAGAAATGACTTTTTTTGAAGGAAAATAACCTGTTTTCAAAGGTCTTGAGGGGTTTGAAATTTAATGCAATCAGCCTTAATTTATTTTGACTCAATCCTTTTGAGTCAAGTAAAAGAGTCGTATTTCCCAAGTTATTTACGAGTCCCTTGCAACAACTCTGTCAACGAGTTACGTGACTTGAGTACTCATCTCATTGCCTCGTAGCAAAAAGTTGAAATGATTTCTACACCATTGTTCAACCTATATGGTCTACCTTAAGAAGGATTCCTATCCTTTTTGTCAGAATGACCACTGCAAAGAAGGACCTTCCAAGATAAAGCTATCATGTCATCATTTAAATTGAAAAATGAGGGCAATTGTGGTACAAGACATTCTCAAACAAGAGACTCTGCAATTTGAGACATACTTTGAGGCATATATGTACTTCTGCACATATATGTAGAGTAAACAAAGTCGGCACAATAAAATAATTGCCTCAGGAGTGCATTCAATTAAAACATAAATCTACTAACATCATAACTTACTAGCCTTAAGAACAAATGTTATATTTTTGGTGGGAAGGGATGATACATGGTTAATCTTAGTAAGTGGAGGGATTAGTCTGGTTAGTTTTCAGAATTACGTAACCAGATAAATACTTCAATGTCATTGTTTTGCATTGACATCTCATTTTAGAAAAGGGAGGGACTAAAGTCCCAAAAGATGTCTATGGTACCCTTGTTTATTTTGTCAGCATGCGATTTATTTCATCTCTCTTCGTATCTGTGTCATGATCGTTGTTACCTTCCAAAATTTGATAACCCATTGTGAAGCTTAAAATAACCTTACAGCTGGTATTATGAAATGATGTAAATTGGAATTCAAATAGTCACTTATCCGCTCATAATCAGTGACACATTCCCAAAGTATACGTATGAAAAATGAAAAATAACCCAAGAGTGAGGGAATATGGGGTGCTGTTGACCCACCTTGTATGAAGGTTCAATTTAATGTCAGGCTTTTTTTTTCCTCTTCTCATTTAAGGTTGTATTTTCATTCTACTACGTAATGGCAAAAAAAAAAAAAACAACAACAGGTAGAATTAATATCAATTAATAATGAGTCATTCGACAATGGTTATATATACTTACATAAATAATAAATATATTATGTACAACATACCATCAAAAATTATTATAATAAGTAAAAAAAAAAATAAAAAAAATAGGAAGTCAAATGTCATGTCAACCTGTCAAAGAGTTAAAAAAATAAGGACGTTCATATAAAAAATAATATCGATTACACATTGAATGAAAATAAATTAAATAAATAAATAAATGGTACTTTTATGTGTTGTTGTTATATTCATATATATATATGGTATATATTTAATTCTGGTATTTTTAGATTAAAGTGTAATTACTTTCATTCTGTTTTCATTTTCTCAATTTCAAATACATGCGCTCCAATTTTTCAAGAACAACATGCTCTAATAGAGCAGGGGTGTCAAACTCATTTCACATTGCAGGCCACAACTGACGTTGTGGGCCAGACCATTGAAACTATAGCAACCTTAGCTATAAATAAACAAAATATCATCCTGTCTTCCCTTTACTTTTATTATTTAAAGAAGAAACAGGACATTGTTAAATTTAACTAAAAATTCATTTAGCAACACTTTTACAAAACATTTCACAAAATTGCACAAACTTTATGTGGTAACTAGAAAATCAAAAATTATAATAATAATGAACTTCACATGAGATTACAACATGAGACTTATAAAGAAGGACTAACACCCCACGCGGATAATTCACGAATTCATTTAATTAAAAATTTAATCCATGACTTTTAAGAGTTTTTGCCATTTTCAAATTATCCTGCGGGCTTAATTGAATATCCTTGCGGGCCGTATATTTAACACCCTTGTACTAGAGCAGTGGTTCCCAACCGATTTTAAGCCATGCCACACCTAGGCGTTTCTAAAATCCTGATGCCCCCCCCCGTGATTTATTCTCGAATCGCCCCGTAGTCTTTGGTATAGTAAGCCGAAAGGTGCACGTCCTGGCCATGCCCCACCAAAATATTGCCATGCCCCACCGGTGGGGCCTGCGCCCCACGTTGGGAACCACTGTACTAGAGCCTCATATCTCAAGCCCTTATTTTGACAAACTATATCTACATACATTCTTAATAATATCTATTTAGTCAAATAATAATATTAATAGTATGTCAAAGTATATATGTTTGTTTAAAACTAAATATTCAAATAGTAAATTACCATCTCAATAAAAGTTATTATTTTCAAAATGGAAAAAAAACACAAAACAAAAACCAAAAATAAGTCACGGTCATATTAAAAAAATTTTGTGTGAATCATTTTTATTACAAACGAGACATCCTTTGTGTTCACAGCACTTCTTTCATGATGGTTGTGAGTTCTTAGAAATAAATAGTCTAGGTTTTTTAAACATGTTGTGTTGTATATTTACAAAATTGCCATATATACAAATTTATTACCTTTATTATAATTTTTTAAAGAAACTCTTTCAAGTGCTTCTCAAGGTTGAATGTCATTGATAAGTAAAAAAAACAAATATATTTGAAAGTATAAATAAAGATGGTTTAATGGTTTGAAAATTTGTATTGACATAGAAGTGAACAATTTCACCACCATCAAAATAACATAACTTAATAGCATAATAATATCTGGTATTTGACAAAATATCTCTAAGGAGCGGAAAATTATAAAACTAGGAATGGAACTTTTCCTGAGAAAAATTACATTTTTATGATTAGAAAAAAAGAAAAAACCAAAGTTATTTGGTATTTGTGGTTTGTTCGAAGAATGATATAGCTTCTCCCTATTTTTGCTATAAATTTAGTTAAAAATACATACTAAAGTAACTAAAGTTTACCTCCATACATAATTATAACATTTCCCTTTGCACCAATACAATTTCAAATCTAGTAAGTGCGTCACTATTTATTATTGTCAGCAATTAATATGAGCTATGTGAGTCCAACCCAAAAAATGGCTAAATAATTTAGCTATTTAGTGCTCAAATATAACCCTAAATAACTGGACTTCCAATGAGTTATTAATCAAAAAATATCAGTAAAACAATTTAAAGAAAAGTATCTTATGAAAATGTCAATTTTATAAAATACATAAGCGATCAGAAACAGTACTCTCAGGATCTTTTATTGCTGCTACATCACATATATGTACAAATAATAATAAATAGTAACGTACTGTCAAATAAAGGAGGAAAGAATCTCCACACAGATCAAACTTACGGTTACTTTTTTGTATACTTGAAAATTTTAATTGTGGTATTGTATCAATGTTAAAATAACTATAAAAAAATAAAATAAAGCTGTTTCCTTTGCTAACCTGTAAATGTACACGTTTTTAATTTTGTACTAAAATAAATTAGTTTAAGTTCAATACATATGTATTGGTGATTTTTTGTCTTCAATACAAGTAATGATATAAAAGGATATTATTTTTTTAATGATGAAATTGTAATAACAACCCCTTTCCTACAACCAATACACAGTACATATGTTAGATCTTCACAAAGTCAAAGAAATATTTTTGTTTGTATCTATGTACTTACTCATTTGTACAGCATGTAAAAACCAAGGAGTTTTTCCTTTTGGTATCTAGAGGAAAAACGTACTAACACTGTTCATTACGTATGTAGTACCTTGTATCTTAAAATATTAACAGAGAGTTTTTTTGTTTTGTTTTCGTTTTTGTTTTCTTCGTAGTAATTTTTAACAAGAATTCACTACCCTGTACGTATATATTTCTAATTTTTTTATTTTTTTATGTGTTGTAGTTTCTTGTTAATTAATAATCCTTGCTTTCCCCCCCCCCTCCCTCTGTCAAGAGGAAAGAAAGGCAACGACATTAAACAAGGAAACCATTTTTCATTTTTTTTAATTGTGTACTTACATATATATATATATATATATATATATATATATATATATATATATATATATGTATTTAAGGGAAGGCATTTACTTGGCTCTAGTAAATCATTAATTTCCATGGAGTCAAGGGTAGCTAACTACATACATACAAACATAATCAGTTCTTTTCATCTACCATGCATGTAAAGCCCTGGCTACATACATATACATACCTATACTTATATATGTATAAATTAGCAAGAAAGGACATGAATCATCTCTAGACATTTTCATTAATTAAAAACAGCACCACTGTTTAAATAATTGTGAATAATCGGGAAATATCGGGAGTGAAGAAATCTTTATTTAAACATCAAAATTCATAACACTCCCCTTAAAAGTATTCTCTTCCTCCTTTGTATTAGATCAATAATAATTACAGAAAAATAACTCCTGAGTTGTTTAGATATACTATTAAAATGATTGGTTTCTTGATAGTAATAGGTAGGAATGTAACAAATATGCAAAATTGTGGAGTTGGCACTTTGAATAACAGTATTTTTTTGTTTTCTAAAGCTGTTATCATTTTTCCTTTATTACTGAGGAGAAAACAATATCTACCTGATAGTAAAGATCTCGCATGAAGGAAGTCATGCATTAAGGTTAATAAAGCAAATAAAATGTAAACAAAAAAGGGCTCAAGTCCTCGTATAATTATTATTAGTTAAAAATATATAATTTCCTGACATTCATTTCAGTTAATTTTTCTGCCTATTGTATACATAATGTTATAACTATTTAGAGACACATTGATGCCAGGTTTTGAGTATTTACTAATATGTGAACAATGTGTAAACAAGGGTGCTATTGAGTTTAGTTAATAGTCAATCAAAATTTCCTACTTTATCCCTCTATGGCCACTCGTTCCTTCTCGAGTATAAAATACTTATACGGCTTGAATGATTGGTAGGACGTTTCCCTGCTTTAGTCACTCTTCCTGAAAGACTAACCAATCCGTTCCCTTAGACTAGGGCACTGATGTAAGAGCCATTTTGTCTCTTATGATAATTACGTATAAAGTATATAGTCTAGATAAACAAAAGAACGCCTACTCGAAAGTTGTACCTACACGTATTCATAATACCATAGTCACACAACTTTTCATTTTTTGCAACCATGAAAAAAGAAAAAAGAAATAAAGTTAAACTCAAAAGGCCACCGATTCTCTCTAGAATCTATTCTTAGGACACTCTTTACAATTTCAAATAGTGAAATTTCCTACAATTGAATAATTATACAACTAAAGTTTAAAAGTTTTTAAGCTCTACTATTTTAAATAGAATAGTGTCAATTGGTCTAATGTTTTGTACGCAAAGGTTCATTCCAAGATGATTCATTACCACTCTAAATCATTAATAGAAACACACGCAAATTAAATACACACCTGGACTCATGTATGCAGATATGACTCATGTACATACATAGTAAGTAAATACCATATATGTCTATAAAGAGACAGATACAATTAGGAGAGGTCCTCATTATTTTTGAACAATATTTTTTTTTATTAATATTGATTAAAGCTGTCACGACATGAATGGTAGTCCATAGTGGTTATATGGATACAACTAATTAAGTATATTGATTTCTCAGGAAGTATAAGGACTTTGGGAATGTTTTATTTTTGTTTTAGTGTCACAAGGGCTTTGTAAGTAGGTCGGTTAGGTCTATATACATACATATAAAAAATTATAGGGATACATATTTATGCAAAAAATTATGTTTTTATGATAATAATAATAATAATGAAGTAGCAAGCCACACGAGAGCTGTCAAAGTATTATAATATTATTATTATTTTGGGCAGTATACATAGCTATCAATTATAAATTGAAATGCCTCTAATTACATACATAGAAGACTCCACTAGGTTTTAATAGCACAACAAAAAAGAAGAAGAAAAAGAAGTTATTACAATAATTACCTAAAATTAGTAATGAAAAAAAAATAAAAAAATAATAATAAAAAATCAACTATATATTATTTTATTAAAAAAAAGTTGCGTGTTATTTTTATAATCATACCTTGTACATATGTACATGAGTACAAATGTACAACACAAATAAATTGTATATGTGTGACAAGTAGATACTTGTTTAATGAAAGTTTTGAATTTGAGGATTTTTTCCTTTCAGAAAAGAAAAAGAAGAGAATAGTAAAAACTTTGGCTATAAAAAGATTTTATTTTAGATACAAAGGTTTTTTTTGAAACTTGAAACTTTAGTACATGCATATTTTATTAAATGGACAGAAGGGTCATAACTATTTATATATATATATATATATATATGTATATCTCTCCATAGACACCAGGAAAGTTATTTATAGAAACAAAAAAAAAATAAAAATCTTATAACACTCTTATATTTTGATGAGGTAATTTATTACTGAGCTTTACATTATGTGAAAAAAAAAATTTCTTTATACTTTGCTCGGCAAAAAAAAAAAAAAAATGGAGAGACAATTCCCAGACAAATTCATTTATTTGTTGCAAGAATTCCTTTTCTCAAGACACACAACTCTTTCGAGATGGTAACGTAACGTTTTTTCAATAAAATCCTTTAAAATAAAATAAAGGGATTTGAGAAATAAACAATTTTTTTTTTTAGTGTTGAAGTATATTTAATTACAGTTAAGTATGGAATTAATTCAATATCTTTTATATGACCACAACAGGCATGCCCGCATAAGCCCAATCGTTGAACCCAGTTTTCCATCACGTGTCACACTAATCAACCGAAATTGCAGGAATTTCGTGTTTATTATTTGCTTTTTGGCTCCTTTAGTGTTGTTGGCTTGTTAGTGTAGACGTGGCTCCATTGAAAATATTCCAAAGGTGTGAAATCGCATGAGCGAGGCGGCCAATTGACTAGTCCAATTCTGGAAAAAACACGTTCACCGAATTTGCTCTTCAATAAATTTTTTGCTGTGTGGCAAGTAGCACTATTTTGTTGCAACCACATGTCATATAAGTCCATCCATCCAATCCTGGCCAAAAATATTCCGTTACCATGGTTCGATATCGATGTTCATTCATAGTAATGTGGCAATCATTATCATTAACAAAAAACTATGGCCCAATAACACACCCATTGGCATGAAATCCACACAAAACATTTTAGTTTTTCGGAATGCAATGGTGTCACACGAAGCATATGGGGTCATTGGGCCAAAAATGAGCTTTGTCGCGTAAGATTATTTTTCTCTTAAAGTTGCCACGACCGTACAAGAACTTTGGTAACATATTAGGATAATTTGCAAACTCTGTACAAGTTTATACTCCTCCTTGATGATTTGTAAGCTATTTGTAAGTAGAAGTGTAAACAAAACAAAACAAAAATATGATATAGTGCGCCGTCCCTAATGAAATAAAAATGCGTCATCTCTATAGAAAAACCCTTTATATATATATATATAATTTTACATTGAAGCAAAGATTGATAGTCTCATACTATGGGCAAAAATAACAGTAGTCAAAAAATCTTTATTTAATCATACAAATTCATTTTATCCCCCTCAAAAGTAGTCCTTCTGAATGCAAAGAACATGTTCCAACATTTTTTTTCCAATTTTTAAAACAGTTAGAACATTTTTAATATGAAGTCAAGAATTACAGAAAAATAACTGCTGGGCAATCGGATAGTCAGTTTTTTTTAGTAATACGTAATATAATCCCAGAAATAAACCACGGATTCTAATAATTTTAACAGAATAGAGCAGCGTTTCTCAACCTTTTTTCCCTTTCGGAACCCTCAAAATATATCCCATGTCTCACGGAACCCTTGCGCAAAAAATGATTGAGCGAAGTTGGGAATCCCAAATGTAAACGATTAATTAGTTCTCTTAAGAGCCTGGCTTAGCAATAGGTCACTATAAAAAAAGTCAAAATTCTGGTGACAAAATTTTACCACACTGTAGAAAAAGACTGAAAAGTGTAATAGCTTATATAATCTCATTTTTCTCGTGGAACCCTTAAAGACCGTCTGCGGAACCCTAGGGTTCCGCGGAACCCCGGTTGAGAAACGCTGGAATAGAGGCTGAAAATATCCATTTAAACTTTTTAGGTTCCATAAAACATTTCTCACAATTGGTTTTGAGTCATCATCTTTGTGACATTTTAAAAAACGAATAATTCAATTTTAGCTGTACACTAAAGGACGCGTATCTCCAAAAGTAATGAATATTCTGACACGTAGTTTGGCACACATGTTAGTGACAGTAGTGCCAACTTAAATACAAAAAAAAATGTATCCTTAGATGAATTCTAAAAAAGTTAAATTCAAATTTCCATGTATTATTTTCTCTGTTGCTATTATAGAAAGTAATTTGACAGACTTTTATGAGAAATAGGGGTTATGTGTTTGATACCGTCAGTCCTTCTGCTCTGCTGGAGTCCAAGTCGAGTCGTGTTAGTTTTTACTTTGAGTTAGATTATAGCCAGAGGAGTCTTGAGATCGAATTGCCAACTCAGATATAAACATCAATTTAAAATCTTAAAAAACCCTTGAAAATTATTAAAAAATACTTTGAAATAAAGGCAATTTGTGCGTCTTCTCAATCCTCGTAACTTCTTATTCAACTCTAAATATTTGAACTTTGAGTCAATGTTGAGATTGAGGTCGTAGTTGAAGAATATTTAATCAAGAGAGACTCGAATCGATGGAGTAGATATGAGTTCCCCACTTCGGATTCAGTCATCAATTTCAATATTACAATAAGAAAAATTTGAAATATAGGACGTATGTAAAGTCTCCGGCCTGGAGTCCTCTTAGTTTGGTCTAATATTTTAATTTCGGGTCAGAGTAGAGTAGTCTGAAGTAGCAGTCGCCATCTTGTGACTCGTGTAATAAATTAATTAGAATAAGTTCATTTCGGATCGATTTTAAGTTCTCGTTTTTTTAAGGAAAGGTTTTTTTTTTTTTTGAGAGTGAATAAAGTTTGCCTTGATTTAATATTGGGTATTTTTTTTTCCCAAGTGGTGCCTTAGATTAGAAGAAGCGTACAAGCCATTCCAATCCATGTTTTGAGTCTTTAACTAAAAAATATATATGGACTCAACTCCTGAAACAATGTATGACGTATAATTACTTTGCAAACTGTGTTTGTTGATCGTTTTTGTACAGGTAACAATATACACAAGTGGAAACACATACAACTTGAGACAATCATTTATAATCACTCAATTACAAAGTCGAAATATTCAATAAAAAAATTTTTATGTTCCTTGTTTTTCATCTGATTAAATGAGTCTTCTTCTAGTAACATTTGTGTGCCAATTGTATGTATAGATGTTGTCTATAGACATATATATAATTAGTTGTAATTTTTTTTGTCTGAAAAATAAATTGAATCCATTGGATCAAAGTCCTATTTGTACAACAAAAGGGGGAAAAAATGAAATAAGGGACTTATCAACTCATGAAGGCACTGTATAGGATATGTACGTACTGTATAGTTAAATAAATATCTTTTTTTTTTATTTACCTGTCGTCAAATTATGCTTTAACAATTATGCTTAATGCTTGAGGACTCATAATGTATTTTTCAATAACAATAATAATAACAATAAAATGTCAGGTAGGATGAGTAATGGGTACTACTTGGATATGTCAAAGAGAAGACAAAATATCAGAGAAGAAGAGGGGAAAAAAAACCAAAAACCCACAGGATGTCATTTTTGTGTCCATTTTTCATCATGTGCTCATTTTATTTGAGCAGATGGGCATAACGAAAGAGAGAGAGAGAGACGTTTCTGTCGTTAACGTACAGATCTATTTATGAAGTAATGGCAAAAGATACGAAATATCGAGATTTAAATTGAAAAGTCGGCAAGTCATAACAAACCAAATAAATAATGACAGACATATTATTATTTATGTACTATTTGATAAATGTAAAAAAGAAAAAAAAAAACGACTTCACAGTTGGGTTCTTTCCCTTCTTACTTACCTACAACATACATAATGATACAACACGTGTTGTAATATATGCAAATGTCATTATTATTAATAGCCACACAACTGGTAGGACTGTATGTGTTATAACTATAGCAAGTACTATGCACACTAGCGCACCCTTGTGAATATTTTTGAACCTATCTATATGTAGTCTATGAGTGATGCATCGAATATCAATGTTTAAAATTAGCGAATAAGGATGCAAATACATCTAAAAATCAGATAGTGTTTTTTTAGATAATGAGGGATACATCACAAGGGACTGCGTAGCAGGGAAGTCCATGGTCCTACACTTTATTGAAATGTACACAAAGTTTAACACTATGAAGATTTCATGTTTTTACAACTAAATAATTGTGCTTTTATGTCCATGGGCCACTCTGCTAAAAGTTTAATATCCGTTCCTGGTCATTAGACATTTATGAAAGGGTCCAGAGAGCCTGATCCAACATTTAAGAGCAAAGAATGACGGATTTGGATACGAATATAAACTTTTAAATTAGTTTGGTGAACACATCACTGATACAATGGTTGTAGAGTCCTTTGGGTCTTTAGCAGTTGGAGATACAGAGGGGGGGGGGAGGAATGTTCTTCCATCTGGCACCGAAAAAAGGAGGTCAAGTAGCCCTTGGCCCCTTCACATTTTGAAGAATAATTACAATGGAATATCGACTATCGTATCATTAATATGTAACATTAGTGCCCCTCCCCCCCTCCACACTAATGAATTGGCTCTGAAGCCCTTGGGTCTTCAAAACTCCTCTCTATCTCTGTACACATCACTTAATTCATTCAATTTGAAATCCGATTGGAATATTTAAACATGTATAAATAGTCTCATTTAATAGGGGGGAAAAAAAGAAAATTTCTTTTAGGGTAGTCCAATCTTGCACAGAAATACACGCACAAATCAAAAATTTACACGGTTGCTCCTCATGACAAAAACCAATAATGACTCATAGACCAAATCCCCCCTCCTTTTCTCCCACGAAAACAAGCCCTCAACAGGCAATAATAAATGATAAATAATGATAATAATTAAAATAAATTAGAATTCTGCCAAAACATGAAGCGTATAATTTATTATCATTTTAATAAATAAACATATTTTATCTATAGATACATTCAATTAATAAATCATATATAAGGCCATAGGAATAATAATTTTTAGTTGTTTTGTTTTGTTTGTTTGGTTTGACTCCCCCCCCCCTTACGAAGTCATTTAAAATGACAAGAATTTAAGTTACTCTACATATGACTCTGTAGAAAGTATGCAAAAAAGAGTTTGAGTTTTACGAATGTCAGCTGTCAAAAATCTCCTTAATTTATCATGAATAAATAATTGCTTATTTTGTTGTTGTTCTTTTTTTTTTAAAAAAAAAGAAAGAAATGTATATTAATCAAGTCTCTAAATACTTCATTATTTTGCATACTCCTGCCTACCCCTTCTTTTCACTCACAACTTACGTCATTATCATATGACAGATGGAGAGAAATAAAGAAAGAAAAATAATACATAACTAACGCTTTATTGTACAATCTGTCATTTCCCTGATAGTTTTTTTTATTTTTTTTTTTTTTTTTTGCATTATTTGATTAATTATTTGTTGAAATTTGCATAATATTCTAATTTCAGGATTGACAAATATGAATATGTAATAAGTGTCGTCTGAGATTCTTTACACTTTATATTCATATAATGAAGGCTGTCAAATTGGAAAGGGGGAGGGAGGAGGTAATCGAGAGAGAGAAACGAATCAGCAGAGTGATGATGCAAAAAAAAAAAAAAAAAATCATTATTCAATATATATATACAGAGCGTCATTCCTTATTCATGAGTAGCTGCACACTAACATTGTTTGAGAGCCCGTTATACTCAGGTCAATCTTTTTTACACGGGACCCCTATGTATTCACTCAAATCACTATAAATTATGACTAGAACATTGGTATGTATATACATATTTATCATATTATTATTTTTAAAAACCTGCTCGAGTATGACGTCACCAAAGTCATACATTCCCTTAAATAAATGTATATATAGTTTAAAAAAAAAAATATGTGCTGGGTCGTACATAAATCACTCTTCTTCCCTCTCCTCTAGGTAGTTCTTCTCATTTATTATATTATGTACATATTATACATATATAGGAGTCAAGGTAGGATTATGCTATATGGCAACAATGTACGTACATTGTACAAATAAGAACATCCTTTGTACAAAGAGTCACATTTGAATTCAATTTTTAATTATTTAAATTCAATATTTCATTAGTAGTTATGACCTTTTTTTGAGGTTAAAAAGAGGGTTTGAATGCCACCTTGCTCCTACACATATTTACATATGTATCACTTCCATACATACATATATGTTTATAAATATGGACAAATATGTAGATATTTGTCTATGAGCCGTATTTTTTGGCACCAGCCAAAAAATGCATAATTAAGAAGGAAAAAACTTACATAAGTCACATTTTTGGGGGAAATTTATTTGATAAAATCCAACACCAAAAACATACATGTCATCTTGAAAGGCAATTTAAAGAGAACAGCAGGTTGAATATGTGTACGGTATACTAATGTTACATGACTGATTTGCCTGGAAAATATCAGTAACGACGTAACATATTAAGAGTTATTCAGATATCTCTAGCATCTAGAACATGACAACAAGTTTACCAAACCATCAGTTTCACCCCAAATCACTAAATCCAATGAAATATTAATCCTTGCTGTCACTTTTAAACAACTCTCCACACTTGGGAGGGTGACGATGCCCCGCTTCCTCTTCTACGTCGCTTAATTCAAACTCATCGTCAGTTGTTTCCCAATTATTCCATCCTTTCTGAATCCCGACAGAATGGTTTCGGTTGTCACTGAAGCCCATGCTTTGTCGACTTCAAGGAGAGTTGTATGGTGCATTCCTCCCGGTTGCTCTCAGTCCATCATCCACTTCTCCCCCAGGTTACGCAAGACTGCCTTAAAGCTCCTATTCACGAAGATATCAAGATGTTAGAGTATTTTGGTTAAGCCTCCAGGGATGATGGCAGGTATAGAGTTGAAAACTTTTAATTTATTTTTGAACTGTGGCGTGTTGTGCGCTCTCATGCACTCCATCACAAACAGAGCTATGTGTGCTCTGGTCGCTTAGTGTAGCACTTTGTAAACCATAAGTTCAGCATTTCCTTATCCATCCAACTAAGAAGGATTGGATTTTTGGCTTCCTTTTGGTTTTAAACTGACCATTGGTGGCTCTTTTGATCTATCTCCACATCATGCCAGCACTACTGTGTGAAGTGTGATTTCTCATGACCATTTGTAACTATATTCACACTTTTTTTGCTCTTTCTCTGCAACATTTCGGCCCATGTGGAATGTTGAAGGTGTGGAGGACCTCGCACATGTTATTAATATGATCCCGTGTCACATGCTTTTTAATGAACTTACAAAAACTGTCGACCTTGGCTTGGTAGTTTGCTGGTAGTTTTTGGGACATTGTTGTCCTTGATCTGATAGAGAGGCGATTGCATTACATGAAGTGTTAAGAACAAGAAGGTCCTTCCGTAAAGTCATTTATACTCATTTTCTTGGTGTGGAGACGCAACTGCAATGTAGACAAATCTCTCCCAGCAGCACGCTGTTCAAGCACTTGTTCCTCTAACTGCAGTCACCTAGCTTTTAGCCTTTGATTAATTTTTTTTTTGTTTTCTTCATTTCAGTAAGAGTAATCTCTACTTTTCACCAGTCTCTTAGAAATTTCTCGCTAACTCCAAACTTGGAAAACTCCGTTTTCGGCTGCATAAATTTTTCCAAGCTATAATTTTGGTGCCATATTTGTTCAGCCCTTTTCAGTTGTTTTTATAAATTACCGGCAATGTTGAAATTATCAATACTGGCCTATATTGCCCTTTTGGGGTTTAGTGGTAAAATAATATGTGAAATGCTTTAATAATGTTCTAATAATTTCACACATAAGTCACACCCGAGTATAAGTCGCACCCCACCGCCAAACTATGAAAAAAACTGCGACTTATAATCCGTAAAACACGGTACATTAATTAGCATTTGACCAAATTATAATAAGTGAACTGTGCTTAAAAAAATCTTGATACAACTTGTGGAATACCTATCTCAACGATGAGTATTCATTTCTTTCTCATCCCCATATTGATTCTTCTGATGATTCAGGAATCATCAAGTGTTACCAATTTAAAAAAAAAAAGGATCAAAATCTTAAGTTGTGTGAAATTCAATTAAATCATCATGTGATCATACATATGTAGAAGTGAGATTCTTTGTTGTACAGAATGTTTTGATGTTCTTCATAGAACTGTAACCTCTTTCACAGTTGGTACTTGAGGTAGATGGTATGGCAAGTAGAGCCTCAAGCCCAGAGATAGAGATATAGTATGAACAAAAATCTAAATATTTCTCTCTTTATGCTATTTTGAAGTTAAAGATTCTACACCCTCAGTATATTTAGAATAAAACGTTTTGTCTGCTCAGGAGGTCAAGGGGCAAAAACCAATTGAATCTATAGAGTAGTTTTGAAGTCTAACTACGATGCACATAGAAACATTTTATATATGTACATATATAACTATAGTATAATACAAATTAATTTTATAAAATAACTCCAAAAAATCTCTAGACATTATGAAGTTTCAATGGCTTCTTTAGGTCCATGGTTATATATAAATATATATATATATATATATATATATATGTATATACCAATATAAGTATAAAAGGATATTATATGCTATTAATTCCTATACCTTTTTCTTCTCTCTCTCTTTCTCTCTACTGAATCATGATTTATATATCCGATATATGCTGTTTTATACATAATATATACATATATATAAAATATGTCCAATCTCTTATTCTGTGTATTTATATCTAGAAATCGTAAATCAAATTTCTCTCTCTCTCTCTCTCTCTCTCTATTTTTCTTTCTTTCTTTCGATCTTTTTCTCTCTCCTTTGGAGACATTCAACAAACAAATACTACTAGTATGAAGGGGCACAGAAAACCGTTCATATTGTGACCAGAGATATGTACATATAAAAAACGTACGTTACATCGTACTTAGTCGTTGAATCACAAAAGGATGTGGATAATAATATATGTATACACACATAGATAAAAGCCCCTTCTATCTACAGAGACCCCAGAAGAAGATATCTTTATCAATTATGTTATTAGATACTTGATAGGAAAAAAAAAAAAAGATGCAGGGTTCGACGGAAATGACTTGAGTAAGAGATTTTTTTCTTCTTCGATGGATCCTTGTATGTAGTAGGGAAAGATTTTTATATGGCTTAAATGAGAGGGGAAATTTGCAGTCCATGTCTTTTGTTTGCAAGCAACATTTTTTTTTTGTAGTCGACACTTTATAAAACCATGCCCTCATTTTCCCTCTGTACCTACATATACATAGGAATGTAAATCATATGCAATTCGGGCGTGTGATAAAAAAGTGGAGTTGGCTCTTCAAACAGGTCTTTTTGTTTTCTGAAGCTGTTATCATTTATCCTTTATTACTGAGGGGAGAACATACACCTGATAGTAAAGATCTCGCATGAAGGAATACATGCATTAAGGTTAATAAAGCAAATAAAATGTAAACAAAAAGGGCTCAAGTCCTCGTATAATTATTATTAGTTAAAAATATACATATAATTTCCTGACATTAATTTGATTTAATTTTCTGCCTCTCATCTATGTTATTATTTATTGTTGTATATATAATGGAGAATAGCAGCTTGTAGCTCAGTAAAACGTCATGACAGCTCAAGCTGCTTCCCCCCTCGACATTCATTGAATTGTCAGGGTTGCCAGGTTGATTTTCTCTTTCTTTTTTTATAACACGCCCGAATTGCATATGATTTACATTCCTACATATACATATACAAATGTACATATTATAAATGACCCATCACTCCATTTAAGTTACTATGAGTCTAACTAAGTCTCAAACTGACATTATTCTTGTTAAAAACGCATAATTTATTGTAGCTCACACAGTTTTTCCTTCCAAAAGATTCAGGGGGGGGGGGAAGGCAACAAAATCCAATAGTAGCAAAATTTAGTCAATTCTTCATATCAACTCTGTAAAAATTAATTACACTTTTCAACAGTCAAAAATCCTAAGGGGTATAAGTATAATAAAAGTTATTTAGTTTGGCACGCTGATTTCAAATCTGTAAATTTTTTTTTTCGAAAGTCCGGCAGTTTTTGAGAAATCGGACTCTACTTTTTGAGCTAATTATGCCCATTTTCCAACTTCAACTTCATTTCCAGCCTAGAAGGATCCTCATTTTGTTCATTAAAAAATGATGACCCACTAGTGTATTTAATGCAAATTCCATTTTCAGCCTTTTCATTTCGACCTAATGGGACTCCTGGGAGCGTAGGGGACAGGAGTGGACCCGAAAGTCAGTCAAATCCTTTGTACTTAAATAATTTCTTGAATATTATATAAAATGGAATAATAAGGACTGCATTCAAGAGCGTAGACCTCCAGCTTTTAAACAAGATGCCAAACGCCCGAATAGAATCCTAAACTAAGAAGAAATCGTCAATCATCTAAATGTGTAAACTTTCATTCAACTTCGAGCAAAAATTCGCTAGAAATTTAAGACTCACGGTAGAGCTAATAAAGTAATAGCGCGCAGAAGGATTTCAACTGGTGTCTTAATCCTTCGGCGCGCCACTAGTTAAGTAGCTCTACCTTGAGTCTTAGATTTCTGAGAGGAAATTTTTTTTTTTAAATTTATTTTTAGATCTCTTTAGAAACCCAACGACGATTCATTCAACTACACATATTATTGTGAGTTGTTATTATTAATAATATCTCAAAATAGTTTTTTATTTCACATTTTTTAATTAAAATTACCATCCAAATGAACCATCAATGTCAACGATTAGCATTCCTAGAAATTATACCCCTATGTATGTACATATGTTATGTTCATTTCATTACAATTTGAAATGAACATTTAAAAGGTAAATGTTTGTATTAGATGGATGTCCCTTGAGGGCAGGCCGTCAGTCAGGTAAAATGGTTCTAGTAATTAGGCATCATGATTAGTTGACAAGTTTTGTGTTTATTTTATAAAACATAACCATTTACAATATTATGCATTTCATGTATTTGTTTACATATTGGGGTAAACTCTTTTTTATATGTACAAACATTTTCCCTTTTGTACAAATTACTTTATCCATTTTCATTAATTTCCACCTATTTGATGCAAGTGTCAACGTTATTTTGGGGTACCTTTTAAATAATAACGATATTTTGATCTAACAAAATTTTGAAGTTGCTGACAAATAGTTGGATGTATATACATACAGAGTCGAATCCTGGAACTATACTCAAATTCGTTTCAGAAGGAGCATTGAGAAGGAATATAGAATATCCAATACCCCAACTAGCGGCATATAAACTAAACATTAACTGATTTTGTCGGGTTGTAATCAAAAGTTTTGTTCAAGCTCAGAGGTGGCCAAGTTTTCTTGATATTTTGTGTGATACATCGTTTGAGAATCACTGTTCTATATCTAAAGTAATTGATTTATTGCCTTTTTGTAAGAATAGTAACTAAAGTAAGTACAAAAACCCCACTTTTTTCCAATCTCTTGCTCTGTAGCAGCAAGCAGCCACTAACCCCTAAATGTCTCGTAATTCTTTACAGCTGTACTTTTTTTTCTTCCTATGTATACCCTAGAGGGACTTTATGGTTCTTTAGTCCGCCTTATTAATCTACTTATATAGAGTGAACCCTCGTTTATCGCAGGGGCTACGTTCCAAAGATAACCAGCGATAGGTGAAATCTGCGAAGTAGTCAGCTTTATTTTTTATTGTTATTTTACAATGCAATACTGTACTTTGTCGGACCAGAACGTTTCTTTGACATATTGGGTTTTGTCACGGAGAAAAATTGCAAATTTGTAAATTTGGCAGAATGTACAGGAACAAAAAAATTATTGACATTGAAACCAATATCAACATTTTTCACTTCTAGACAACACTAACGCCTCTGAGCCAATCAGAATTCACTGAAAAAAAAAGCACTGTAAAAAATTCTGCGAAGCTGCGATAGGTGAAGTGTGATATAGCGAGGAATCACTGTATATACTATACATATATATCACTCTAAAAAGGAAGAGGCCCACATTCGTGTATGTTTACAAGCACACAAAAGAGTAATAATGATGTTTCCGCTTTTGCGTAATTAATTTTTTGCACCTGTATTTAATGACTTTTTTTATTAAAGTACTAACAACAATTGTATGTAAGTATGTGTGTGTGTGTACATAATTTGCCTGCCACAAAAAAATAAAAACAAAAAAAAACATGGTTTGTCACTCCATTTTAATTTATGAGAGAGAGAGAGAGAGAAAAAGAATGAGACACTTCAAGTTAGGTCATATATCATTCAAGCAATGAAAAAAAATAATAAAAAAAATACATACATACTTATATCTCTGTAGGTATACATACATAAGTACATATAAGTAATATATAGGTGTACAATTGGATGTTCCAACTCTAACTAACGAGGACTCTAGGTGGCATGCTTACATTTTATTATTTTACAATGGTAGGTTGCTCTCTATGACTTGTACCACACGTTAACATTTCTTAAAATAATAGTAAGACAGATCAACAAATTTGAAATGTCAAAAATCCGAAGGGATCCAAAGATTATAAAAGCATGATTCAGTTGTGCATCCTGATTTCAAATCCGTCAATTTATTTTTTTACTTATTCCGACAGTTTACGAGAAAACGGACTCTACTTTTTGAAGAGCTTTTTAAGCACCTTTTTTTAGCTCTTTGAATATGACAATAAATGGATGAATAAGGAATGCATTCAAGAGCTGAGACTCAGAGCTTTCAAATGAGATGAATTACACATTTAAATGATGGATTTCTTCTTAGTTAAGGATTTGGCTCGGATGCTTGTCATCTTTTTTAAAAGCTGTGGGTCTCAGCTTTTCTCATTCATCCATTTCATGTAATCTTCAAGGAGTTATTTAAGTAAGAACGTGTTGGTCGACTTTTGCAGCTACGCCTCTAGGATCTCCTTTTTCGTCAAAACAAAGACTGGAAATGAAATTTGCATTAAAAACACTAGCGGATCATTATTTTTTAATGCACAAAATGAGTATCCTTCTAGGCTTAGTTGAATCTCAAAAAGTGGGGTTTGATTTCTCAAAAACCGTCGGACTCTTGAAAAAAAAAAGACATATAGTCATTCTGCCAATGACTAGGTAGGGGTGGATATGAACACTTTTGATATTCTTCTTTTGGGCTCCCTCCAAAGGAGCTCCCTAATTCCTGACATCACTAAATTACATATATCTTGAAAAGGCATATTGATCCAAATTCTACTTTTTTTATAAACACATTTATGACTTAGGGAATCCCAAAAAGTCTGACTACAAACGTCTCTGAGTAGAATGCATATGATATAATCAATACGTGAATAGTGTTCAAATCACTCTATAAAAATTTCTCTAATACTTAAAATTAAGAAGCATACATTGAATTGAATTTATCAATTCGATCCATTGCGTTTGTTGACTAAATACTTTAGTTTATAATATACAAGGAATGGGTTAAAAAAACGAAGAAAATAAAATGGGCCCATTCTCAAAGAGGTTGCCGAATGCAAAGTTGAAAGTTAAAATCTCAATTCCGGTGTCAAGGTAGAACCTTTTGCGGACAAAACGTTCCTAGACAATAAACAAACAACAACAAAAACAAGAAATGTGTCCTAGAACCACAAACTCCATACACTTCCAATTTATGACGTCATTGACGAATAAACAAATACGTCATTATAAGGGTAAATAGAGCTTCATCAACAATCGTAATATATCGAAAATTATCATAGAACATAAAGTAGAAAACTATTTTTACTCAAATTTTTGACAAAGCTTCATTAGTGATCGGAAAACTATGGATTTGGCATTAATAGATAACAATGAATGAATAATGACCTCCTCCATTCATAGTGAGTATGTAATAATTATGCAGAATGACGGATGTTATAGAAATTAAATAAGGCCCTCTGAGACGTAGAGCAAAAAGGTATCTCCAAATCATTATCCATCTTTAATTGTTATAAGTTTTTTTTTGACAGCTAATTAATTCATTTGTATTGGTCTCAATATGTTTGGAACACAAGTGTCTTCTTTTTTTTTTTTTTTTTTGTAACAAACAAGACATCATTCTTTAATAATTACATAAATGAAAAATATTCTCACCCTTAAGGAAGAAGTGAGAGTTATAATTTAGGCACATAGTGCCTGCCCTTTTTTTGGTTGAAGGAAATGGGTAATTGCAATGTACTACTTACTGACTTATGATCTTAAATCTCAAATGCTTTTAACTTCAAAAAAATACTTGGAGTCACATTTAGCATATAATATCCAAGAACTTAGGTGCTATATATATATATATGCATCATTCAAGAGCAGACGCGGCTATGTATCCAAAACGACTTTGACTCATCTACATATATTCTCCATGATAAAACAATTGTAAATATACACTTATGTATGTTGTATGTTCCTACATACATATTTGTAGAATCATCACAAAATGTGCTTCCAAGTTACATGTTGTTAGACACGCTATCAGCAAAGCTTGTCAGTCGTAAATCATTTTGAAGCACCATCACCATTTTTATTTCATTTCTAGTTAGAACAACAACAACAACAACAACAGATCTTTAACTTGATGACAGCCCTCGTATTTCCTGACTATGTATGTATGTATGTATTTATAAATGTATACTTTACACTGTTAGATGTATATATATATATGTAGATAGATATGTGTATAATATTGTAAGGTATATGTATAACAAAATGTGACAGAAGTCATTAAAAAGAAATGTAACAAAAAAACAAATAAAAATAACAAGGAACAAACAAATAATAATTCACTGGAAATTCCATCAAAGATCCTTATCCCACCAAACAAAAAAAAAACCCCTTGTTTCCTCTACATGGTAAAAGTACAGTCATATTTTTACTTCGAATCAAGGACGGAATGATTACCTACATATATACAAAATGCATCCCCCCCCCCATTTCTTGCGCATACACACACAAAAAAAACCTATATTTTACTTAATGAAATAAGGATCTGTGGGAAGAGTTTGAAGAGGCTATTCACATATCAATATATATATATATATATATATATATGTTTACTCCTACACAATATTACATATACTAATATTAATAATAATCATCATTGATTAGAAGAAGGGCCCTATTATGATGAACTATATCATGGAGCACATTTGTCACTATTAATTTATGAGTATTAAATAAAAATGATTTGACAAAAAATGTATGTAAATAATTTTAAATAAAACTTTTTTACAATTTTTAGTCATTAATAAATATATATTTTTTAATTGCTCGCATCTTGGCTGGCAATATATATATATATAGTATCTATTCATAGTATTTTATTTTTAAAGCCATTAGATAGTACTACATACACAACAACACCATGTCTGCGACACACAGCGTGTCCCTTTCAGTTAATTAATATGCAATACCTAGATATGAAACGACAATGTATTCCCCATCAATTTGTTGTATGTATCTGTCATATGAATTTGTCAAAACAGGCCACTGTTTATTATAATAAAAAGGACAAGGCATTTTATAATTAGTTAATTGCTTTGTAGAGCTAGTGAATCTTAGCAAATGAGTGTTCTATACAGAAAAAAGAAAGAAAGAAAGGAAAGGAAGTTATCAGGGCGGTAAGTTACTTTGTAAGCAAAAACGACCAACTAAATTTGATATTTAAAAAAAAAATTTTTTTTGACCTTAGAGCAAAAGAAAAAAGTTGTACTTCACACAGTAATCTTTGTACTTAAATCTAGTTTAGTATTATAGGTATTCCTTAAAAGTGAAACGATGCCACCACGGCACAATTTCCTATTGGTTCGTTGTTTTTTTTTGTAAAACATAACAAAATATTATATGGATGTACCCTCTAAAAAAACATCAACTCAGATATATTTTATATAAAAAGTATCTCAGTTCAACAGTTGAATTCTTTAAGTTATACCTTGACGTATCCTTCATTCACGAGAACATTTCGCCGTGGCTCTTAATTAAGCCTCAATTTAAATATATTTCTATGATGTTATTTGTAAAGAGTATGCTCATACTCCGACAAGAAATTATTGATAGATAGTGACATCAATGCCTCATATCCAATATCATATAATTTAGCCAAGAACAACCGTTATATGGAGGGTTCCGTAGAGAATCTTCCTATTAATTTAGGATGTGACTCCATAAGGATGACATCTCATTTTGAGTCTGATATCCATATATTTTGTCAATGTAATAATAATAATAATTATTATTATTATTATGGCTGATATTGTTTTTGTAATGCCTTTTACTTGAGTCAAAAGGCTATTAATCAAAGCTTGTCATGGATTTAAAAATAAATATATTTTGCATTAGTTAATGATCGTTTATGTATACATATGTACGTACAAACATACATACATACATACCTGGCTGGCTGCTTGGTTGGTTGATAAATGACTAACGTAAATGAATTAATTTATCAAAAGTTGAACCCGTCAACATCATCTAACTCATCTGATTTATATTTATTATCATTCTCCCTTTCATGCCTGTTTTTGTTTTTTTTTGCAATCATAGGCACTCATGCATGTACCTACTACATACATGGATACTATACTATGCAATACACACTACAACATAATAATTAATGAAATAACGAGACAGGTAGGCATATATATATAGTCACGAAACCTTTTGCCTTCACTGAATGGAAAGTGATTATCATAAGCATTTTTTTGTTTTCTTTGCTTTTTTTGAAGGAAGAATGATTTTTTTTTTTTTTTGCAAAAAAAAAAAAAACATTAATTAATTAAAACTCCAATTCTCTAAATGGAGGTAGAAGGAGGAATAATATGACTCTAGCTATCATTTTTCAAAAAAGGTAGTAGTGGATTGT
Organism: Lepeophtheirus nordmannii; assembly: GCA_963680855.1. NCBI lineage: Eukaryota > Metazoa > Arthropoda > Copepoda > Siphonostomatoida > Caligidae > Lepeophtheirus > Lepeophtheirus nordmannii. The sequence continues at coordinate 27,285,066 of OY804524.1, read as the reverse complement.
ACACGTATGTATGCATGTATGTAGGCCCATTTCTTGAGTCTCTATATTTTTTTATTTATTATTATTATTATCTCTTCATTAATCAATGAATTACTATTTGGCTTGTACATATACATGGGCATATCATTGCATATTTATGTATGTATGTATGTACATAAATATGTGAAACTATATTTATGACAGTTTGTATTCGACCATCTAGAAGAGTGTCTATACCAAATTGGATGCTATGTATCGAATATCTAAAAAAAAAACAACAAAAAATGCAGATATTTCTAGCAAAGGCTCCATATATCCCGGTTCGTCTAAGGGACTTTGTATGCCTGCCTCTTTCATCCAACCTCTCTATTGCTCCCTGTGATGATTGGTGCATGTGGTTTCAAATAAGCAAGAGCGAGGGATAATATCCACATTTTTAAACTGCAAGTATTTCTAAAATGCGGATGGATGATCTGCAGATGCGGTTAGAAATATTTGATCCTGTGGTTTGAGGGGTATAGGATCAGAAAAACTTGAGTAGATGGAGCACTCCTCTGCCTCAAGGACTCTCCTTTGCCTTCTTATGAGGATGTCTTAATATGTGAAATGTATGTGAACAGATGTTCAAACTACAGATCAAATGTGAGCATTTTTTTTTCTTCTTCAGGTCCCGCTTTGATGCAAATAAAAATAAATCTCACTTCTAAACAAGAAATTGACGCAGTTCCTTTTAATCGTCAACTCTCGATTTGACTACTTCGCTTCCCCTTATGAGTACAATGTGCTCTTAACAAGAGCAGACTGATTGAAATGGAATTGAACTGTAGGTAGAGTTCATATACTGATTTGAATCAGTTTTCTCTTACTTTTCCTTTGGAAGAAAAGGTTGCGAGATATAAATGCCATATATCTATTTGAATTTAAATCCTTGGTACTTTACAAATTAGAATCACTCTTTTATTTATTTAATATTTTATTACTTTGAAACTTTTTAATTACTCTAAGGATGATTGCGCGTCCACACACACACATATGTTTAAAGTATACCTTAAAGCACTCAAATTATACATATGCATTATAGGCGGCGGCATATATCTACACATAAACATAGAGCACTAACTAATTGAAGTGGGCCTATGATTCTACATTCAAAAAATAACTGCTACAAACATAGAGCGATAATAATAATAAAAAACAATAAATATCTTTTTAATTAAATTTATGATGATTTCAACTAAATCTTTTTTGGCTTTAGCCTCATAATTTATCTTTTTCTATTATTATTATTATTATTATTGTTATTTTCTTGTGAAGGATATTTTATGGGCTCACACACGGAGTGAGTGAGAATGAAGTATAATTTGAAAGAACATAAATTACAAGATTCTAACATTCATATATATTACATATATATATATATATATATATATATATATATATATGATTGTATCTATCTACAAACCATTCAATTGCAAAAGAGGTTCTGGGGGAGAGGGGAGGTAGTTCTATTATTATTATTATTATTATTGTTATAAGCATGGAAAAGACGGGCAGGGATTCCTCGCAATTATGCCTAAATAGATATTATGCTGACTCGCATACTATGAACAAAAAATATGGGAACATCAAAAGATCTTTATTCAATCCTTATCAAAATTCATTTAATCCTCCTCAAAAGTAGTTTTGATGCAATGCAATGCAACAGTTTTTCCTTCTTCAAATTATAACATTTTTATAAGTTTAGATACTAGACCGGGAGACATTTTGACGGCAGAAATCGCAGACTGCAGGAACCTTCTGGAAATAGCCAACTGCTATATAACTTTGGGATGGGTAAGAGGTCATAGCAACTTCACCGGTAATGAATATGCCGATATGCTGGCTAAAGAGGGGGCTCGTGGTGGTATACCAGTCTCAGTCCACCCTTCTACTTGTCAAGTGAAGAATGCTCTGAGGCGGGAGACTTTGTTTAAATGGAGGACTACTTGGCTGGCGATGAGCAATTGTCGACAAACAAAGAACTTCATTTCTGAGCCATATGTTGGAAGAAAGCTATTTACCTTCAAGAGACATCAAGTGACCAAAATAGTGGGACTAATCACAGGGCACATCAGTTTGAAGAGGCATCTTCATAAAATGGGAATGACAAATGACCCATTCTGTAGGCTTTGTGAGGAGGGAGAGGAGACTCCCATTCATCTTATACAAGAGTGTCCACGACTTGCACAAGGGATGGACGAGATCGCCGTGGAGTCACTGGGAAAAGGAAAAACCCTGGAGGAATATATTTACAAAGTTTTTATGTATTTGTGCAAATTTAAATTATTTTCTATAAATAAAGAAGTTAGCTCCTAGATAGTCTATTACCGGCTGATACCGGATTCAGTTCCGGTGAGGTGGGGCTAATCTAGGAGCTAAACAAACAAACAAACATTTTTATTATAAAGTCAATAATAACCACAAAACAATAGCTGCAAAGTTTAGAAATATGCACTTAAATAATTTAAAAATCAGATATTCAGTTCTTGATAGTACATAATACATTAGGTATATATGAGTAAATAAACTCCGGATCCTCAAAATTTCAAAAGAATATGTACAGTCTGGAATATGTAATCATTTAAACTCTGTAGGTTTTCAAAACATTTATCTAAATTTACATCTTTCAAACATTTAAAAAAAAAAAAAAAAAAAAAAAAATTGAATTTGAGTCCTTCACAAAAGGACACGAGTCTCAAACACAATTGTATATTTTGACGTGACATGGAGTTGTTCTCAAGTTTCAGTCAGTTGTGACACTCTGTACGAGTGTGAAAATACTAGAAATCCACAAAACATCCTTTCCTTCAAACTATTAATGTTATTATAACTAGTCAAGTGCCATCCTTCATTGGATATATGTAATTGAATTGTATTGATACAAATAATGAGGACTGAATACACAGAGCTGGGATTTCCTACCGTACTCTTGACTTACGAAACCCTTGTTCTATGGTTTAAGTAAATAAATTTTTAAAAGGTCAATTTAGGTAGAAGCAGAAAGGTTTTAATTTTAAATTAAATTATATAGCTGATAGAGATGTTAAAGTAGAGGCTACCAAATGATTTTTTTTTTTTTTCATTTCTGAATCAAACTCAACTATATCTAATTATGTCGACGACAAATTTCCCAACACTACTCATCCATTGAGTTAAATTTAATTATTGTAAGTAAAAAATTGAATTGAACAGGACTCTTTAAATAAGAAACAGTTTTAACCCCATTGAGGGTCTCCTGTTCTTTTTTTTATAATTTTTTTACATCCATATTATAAATGGTAGTCACTGTATTCACCCAGAGCTAAAACAACAGCAAAATGAATAAAAAAAAGTTCTGTTGTTGTTCTTGAAGATCCAATTTGGCCGGACAATTACAACATATGATTCTAGAAACAAACCTTCTCCTATTTCTATCCCTACTACACACTATTTGACTATAATAAATTGTCTAAAGTTTATATCCATTGTATATATATATATGTATATGGTTATACCACCATTATGTACAATAAACAAAGTGGCTTAGGTGTGCTCTCTATGTAGTTATGACTTTTTGCTTTTTATTAAGTGCATAAATTATATATAAATTACGATTACCAGGAATGGAAGTTGTTTCATACCTTCATAAGACCAAAGGCATATTAGCAATTCTAAAGAAACAAACATTAAAAGTTTATATGTTTCTATGCATGCATGGTAACTTAAGTATATACATATGTATGTACATACTTGTATCATCTATCGTCTTCATAAATATTTTCCAAGGAAGAAACCTACACAAACATTCATTTATGTGTTTATTCTACCCCAAGCCTGGCTTGTAGAAAAACAAAGGATGCAATTTTTATCTATCAGAAGGAAGGAAGGAAAGAAAGAAAGGGGGGAAAAAGTGAGTTCATTTGTTCCTTCATTCCCTAGCTCGACCGGCGCGCTGCTCATTCTTTCCTTACACTCTTATCAAACCGGCTTAGTACATACATCACAAGATTTGAAAAGTATACTTTTTTAAGTTAGTGTTATATTACACCCTGTATTATCGACATTGTCCTTAGAAATGTCGGCACTTTTCTAGTTAATGAGTCCCATGATTTTGAAGAGAATAAAGGACCGTTCTTTCATAGAGGCAGCAACGAGCTCATAAGGAATAAGATAGAAAGATAAATACCCCTCGGGGGGAGAAGGTAAGTTAAGTCCAGGGATTCAAATCCATGCTTCTGATTCCGTCTCGGAAAGTAGTAGAATGTAACCAATGCCGAGAGAGAATACCATTAATATCGAGTTCCTCTCTCCGGATTCAATTTGACACAAACAACGTTCTTGTCCAGAATTCCCATTAATCTATTTGGAAACGTTTCCATTCTAAAGCCATTACTTAAATTTTTCCTCAATTGTTACACTCGTAAGAAGCGGTATTCTTTGCTCCAACGTTTTTTTCGTCTTCAAAATACAATTAAAATTGGCATTGATGGTATTCAATTCATGGCATCATTTTTAAACAACTCCTTGAGATTTCCCCACAGAGAAATTATTCCCATGAATACCGTTTATAAAACTATTGATAGTGTTGAAATGTTCAACATAGTAAACTACTGCTTCTAACCAAGTTTCCTTTACGTGCAGTAGGTGGTAAGGTAATTTTGCAAGAAGCAGTGTAGCTTCGTTTCCTAGCACCAGACTTCAAAAAAAGTTTTTTGATAACTGATATAAGAAGATTGGTATTCCGAAATTGTTGACGACATATCTGAGTGGTGACTTGGTCAATGAATAGCGAGAAAGAACGTGTTTTCAGAGTTATTTCTCCAAGAACTTGACAAAATTCGGATTTTCAACAGTGCGCAACGGGATACGATTGAAAGAAAGAAACAAACTTTTTAACGAGATTTGTAGTGAATTCCGATTCACTTGAGTCATTATTCACTGAATAACACTTGTTGAGCACCTCCATATTTCATATATGGCATCGGCGTTTCGTAAGTGTCTAAGCATAGAAGCATACAGACGAACAACACTTTTTCTATATTGACATAGGCGTCAGGTCAATACTTTGGTTTGGTTGTCGTAGCTTCAGACAGACTCACTCGCCTACGTGGTTGGAAATCCAGGATATTAATTTACTCTCACTAAACATTCTTGTATAAGTCCCAACGGCGCTAATACTGTTTGTGTATTTGTTTGTAATAACTACAGGAAGTACTCAAAGAATTACGAAGGAAGAAAATAACAACAACTACAAAAATGATAACAGCTTGATAAAATAATATTATTATGCAGGGTATCAACTAACATGCATTTTGAGTACTACTCGCACGCTTTAAAATGCCGCGTGCGAGATTTTGTGGAGTTGGCTCTTCGAACAGTAATTTTTGTTTTCCAAAGCTGTTATTATTTTTCCTTTATTACTGAGGAGAGAACATCTACCTCATAGTAAAGATCTCGCATAAAAGAATACATGCATTAAGGTTAATAAAGCAAATAAAATGTAAACAAAAAGGGCTCAAGTCCTCGTATAACTATTATTATTTAAAAATATATAATTTCCTGACATTAATTTCACTTAATTTTCTGCCTCTCATCTATGTTATACATACATAATGTTATTATTTATTATTGATGTCTTCATTTGTATATATGTATAAGGAAGAATAGCAGCTTGAAGCTCAGTAAAACGTCATGACAGCTCAAGCTGCTTCCCTCTCAACATTCATTTAATTGTCAGAGTTACCAAGTTGATGATTTTCTCTTTCTTTTTATTTTACACACCCCATTTGCATATTATTTACATTCCTATGTATGTTTGACCGGCGCGCTACTCGCATCTTCCCCTCTTCGTCTTTTTCAATAAATTTATTAGATCAAGTAACTTCTTTTTTTTTCGAATAATAATTTGATAAGCAATAGCATTATAGATTAACTCCATATGAGTTGACTGTAACATCATCTCCACACTTTATAGACAAATGGTTTATAAAACAAACTCAAACGTTCATTTTTTCTTCTTCTGAAATGCATTTTTTTTTGCCTCTAAATGAAAAGGCCATACCATATACATATATACTTAAATGATTAATCGATATAAATCATCTTTTGATGTTCATTTATTTCAAAATTGCATTCAGGATTTATTTCTCTACACGTACATTTATCAAGGTTAACAAAACCCTTGCATCATTCCAATTTTCCACCCTTTTCAAAAAAGGTTAACACATTTCAAATAAATAAATTTAGATATATTAGATTGTAATCCATTGGGATTCCCTTTGCCAAAAGGATGTCTACATATACATATGTACAATCAAAATGCACTCGTTGATAGATTTTTCTTCATCTTGTAAAGTGCATATAATTTTCATTATAATACATGGTCCAAACACTACCAAAATACCTATTAAGGGCCCACTTGTCCCTTAGAGATACCATTGTTGCTCCAAGTAGAGTCATAAGTACTTTTAGGGATTATGATACTTGAGCAAGAAATGCATGTAACCCTAAAGCAAAACTAAATAAATTTATTCGCCATTGGAAGGCAAGATTCTACAAGAAATCTCGTTTTCCCACTCATACACAAATATACAAGGTATTTAATTTCTTTGCCATTTAACAATTTTCTCTTTCCTTTCCCACTATAACCTAACTGACCGTACTCGAATAAGCTGTGAGCAATTTTATAAAATTTAGTAAATGAAGAAAGGTTTGGTGAGTCTTTGGTGAAGGTTTCAAAGCAAGGAAACTTGATACTCATGAAAGACATCAACACTCTAAACTCTAAACAGTTCAAAATAGAAATAAGATGATTTATCATTACAACTCTTCCTAATGAAATATATTTAAAACAACACACGCTCGACCTCTTCTTCCATGTTTGGTTGTGCATAAGTATTATGTACTTTCCTTGTTCCTGCATGTACAAAGTAGCTGTTGTCATCTGATAATGTTCAAAGGAAAAAGAGCAAGAGAGAGAGAGAGAGGAAGAGAGAGAAAGAATGCAAAATGAGTAATTTATGGAAGCAATGTATATTTGGGATGACATTTGACAGTAAGATTTATGAGCGAAAAAGAAAAATTGTTTTAAAGGAGCAGAAGCTCCTGCCTGCCTCTTACTTACACTCCTTCGACAAAAAAAAAAAAAAAAAAAAAAAGAAATAGAAAGAAAATAAGATGTTGTTTCATTGAGTGACTTTGAAAAATTGTTTACTTCTTTTTATTTTTGAGAAGAAGTCACTTTTATTACATATATATATATATATATATATATATATATATATATATATATATATATATATATATATATATATATATATATATATATATATATATATATATATATATGTATGTTGTTTATATAAACAAACTTCAAAAATGGTTTGAATAACAAAGCTACAAAAGTTGCTTGCCACACAACTCAACGCTCTTCTCTTCCCTTTGTCAACATTCCCACGCAACCTACCCTTCATTGATAATGAAGAGTACATATTATTATTATTATTACATTAAACTCTTCAAATCAATTTATCATCTCCTTTATTTTTTACTACTCCTATTCTTATTATTATCTTCTTCTTCTTCTTCTCTCTCCTTCTCAATAATCCATTATTAATTAATTAACTATTTATAGCATATTGATATCCTATTTCCCAAAATTTATTTTCATTTAAAAAAAAAATAAAAGACTTTTCTTCTAATTTTGATATTTTAAACTCATTAATCTTTTTTCTTTCTTTCCTCCCTTTTTACGGCCAAAAAAAAAAAAAAAAAGAAGAAGAAGAAAAATAATCGTTATGTCTATTAATTAATCATTGGAGATTAATTTAATTAAACTTATATAAATATATATATATATATATATATATATATATATATATATATATATATACTAATGTGTTTTCATTTGTGGTTAAAAGAATGATATATATTTATAAATTAATGTACCTACCTACCTATATATATACATGCTGGAATGGGTAAATGAAAAAATATACATAGTTTATATACTTTAGAATATAGTGTAAGTGACCAAGCCCTGGATAAATAGAAAGAAAGAAAGAAAGAAAGAAAGAAAGATTGAATACAGACTAATCTATCATTAGAGAGAGAGAGAGGTTCAACTCAATAAATCAAACACTGTGTTACATCTCAAATGCATATATATATATATAGATTATAGTTCATATATCATGACTGTATATAGTTAATGTCATCAATCATATGTGACGTCAGAGTTGTTTTCATATAATAAACAACTTCTTCTTTTTTTTTTATGTTCACGAAGGAAGAAAAAAAAAAAAGAGGTATCATTTATCAACTTGGTATCCATTATGATTATGTAGTAGTAGTGGTAGTCGTAACAGTAGATAGAGAGACAAAAATAACTACAGTTTAACCCTCAGTTTGCGAGGTCTCTGAGTGGGCTTTTGATGGAATAAAGTACTCCTTTTCCATTTGGATGAACGATTGATTTGCTACGTAATTCTAATTAAACTTATTATTAAGTTTAAGACGGCAACTCTAGACCTGTTACATTGTACTTTGGTACAACAGTGAAGCCTTGTAGTACGAGCACTTCTCGTAATACAAAGGTTGTACTGTATTATGTACAAAGTTTGTAGTATTGTATTAATAATCAATTCGGTAGGTTTTATCGTAATTGACTCAAACCAATCTCCTTCTCCTCCCCCCCCTCCTCTTTTTTTTCTTTTTGACATCCATAAATAATCATACTGTACTGACTGTACCCCTCCCCCCTCCCTTACACCACCACCACCACCAGCAACAATATCAAAAAGGAGAAAAAAAAAATATGAGACAGGACTGATTTATCGACGTCTTTTAACGCGTCGTCCACTCCTTTTTGTCAATAACATTTTGTTGTTGTTGTTGTTGTTGTTGACTGGACCAACTAATAGCACGGTACGAGACCACCTGATAATTTATACACGTAATCATATAATTATACACATTGAGTGTGTGAGTCAATATATATCTATGTTGTACATATGTTTATGAGGGTAGAGTGGACATTAGATTTATTTCTGTACCTTTAAAGTTCAGAAAACAGAGGATCTTGTATAACAAAAAGCTTGTACTCTCAAAGATATAATGAAAGAGACAAAAATAAATATGATGTACCATGCACAACGTGCAGTTCCCATTATTTCTTTCATTTAATAAAATGTCTTGAGCAATTGGTCGATTCAGCAATTAAATCCATCTATAAATTGAATCTTTTCTTCAAAGTGACAAAATAAACTCTTAGATACTTTAACTTAATGCTAAAGGAAAGTTTCACAGTTTATCAACAGCTAATTAGTGTTCAACGTTATGATCAACGTTAATAACTGTCAAAAACAAGACATAAGGAGGAAGTGTTTATGAATCATCCAAGATGGCTGACTGACTTATGATTGATGACATCAAGTAACAAAGTAGAATGGCCCATCAGCTTGATCATTCACTCATGTTGCTCCTAATATCAGGACATTTTGACATGCTGCTGCCCACAAAAAATAATTATTTCTTCAAAATGTATGTACATATCAAAGTTTCGTTTAATCTATGATCATCTATCACTATTCGGATAGTGGGTCGTTATTTCAAAAAAAAAAAAAAAAAAAAAAAATGAGGGCTGTAGATATGATGGGAGATCATCACTTTGTATTTACTCTTTCATCATTACACAATAAATGCCCAAAATCTATGTACATATATTTAAAAAAAATAACAAAAAAAAAAAAAGATTTATAATCGATCGTTTGGTTTTATTGTAAGGTTATTAATGAGCCCAGCTTTTCGCAAATCATTTTGGGTCTCATAAAAAATAGATATACATAGATTTTTATGTACATGGTTCTATGTCTATTTATAACCATTTATCCAAATATACATATACATAACTAGGTACATGTATATGAAACATGAAATACAATTGAGATTTTGATGATTGAATCTTTTTTTTTGTTTTAATGATACTGTATTTTATAGTCATGCCTGAATCTTTTAAAACAAAAAGAGTTTGCAATGATTTGTTGTATTGTGCCTGTCTCAGAATTATCATTACTCAATACTTATAGAGGAAGTGTGGATTTAAGAGTAATGTTTCAACATATACGTAAGTAAAGTCCCCCATTTTTTATAGGACCAGTTATCAAGAGATTTTTATCTCACCAGCCTTAATTTAATTTGCTTTGTGTCACATTTTTAAATTAATATCTACTTCTTCATTCTTGAGCCCTTTTGCGCCTCACGTCTCTTTGTCCTTTGTCATGAATCCTATTTCAAATAGCCAATAGTTTGTGCAAAAATTTTAAATGCAAAAAAATAATATTTTATAAGGTGTTGAGTCAGGACCTACAGGGTGCACAGACCACCTGTGTCACAAAAAAAAAAAAAGATTAAAATAATAGAAGCAGAGACTCTGACCCGCCAACTTCTCGAACAATTGCCTTAATGGACATCCTGCATAGCTGTTGTCTCTAAATTACGTCTCATGGAGTCCTAGAGTTCGAGTAATTGTTATGTTGTCGCTCTACGTGCAGATTCCATGGAGGGTTCCCTGACTTTTCCAAAATTCTGGAACAATTTTCTTCCATGTTAAGTTTAAACAAACTATGTAACAAACTGCCAAAGTGTCTGCATTTGCCCAAGAGAGCCATCCAAAGTAGCGGCATATATAGAATGCACACTCTGTACCTATTTGCAATATTCAAAAAAATAATTCGAATGGGTTCGACTCTCGTAAAAAGTGAAATAAAAGTACATTGGCCTTATAGATAAATTGACCGAATTTTTTTAAAGCATGTAGATTGTATTTTTGAGTATTTCTAAATTATCTATTTTGATACAACTCACCAATGACTCAATAACATCGATATATATATATAGCCTCAGTTCCACCATGCTGCTTACACTGAGTATTTGAAGATGTATTTTTTTTGACAGCTGTTTTTTTGCCTTTTTTTTCAAATCAAATCAAAGACTTTAAACAAAATAATGAGAATAGTTTTTTTAAATGATCCATAAATGTCTTTTTCACTACTGATATTTGAAGCAAAGATTTTTAGGAATAGGGAATATCTGTATAAAGTATAACTACGTTCTGACCAGTTTATTTATCATGTTTGAACTTTGATTATTCCACATACAAACATAGAGTGATGGATACTTGTTGGTTCCTATAGTTCCTATAGACATGGATGGTTAATTCAGTAATTGATGATGTCTTCCGTGTGTGTGTGGGGGGGGGGGATAGAGGGGGCTGAAAGTCCAGAAATGGGTTCACTATCCTCCATGTATTATGTTGAAAGAGAAAAATGAGGATACATCGAAGAAGGGGGAGAGAGAAAGAAGAAGAAGAAGAAGAAGAAGAAGAAAAACGGAGCAATACTAACAAATACTAATGGACATTTATATATTTTCCATTCGCGTTGACGAAAAAAAAAATAAAATAATAATAAATAAAATACCAAGATAAATAATGGTTATTTTTTTCTGGTTGATTGGCATTCATTTGTTATGTGCTCCCTGCAACGCATTTCTCTTTTTGGTCTAACAAATATAAATATATACATACATATATATATATATATTTATAAAAGTGTGTAGATGAAAATTGAATTTTAGTTATGTCAAAGTGAGGAATGATGTTTGCTTGCCTACTGTATCTGCTATTGACACATTCTCTCTCTCTCCCCCCCCCCCCCCTCCTAACCACCAAATACATATTTCAACAACATTTATTAACAAATTTATTATTGTTCTTTTTTTGGAAACATATCAAGAAAAAAGAAAGAAAGAAAGAAAAACTCTTATACAGGCCGCAGATTTTTTTTCTTTTTTTTTGTTCAATGTAATTTCTCAAAAAAATTGGAAAAACTCATTTTACATTTAATTTAATATTGATTTTTTTTGTATGTATTGAAGAGTTATTAAGACTCTACGGATCGGTTTGGACTTGATTTTAGTTTTTTTACGATTACATGGCATTAAGAAGGATCAATATTAAAGGGAAGCAGAGTGGTTCTTGTATCAATTTAAGATCGAGTGAGTTGTTGTAGAGCAAGGGAGAAGCCCCAACAAAATCCTTTGAGTTTTTTAATATATTTTTAAATACAATAAAATCCCCTTTGGTGATCCATTCCAACTAGAGATGGGAAACTGGGACTCGGTTTCCACGTAAGGTTCATTCAATTTCTAAACCTTTGTGTCGAGTCAGACTCCATATTAAAAGACTCAAACTTGAATAAAAAGATTCGAATTGAGGGACATTCAAATATCTTCCTTTATTTGTAAATTAAAAAAAAAAAATTACATATTTCTATTTACACGAATGTATCCATGATGACAACTGAATCCGAAATAAAAAAAAAAAAAAAACAGAAACATACCGTCCCATTAAACTACAAAAAGCTCAAACTCCTAGTAATCAAAATGAAAAGACTTGACTATGAACTATAAGGAGCTCAAAGGCACACAAAAATAACTAGACCCGAACATGTACATACCCAAAAAACACGCTTGAACAACTTTTAAGTTTTGAATCATGGAATGGATCCACAAAATGTGACTGACTAGTCGGGTTTTTTTTTTTTTTTTTTACTTTGAAAGAAAGAGTCACGTAAAATAAAAGGATTCCTTTTGTGTTTAAATATGAAGGGAAAAAACACACACTTGTATGCAAAATGCACTTCCTGTATTTTCACAGCAGCCCTGGCAAAGGTATGGATAGAAACTACATCATATTCACGTGCCCTCTGAGTGATCTAATGAGCACATTGATTCAATAAATCATGCTGTGAGATCTACATACATGTGAGATTGTACATAGACATTACTCGGTAATTGCTATATTCACTTTTTCTTTTTTCGAGTGTAGGCTTTACCACCATCACTACATACATACATACATATAACTTCTTCATTCTCCTCTTCATCATCATTTTCCACTGGAGGTCGACTTAGTTGAATGTGTATGTACATGTTTATTTATGATATGGATAATTTATTACCTTCGAAAAATTAAGATATATATATATATATATATATATATGCGTACCAACCTATTTCTTAATAGAAAATATTTGTAAACATACCAACAAATGTATTTATTATTTATGTAAATATAATCCGTTGCACACACCGCCTAATATCAAATTATATTAACGAAAAAAAATAAATAAATAAATAAAATGTCAAGGAAGAGGTTGCGTGGAAATTCTTCATTTTAAAACTAATACACGCTCTGCATAGAATTGAAAATTAATAAGACTTACCTATATATGTATTTAAGTGTATAAGATATTTGAATAAATATAATAATAATAATAATAATATTCCCTACATGGACAAGTAGTAGGTAGGCTTGAATTACCTTCTTTTTTTATGAAGTTAAAGTATTAGGTGTGACGAATTGAATTAAAGGAAATTTATGGCTTAAATATTTCAAGTGAAGTAGAGGAGAGAAGTACTGAGTGAGGGGGGGGGGGGGAGAGAGAGAATCATAAATAGGAGTGAAATTATAGCATACGATATGAATTTTTTATTTTTTATTTAATGACGCAGAGAAAGAAAAACCCTTATTAAAAAAAAATATTAATACAAAATAGGAAATAGGTGAGTAACTAGTAAGGGAGTCATGCAATTTTCTAATTTGGAGATTGGAAAGTAGATTTACTTCATTTTGTATGTATTCATAAAATATAGGTACAATCTATGATGACAAGAAAAAAAAAAAAATAGACGACTCCTAATACTGATATCTAATGTAATAAGGTGTGATAAAGGAAGATTAACGTCCTTATATATATATGTATTTACTCAACAAGAAACCAAGTTTATTTGAAATATTTCAAAAATGAGTGTGAACTGCACTCATATTCTTGAAGACATTCTCTTTCGTTTGTATTAATAGGTTATTTTGATTATTTGAATAACGACTCCAATATAATTGATACTTATTTATAGGAAAAAAATACTGGCCACAATCAAGAAAAGAAAACATCTGGTGTTTCTGACTATATAGTTACTATTACTATGATTCATGGGCAGCATCAAAGTGCATTAAATTGATTTTTAATAGTTCTACAACAGATAAACTGGTTTTAGCAAACTACTACTAAATAAACCTCCGGGGCTATGAAAAAGATGAATGTTCTTTTAGGATCCATATCGGCTCCTTGTGCAGTCAACACATTTATCCGATTGCTCTATTGGATAAACAGCAATAATCCTTAGTTTCTCGATATAAAACGACATTTTAGTAAAAACCGTGCGGCATAGGTCTGTAAATGACTCCTAAATATTTGGCCGTTATATTTATGAAGTAAAAAAAAACTACTTACAAGTGGATTTTCTCCTTTTCAATATTTGAAAATAAACAACTTGCTTTCTTGTTGACTTGACACATATACGAGTGTTAAAATGCAGAGCAACAAATTTAGCAATTAAATTGAAATTAGTGGGAACATCAGAAGAGCCTCCAATAACCTCAGAACATGATCATGGAGTTCACCTGATCTCACCCTTCTTAAACTACTAAATCCACCATTTCCTGAAACTTTTGAATTAATAAACAACCTCTTCAAATTCCCCCTTCTAAGACTTCAAATCCCACTTTTCATCCTAGATTATCGACCTTGGGCAGTTTCAGAGGCCTACATGGTATAGCTAATATTCGTTTTGGAGTCAAGTTACCCTTAGCCTCCATTGTCCTCCTGGCCCTATTGTGATGTTCATTTAAACAAACAAAAGGTATAGAGGGGTCCGCGCCATGCATTTATGGATAGATTTAAACTGTGACAATGTAAGACCATCTGATTTTTAATTTTAATAGCAACAATTATTTTTCTGTAATTATTATTGACTAAATTAATTATTTTAGTAACTGTTTTGAAAATTGAAAAAAACAAAAACACGTTGGCATATTTATTCCTCATAGTAGTATATAGGTTAAACATACATAAGTTATATAAAAATAGAGATATCTCACATTGAGTTAGCTAATTGAACACTACAGCATATTTTGTTAGTATAACATTTTTTCCATCCTTAATTGAATGATTTAAGGATTTTTACGATCCATAGAGATACATTGCCAAATAGATTAAATAATCTGCGTACAATGACACATACCTTCTATAGATACATTATTTTCCATACCATAAAAGGAGTTTGCGTACAAAGTATTCATATACATATGTAATCAATCACATTACAATCACGGTTTTTAGTCAAATCAATTAATTAAATCCAAGGTTTTCGTCAAAAATAAATAATAGTAACATATTTTGAATTTATTACATTCAGCTCAAAAATGAATAATAATAATAATTATGGTTAACAAATTTCAGCTCAATGATATCATCAAAACATCCACAAATTCATATGTATTTACTTGTCTATCAACTGTCTATTTGTGGACTCATGTTCCTTATTATTAATCTTCAGGTTGATTTGTTTAAAGAATAGCAGGTTGAACTAACTACCAATTAAGTTTTGATCTTTTTTTTCCCGTTGAATTCAAATTATATTCCTCTTTTCACCTTTGAGTTTTATGAAGGGAAGGGGGGATGACTAGGAATGTAAAAAATATGCAAATGGGGTGTGTAAAATAACAAGAAAGAGAAAATTATCAACCTGGTAACTCTGACAATTAAATAAATGTTGAGATGGAAGCAGCTTGAGCTGTCATGACGTTTGACTGAGCCTCAAGCTGCTATTCTCCATTACATATATACAAATGAAGACATCAATAATAAATAATAACATTATGTATGTATACCATAGATGAGAGGCAGAAAATTAACTAAAATTAATGTTAAGAAATTATATATTTTTAACTAATAATTATTATACGAGGACTTGAGCTCTTTTTTGTTTACATTTTATTTGCTATACTAACCTTAATGCATGTATTCCTTCATGAGAGATATTTACTATTAGTTAGATATTGTTTTCCCCTCAGTAATAAAGGAAAAATGATAACAGCTTTGGAAAACAAAAAAGTACTGTTGTTGTAAGTGCCAACTCCACAAAATCTCACACGCGGCATTTTGTATATTTTTTACATTCCTAGGGATGACTACCTTACCTCTTACCCTTGGGGAAGCACCATCCCCTCCCACCCTCTTACGTTCCTAAAACAATGGCGTATTCATTGTATATAGATTGTAAATTTCTGTACTTTTATAGGCTACTATATCTAAATAGATATTTGACAGGATATCATTGTGGATCGTCAAGCTGGATCTATTCCGCTAACAAATCCAATGACTAGGCAGAAGTACATAACTCAAAGGGGGTTGAGTTAATGATGATAATCAAATGAATATTCTTCTACAACCCATATTCTTACCTTATACATACATAGTTTTACTAGGAATTTACATTGTGATAAAAATAATAACACATAGTAGTACTACATATTACAAGTTTTGAGCTCAGCAGGGGACTTTTTTTTTTTTTGCAATTATGATTATACAGCAATATTCTTATTATTCTTAATATGATTTTTTCCCCTTCAATTGTCTATAGAAAAACTCATTGAAAGCATATATATTTAAATAGCTTGCAAAGGTGGTGGCTAAGACCCATGGACTATTATTCACAACACAATCATCACCGTTGTATGATAATTTATGTTCTACTAAAACCCCAAGAGAAGACACAAAGCACTCTTCTGGCCCTGTCTGCTTCACCGTCCTTCTTATCTACTGATTAAATCAAATACCAATGTATGTTATATATATACTCTTATCGATGAATTTTTTATAAATAAAAGATTCTATTTCAGATTAAGGAAGAAAAAAAACAACACACACGCACACTTCAATTGTAAATTGAAAGCTTGGATCAAAGAGTGAAAGAAAGTCAATTTCATCAAAATATGTATGTATAAAAAAAAATATTCATTGATTTGAAAGTCGTTGTGTATTTTTTTATTTTATTATTCTGCATATATATTAAGTGTATATATATTTGATTTTTTGAATGGGCAGCTAAAAAGTGTGAAATTCTCAAGAGGTCGTTAAAATAGTTGTACATAGAGTCTGTTTGAAAATAAGGGATTTAAGTTCCTACCATGGTTTTACAGGGGACATTTGTCAATATCATAGTACATAACACAAAGGGTAAAAGAATTTGACAAGACCTGGACTAAATGATTTTTAGATAGACAGATACTGTGGAGAATTTTTGTTTCTATTGATCAAAAGGTTAGTCATTATATAATATTTAATTTTTTAACATTATCTTATATATCTTAGATGTGTTAGGATATGGAAGTGCCAATCAATGAGCATTATGTTTTTATTTAATAAATTCATTCTTCTCTTTTTACTCAGTGATTTAAAATCTCTTAAAATTACCTGAATTATATATGTACATAAAAGTATACTCCAGACATTAAATTGAGGTGTCCTTCCCAATTTTGAGGTCTATTTTGAAGAAATAAGGTTCTTCCTTATTCGGAAAGACATAGTTTTCCAACAGTCATGAGCAAGTTGTATGGAGGATTTAGGGGATTCGGTTAGAAATATTGTCTTTCTAAAAACTGTTTAGGTCATTCCATGTGGCTTGAAAACTTTACCCCTTTCTCGCATGGAAGGGATTTCAAGCTATTTAAAATTTAACCCTTAATTGTGAGTTTCAAAGACTCCCTGTCCTGTTTTATTTTTGACATACTATGAATGTACATATGTAAAATAAAATAAATAATCAAATCGAGTTAAAGTTCAATCGCTTTGTTTTTATATTACATTATTGTTATTTTATTTTATCGTTATGTGAACACTGGATTCAGAAAATAAATTAAACAGTACTCGTAACGCAACATTAATTTTGCAAAAGAATTTATATATATATATATATAACTTCGCTACCAACCTTTTTCTCAAGAGTCAATTCTTTTCAATCTGACAGGGTCTGGTTGTAAGGAGACTTCATACTAATTTCATGAGCCTGCAATATGTGTAAACCCATAATTTAATGAGGGGCATGTTGTTGTGTTCCAAATTGATTGATGCATTTACATGCATGTATATCAAAATTTATCTTTTGGGCATCACTCATGGTTAGATACTTTGGAAGATTGATATCTTATGTATATTAGAAAATTACATACCCACATTCCACGATATTCAGAGCAATATCTATTTCACACACCTCAAATAAACAAATTATTTCCTTCAAAGATTGATACTAATTAAAAAAGAAAGTAAAAACATGTAGAGTCTCAATTGGAAGATTGCAAAATGAACAAAAAGGTTTAAGAAAAAGAAGCAAGATAGACGTTAGATTCTTTTTCTTTAGTTATTTCCATTTATGTACATATATTTGGAATCACCAGAGTGCTCTCAATAACTTTAAATTTACGCCTTTGGATCTCTAATTAACACTTCTGCTGGATCCGTACTTGCCCTTCAATTCTTATTTACTAAGGGATATAAAAGTGTAACCCTTACAATAACTGGGCCTCGAATGAGTACGGCTTTATTATTCTTCGTTACTCGTACCCTTGGTCAAAATCCTTCTTTTCGACACTTTGTAAAATAATAAAGAAAAAACAATTATGAAATGGACTTGGAGCCCTGATAAACTTTATTGACTTATGTAGTTGGTATAAGGCAGATAATTCTGTTCAAGTCTTGATTCTTGGCTGACTCATTAGAGGAAAAAATATTCTATTTCAAATATAAGTAATTTGTACAACGAGTCCAATGCTTGACTGCTTATAATGACTCTTCTATATGCATGTATGTATTTAAAAATATACTTTATCAATATGAAAATTCCAATCCTTGGCAAATTATTTATTATTTAAACAGAAAGCACAACTTTTTTACCTACTACTTTACATACTCTTTTTCAAAATGACTCAGCACGTTTTGTGTTTTTTTTTTGTTTCTGTAAGGGGTTAGAAATGTAAATTAAAATTTGAAAATAAGCCATTAATTTAACTTTTGCATGTATATATATATATGAGTACATACACTAGACACTGAGAGAGAAAAAGGAGAGGAAAAAAAAAGTAAGTGTCAACTTTTCTTTTCCTGCTGATTGAGATAATTTTCAATCATAATCCATCAAAAAATATCCAATTTCTTTTTTGTATTTTGAGTGCACCCATGGTGAAGAAAACAACAAATATAATGAATAATATATTTTTACTAATAATTTTATTTTGTAAGAGTCAGGATATGTACATAGCTAAATATGTATATATATTTTTTTTTAAATATAAAAGAAATTGCATTTTCTCAATATAATGAAATAACAAAATATCTGACGTGGGACTGTTCAAAAAAAACAAAAAAAACATGCATGGAGTCTATGCATGCTTTAATGAATACAAAATTTGAAAATCACTATTTTATCCTTTGTTCTTGTTTATTTTTACTTGTAAATACTTTACTTTTAAATTGTCATTAGTTCTAAAATTTTGACATCCTATTCAAATTCTAAAAGACTCATCCGGTATCGAACCCACAAATCTGTCTCACTGAACAAACATTAGCCATGATTTCATCATGGCTATCAAACATTGGCAACATCTAACTTGACTTTTAGCTCAACGAGTTTTTATTTCATCTCGAAACCTCGACATTAAAAGAAAGAAAAAAAAGGAAACATTTGACATGAACAAAGAGTAGGAATGTTTAGCTTTGGGATGCTGGGGTACTTTAGGGTAAGTGAAGAAGTTTTAATGCCCTTTTTGAATTAATATATATATGTTAATTGAAAAAGACTTGAAAACAGCTGATCGTAATATACGTTGAAGGGTTTTTTGTCTCATAAGAGACTTTTATTCCAAGTACATGTCAACTGTCTTCAACAATTATTTTTATTGGCGATCCTCATTCCTACAATTTAAAAAAACAAAAAAAAAAAAAAAAACATTATATAATAAAAGCAATGTTATCGTTATAAGATGTAACTAAACCTTTCAGGTACAACATTAAGTTGTCAAATAATTTCCTCCATGCCTTGTGTAGGAAAAAAATAAGTCTTCTTCGCTAATCTCACTGATTTTTTGAGACAAGGGGCCCTCTACACACACCGTCACAAGAACATCATATACTAATTTATCAGGATATACAAAACAATTATTTTATTCATAAATTGGAAATGGATTTTATTGATGAGAGAACGTCTCCTAAGTCTTCACAGTTAGAAAACTATATAGTTCATTATTAGGTACAACAAAGACTTTATTCATTCAATGACAAGAAACTATAGTTTTAAACAACTTTGATTGTATCTAATAACGAAGCAGCAATTGTTCCTATCCTACAATGTTCTAGCCATTTTTAAATTTGATGAAATGAATGAAACGTTTAATGTCTATAAAAATAGAAAATAGTTGAGATTTAATGAAAAATAATGCTCAAATAGTGATGACGTTTGTCCTAAGAGAAATAAGAGCAGTCAAAGATACTTAAAGTTTTATAATCTATCAAAAAAGTCTTAAAAATTGGAAACTTTTTCAGAGACTGTTAATTGAAACAGAGCAAGACAAAAGTTATTTTATGTTCCATATTTTATGAACTGAATGACTTTAGTTCAAATCAAAGAGTCTGAATTGTTGAATAAAAACTACAATGCAGTAATCAGAGACAATACTAACTCTAATGCCCCTTAATTATATGTAAACTCAAGATATAAAATGGAATTTGACAAGGTACAACAAGCTTCTAGTTTATTTGTGATTATTTTTCATTTGGAGAATATATTTTTATGTAGTCTATGAAAAGTGTACATTAACTTTTTGATGTAAATTTATTGGAGTGAAAATGACTCAAGAAATGTTAGAAAAAACTACACTTGTGTGCTTACATGACCAAACCGGGCAAATAGCCAGATTTTATTAATGATTTCTCTAAAAATTAATTTATCAATACATATATATGTATGTATGTTTATATTTGGAAAATCCTTCCTCTAAAAAAAATGTACGTAACTCAATCATCAATTTCCTTGAAAGGCAAAAAAAAAAAAAAAAAAAAAAAAAAAAACTTCTCATTTTCTTAACTTATTTATGGGATAAAGATAGTTATTTAAGAGTCATTTTTTGAGTGTTCGAGTAAAGTCTTTGAGACTTTGATTCCTTCCATATCTGTCATCAACAAATTGTTTTCGAGGTTATAAAGTTAGCTCAAGTTTCTTGAATCCCAATTTTTGCATCTCTTATATGTTAACATTAGCTGATGAGTGAATAGATTTATTTTTACATAATGAGAGTTAAATATTTTTTCACTCTTTCTAACTATTAAAGTTATCAATTCAGTCATTATTATTACTATTATTAAATTTCATTTATATTATTCATGAAAAGAAAAATGATACTCAAAGAAAAAATATAATTTTTCAAATAAAGGATGTTTGTAGGTGAGTCTAAAGTATTCAAACTTGGATCTTTTGATGTCAACTCTCCTAGTCGTGTCGCAAGTCTTTTCACACAAAATTAAAGCTCAAAATATTATTTTAAAAGTCCAAGTTGGGTCTGAAGACTCATTTTAATGGGAATTAAAGTACAATTCGAGTCGTGAGTTCAAATTCTCACATCTATTTTTTGAACATTAAACTGTTTATACTAACAAGGGACTATTAAATATTTTGCTGATGAATGATTCTGGAATTTTCCAATCACTCGCAACACTTTGTTAAATTGGTGAATTTCAGTTGCATATATATGTAAGTAAACCCATTTCTCTATCAAAGTGTGTTTATTTGTGTCAAAACATTTAAAAAATAAATAACTTCTCAACGTCACTTATTTGAATAGACTCACCAAATTCATGGATTCATTAATCAATTGGTCCTTATACATTACGTCATAGGTGAATAATATAATTTAAACTTTAGAGCACTTAGTATTTTATATGCTTTTATCTACTATTAATAAATAAATGAGTTCTGAACGGTGAAAATTATTCTTCAGCTCTTGCTTAACTCAGCTACCTCTTAAAATGAGAATCCTCTATAAATAAAAATAGCATGAACTACATACAGGGAGAATATTATATTGTCAGGTATACTATACATAATTTTATTATATTCTTTGAACAAAGTGTCTACCTACAAAAATGTAGACTCAAATTCATTCAACCCTTTTTAAGAGGTAGATGTGTTCAAAAACACATCCAATACCAAGGGTTTTTCCTTTTCTAATCACAAATGACTGTATTTTTTCTTTAAAAAGTTGCATCCCTATGCGTCAAGGATCTGAAAACTCCATCATCTCACACAGGATCCTTCAAATTATCATAAGCATTTCAGGATTGTGCAGGTTGTAACATAAAATTCATGATCCGTACGTAAAATTATTCTAGGGCCCCTCAAGCTAAAAATAAAGTTCATACTTGGTTCATAGTTTGGAGTGCCCCATGCTTAGGATTATATAGCATTGTGTCATTTGTGAATGCTCACTCCCACCAGAGGACCAAGCCAGGTACAAAATTTGTCAATGGTAGTAAATTAAATATACAAATCATTAGTTAATAAATATAAAATTTGACACAGTTTCAAAAAGCTCTTTTGTATCCATATCTCATCGATATCTTTATTGTATCTCTCAACCTTTTCACCTCTAAAATGAGAGAGAGAGAGAGAGGGGATAAAAAAGGGTTCGAAATTAGTAGATAGACAATTACTAAATATGTAAAAATTATTGGAATCCCGGCAAGCGTAAATTGAAAAATAATGCGTGTGCTTTTAACAATTATTCTTCCTTATTTTGAAGATTCAAACATCATCAGTAGACAAGGATCCGTGCAGAAACTCCTATCGAGAGTTATGAAAGTCGTCTGTCATAAAAGTTACCAATATGTATTTCATTGCTTTTACGCTTTTAACCATTTGAACATGACTCTCAATTACAGCCAATTATCTACAAGTGTTGAACCATTCGGCATTTATTACATTGATAATTGTTGCTCACAGCATAACAAGAGCTGATTCGAGCTCAACACATCAGCATTCAGAATAAAAGAAAGAAATGAAGACAATTTTTCAAAAAAGTTCACTCTTTAATTAGATATAATTCGTGTTCAACTCTTCAACGTTCATGTTATGAACCTACTATGAGGAGGTAAAAGTACATGGATAAATCAACAACAGTTGATACAAAATATATGCATAAATATGAACTTCTGATGTTGTAAATTGTAATTGATTGGTTTATCTCTTGTAAAGGCTCAAATATCTCTGGATCTACATAGACACACGCACAAATGTAAAATATTAGTAAGCCAATAGCTCCAACTATTCTCTAAATTCTCACGAAATTTTACTGAAAACAAAATCTTCTTTTTTTTTTTTTTTTTACAGTCAACTCCTCCCTGTGATAATATATATATATATATATATATATATATATATATATATATATATATAAAATCATAAATTTTCATATGACTTTGAATCATTAGAATAAAAGGATATACATGGCTAAATGATTTATGTTTAACATTGTTTAAAATAAAATAATAATAATAATAATAAAAACTTTATCCAAATTCAAAAAATAAAATAAAAAAAATGAAATATATCATTACAATGAGTAATAAATTTACGTTACAATAAATTAAACTTCTTTGAAAATTTATGTTAGGAATGAAATAATAGATTGCTTGACTGTAGCAAATATATGTATGTTATATCTATGTATTACATCATATTATATGCTTGTTCATACACATATACAGCAAATGAAATAGATAAACCTATCTTGCATAAGTATATATGTAATGTAATCTCTGATATAGGTAAAAAAAATTTTCTTGAAGTTATGAATATCTTAAGGAGAAGTGAGGATGCGCTTTATTCGTTTGAATGGATATTTAATAATATGAAGAAAAAAAAACCAACCAACCTAGGGATGAATGAATTATAAATCATAAGGACACCACCTCCGTATCAAATGTGAAATCCCTCACCTAAAAATATCTCTCCTAAATGACGTCATTTTAGATATGGGTTAGTGATTTATTTTACATTCATGTATAATATGTATATAGAGATGGACATTTTGTGTAGATGAGAAAGCATGGCCGGAATGCCTATCTGGTGCCTCTGCATTTTATTTGCTGATTGCTACTTATCGATATTGAATAGTACACAATAACTACCACCTATAATTATAGCAAGTTCTCACCTATACGATACTGAGGGGACTGAATTCAAATGGATTATCAAGGTAGATGTACCAATTGAGATTTTTCTTCTCTTCTTCCTTAAGCTCAACTTTATTTCAACAATTTGCCCTTGTCTATACGTATATAGCTAGGAATGAAAATCATATGCAATTCGGGCGTGTGATAAAAAAGTGGAGTTGGCTCTTCAAACAGGTTTTTTTGTTTTCCAAAGCTGTTATCATTTATCCTTTATTACTGAGGGGAGAACATCTACCCGATAGTAAAGATGTCGAATGAAGGAAGTCATACATTAAGGTTAATAAAGCAAATAAAATGAAAACAAAAAGGGCTCAAGTCCTCGTATAATTATTATTAGTTAAAAATATACATATAATTTCCTGACATTAATTTCAGTTAATTTTCTGCCTCTCATCTATGTTATTATTTATTGTTGTGTATATAATGGAGAATAGCAACTATTAGCTCAGTAAAACGTCATGACAGCTCAAACTGCTTCTCCCCTTGACATTCATTAAATTGTCAGGGTTGCCAGGTTGATTTTCTCTTTCTTTTTTTATAACACGCCCGAATTGCATATGATTTACATTCCTATATATAGCCTATACAAGGGGATGGTCATTTTGTTGAGGTGAAAGAGCGTGCCCGTAGTGACTATCTGGTGCCTATACATTTTATTTGCTGATTGTTATTTAACAATATAAAATAACATACAATAGAAACTCTAGACTCAACGATGTATTATGTAGGGAAGACTTAATTCAAATAGATTGTCAAAGTAGTGGTACCAACGGACTCACTTTCAATTGACACGATTTTATGCAATTGAACAGGGTGGATTATCCTTATATTATATATATAGGCATAATGTTAAGATAAAGTTGAGTTTACAGAAGTCAAGAAAAATATCAGTTGGCACCACTACCACGTTGAGATATGAGCTTGCTACAGAAATAAGTAGTTCAATATTTGATTTGTAGAAATCTTACTAAAGAAAGGTGCCCATTCTCTTGGTTTTCTGACTATTCATATTCACTTTTTTAATTCTTTTAGTTTCCAACAACCAATTGAGTATTATTTAATATTGTCAAATAACAAACAGGCGATAAAATGAAGAGGTATCAAATAATAATTGCGGATGCACCCTCTCTCTCTCTCTCCTCAACAAAATGCACATCCCTAGTTATCCTAGCCATATACGCAATATCTTAGAATACTCTCCTCGACTTCATCTAAAAAAAAAGAAGTAAGGGAAAATGAACATGGTAACCCTGACAATTTGATGAATAATGTTTTCTGAGGAGAGCAGTTTCAACTGTCGACGTTTTGCTCAATCAGTCTCATGCTCTAATCCATTTCATAGGGACTGGAAGGAAATACGCACAAAGTTATAACATAAATGTATCAAGGATTCCAAGTTTACGCGATTAGGTCTTTTATGAATTGTTTATTATTTGTAGACGGAGTGTAATTACTATATTACACGTGTTACATATTCTCTCTTCAAGGATAAAGGAATATTGATTACAGCTTTTGAAAGTTAGATATACTTTTTCAAATTGCCAATTTCTAAAAATATCTCACTTGAGTAAGCACTTAGGATTTATAGCCCTAGATATAAACATCAAATGTTAATAAGAATAATAAATACGTTAACGATGCCTACACTAAGAATAAAGGCAAACTATTCACACACATCAAAAAGACTTCTACTTTTACTGAAGGAGTTAAATTGGTAGGTTCTATTAGAAAACTAGTCAAAATGATGTTGCTAGTGAAAACTTTAAAATTATGGACGCTTTTGAAGGACTGATCAGAGGAACGAGATTGATTTTATGTCTTAAATTAAGGATTAAGATAAGATTGGACCACGAAGAACAGTCAACTGAAGAAAGATTTCAAAAGTAATGTGTTGTAAAATTAGTGTTGGACTAAATTTTTTTTAGAAAATAAAATAAAAACAGTTAAAGATGATGAAAATTATTTTTGTTTTTTCGACTGTCGAACAAAAATACTTTATAAAACCTTACACAACCTTATAAAATTCCCTCCTTCTACGTAAGAATCGATCGTAAATCAGCTGACATGTTTTTCTTAGGGTTGACATAATTTGTATGATGTCATCTCAAGTGTAATTTGTTACACAAATAAACAAATCAAAACTAGAGAAATGAACTCTTAATAAAAAAAAATACAAATTAAAAGTTTTCCACATTTCCCTAAATTTACACTAAGAGTATTTAAAAAAATATATTGAAATTTCAAAAGTTACTCAGAAGCGGAAAATTCGAATTGATCATTATTTGTAATGAATTGAGTAGAGTTGTCTTTATGTTTGTACTATATCAAATAAAACACATTTCAATTGGAAAAACCAATTGTTTTTGTTTTGTTTTTTTCTCTTCAGAATTTTAAGCTTTTTGGTTCATTTTGTGTGTTTCTTTTTTAGTTTTTTTTTTGTAAAATGTGAATATTTTATTTATACAAAAGGTTACCATGTAGAACTTTTACAAACAACCAAAGTCTTATTTCCACACTAATAGGGTAATTAATTTTAGACCAAAACAATTTGTTCCTCATAACTATTTTTTATATACATAAGTGTCAATGGTAAAGTTAATAAACCTCAAATGTGAAGTAGATTTATCTACAGAACAATATTATATAATGAAAATAAAAAAAAATCAATTAAATGTATTCCAAAATGATATGATAACAATTCGATTCATTAAATATGTAGATTTGATATCGAAAAAATCAATTTTACTGATCAATATATGTACAACATTTAGCCATTTATTCTGGGTTTTGTTATAGTGTCTGTCTTAGGTTTAAAACCGTATTGATTCCAAACATGTAGGACATGTAGCCGAAATGGTCATTTCCTAGACTATTTAAAGTATTGTTTATGCAAACTTTTACCAAATGTGGATCATTTTGACCTATTTAATTACACCAAGATTACATAGATACCGTAGTTCATTGTTTGCCAAATTATAATTATCCGATCGGTTTGAGTCGTAACAGAGAGTCTTACAAGACAATGAATTAAGCACCTAAAAGTTTCTCAAAGCTAAAGGATCATAAATTGATCATTTGCAAAAAAAAAAAAATGTAAAGTGTGGGGGATTTTCAAAAAAAAATTATGTTAAATATGTGTCAGGTCAACAAGAAACAAGTTTGTTTTCAAATATTGAAAAGGAGAAAATTCACTTTTAAGTGTATTTTTACTTTATAAATATAACGGCCAAATATTTCGGAGTCATTTTAAGATCTATTGTGCACGGTTTTTGCCAAAATATCACTTTTAATCAAGAAAGCAAGGATTGTTTTTGTCTATCCAATAGAGCAGCGTTTCTCAACCGGGGTTCCGCGGAACCCTAGGGTTCCACAGACGGTCTTTAAGGGTTCCGCGGGAAAAATGAGATTATATAAGCTATTACACTTTTCAGTCTTTTTCTACAGTGTGGTAAAATTTTGTCACCAGAATTTTGACTTTTTTTATAGTGACCTATTGCTAAGCCAGGCTCTTAAGAGAACTAATTAATCGTTTACATTTGGGATTCCCAACTTCGCTCAATCATTTTTTGCGCAAGGGTTCCGTGAGACATGGGATATATTTTGAGGGTTCCGAAAGGGAAAAAAGGTTGAGAAACGCTGCAATAGAGCAATCGTATAAATGTGTCGACTGCATATGGAGCCAATATCGTCCCACAAAGAACGTCTTTTTCATAGTCCCAGAGATTTACTTTGTGGACGTTGGTTTTTTCTATAGTTAAGTTATAATTAATGGAGTCATTATTTCATTAATCGAAATAACCTATTAATACAAACGAAAGAAAATGTCTTCAAGAATATGAGTGCAGTTCACACTCATTTTTGAAATATTTCAGAGTAACTTGGTTTCTTGTTGAATTGACGCATATATGTAAGATAAACAAGGGTCTTGAGAATAATTTATATTGAAATATTTATAAGCAAACTATCAAAGTATTTACTTAGACATTATTATGAGGTAGTTGGACTCGTGTACATATGTACACATTTTTAAACATTCATAGTCCTATTTAGAGAATTGATGTTTGTTTATATTTAGAATCATCATTACATCATTTTTAAGAGGTAGGTCCTATTTTTAAATACATACATATGAGTCGATCCACAAAAATCATTGCTCAATTTGAGTTGTTGACCATATATATATATATATAAAATATTGATGATCACATTGACCATATTTGTTCACTGATTCGTCAAAAAAAAATATATATATATATTATGTACACATGAACATATTTTTAATTTGACAGTCTACTAATTTGAATGTCCAAAAAAAAAAGAGCAACCCAAAAAACTTTTGGGTATTTAAGAGTAATTAGTGTCCATTTCTCTTATCCTTAAATATAATTGAAAAATAAGGACATAATTAAATAATAATTTAGTTTGTATGTACATGTATGTAATAATGATTTTGATCAAATAAATACATAAAGTGAGTAAAAAATGAATTTTCTCCTTATAAAGTGGCTTTTGTGAGTATATATATATATATATATATATATATCAATGTCTATTTAACACGTAATTAATTAATTAGTTTCATAGTGTGTGTGTGTGTTTTTTTTTGTATACATGAATAACATAAATATTTCAACACATTCAAATTTTTAGCACAATTACGTCATAATTCGTCAAAATATTTTGTTGCAAGGGAGATACATATATGTATGTGTAGAGGGGGCTATTAGTCAATTTAAAAAACACTCATAAAACACTACCTATGACGTAAGAGCTGAATCATTCTTTACTCTCTCTGTTTATATTAATTTACAATGTATCAAGTATATCCGGGTATCATATCTTTATCCAGTTTTTTTAAATTCTGTTAAATGAATATAAATTTTAATGTATTTGATTTGATTTATGACCTACAGATTTTTTTGTTTTTGAACTAATTTTAACGTAGAAATGTTTTGTGTCAACAAGAAACCACCACGTTTATCTGAAATATTTCAAAAATGATTAAGAGCTGCCCTCATACTGCCCTCGGTTGTATTAATAGTATATTTCGATTGATTAAATAATGACTCTAATAATTGGCACTTAATTAAGGGAAAAAAATACTGGCCACAATCAAGAATAGAAACCATCTGGTATTTCTGACCATGTAGTTACTATTACTATGATTCATGGTGAGCATGATAGTTGATTCTTAATAGTTCTACAACAGATGAACTGATTTTAGCAAACTACAACTAAAAAAATCTCCACGGCTATGAAAAATATGAACGTTCTTTCAGGAGGCTTATCGGCTCCTTGTGCAGTCGACACATTTATCCGATTGTTCTATTGGATAGACAACAATCCTTGCTTTCTTGATTAAAAGTGATATTTCAGCAAAAACCATGCACAATAGGTCTGTAAATGACTGCTAAATATTTGACCGTTATATTTATGAAGTAAAAATACACTTAAAAGTGAATTTTCTCTTTTTCAATATTTGAAAACAAACTTCCTTTCTTGTTGACTTGACACAAATGATCTCAAAAATATTTGGAATAATTAAGTGAAAATAGATATATGTATAGGTACACATAAACTATTGGCTTACCAATATAATAATTTATTCCATTATTATCCACATATTGAGAGACATTTGCAGCAATAACTCTTTCTCAAGACATTTTCTTTGAAACCTGAGCAGGCAGATCAGGCATAGTCTTTAGGCATTGAGTGCCACTCCTTGATAATGCCACGCATCCATGAATTGAAATATTCATCATGGTGTCTTTTACATGCATTGAAAGACACATGCGTCTAAACATATATGTACTATGATTAGTCGAAGGATCTGAGTGAGATCACAATTCCTGTGGTCAAGACTACAAGTTGCAGTGAAGCCAATTTTGAGTGGTTCTGGCTGTATATGTCACAACTTCATTTTGTGTAAATAGTACACAACTTTGTCCTTGACAAGCTTTTTTTGTATCCAGGGTTTGATTTTGTCAACGTCATCCTAAACTCAGTATTAAGAAAGGTATTCTTCATAAAAGAAATCGGGGGTCAAAATTCACATGTGGAGACTAGAACCCCCCAGGATCATGTTTGGTTTTTGGAAGCAAAAGTACTTTTTGTACATATATATATATATATATATGTAAATAAAATTACGGCATTCTTTAATACTGCTAATGCCATGAATGGACCACTGCAGTTTAATAAAAAAGGCATTTTTGTATACTGTATAATATCCATGAACCCAATTTGTGTATGTATTTAAGGTCAAGGGCAACTCAAGGGAGCGAAAAACCCTTCCAGCTACAAAGATCCAACATTTTAATTAATTTATTTCATAGCAATTTTAAGTCAAATGAATTGGGTTGTGAAAAGTGATCCATACGTTATGTATGGATTTGGCATATTTTATGAGACTTTCATGGGAAATCATGATAACCCCCCTCACCCCCAACAAAAAATAGTTTTGTTGATATTAGGTAAGTACTTTATACTTGGGAAATATAAAAATTTAGATGTATATAAAGAAATTCCAACTTTAAATGATATAAAACAGGGTATTGAGTCTAATTATATTGGCTAATTTAGTAAATTCAAGTAATTATGTATTGATTTTACAAAAAAATATTAATTGAGAATATCTCATTTTAGGTAAAATATGTATTAGTTATCATAGGCTTTTATTATCAATAGTTGAATAATGCGTTTTGACCCTTAAAACTTAAAATTTTAAAGGAAATTAAGAGAAAAATAATGTTTTTTTTTGCGTGTTATACGCAGTACATTTTCTCCCTTCCAATATTTGTATTTCCATTTTTAGAGATGAGATATTTATTTATACGTATAGCCTATCAAACATTTTTTGTAGATATTACTCTATTACACGTTAGTGTATAACTCAATAATTTTAGTTTGTTTTTTGATTTCTTATAAAAAAACATACTTCTTTGACAACATTTTTCAATTTTCCCTTCGGGGAAAGACGCAAAATTTACCGTCAATTTTTGTGTTTTTGAACATTTCTCAATAAAATTTTAATATTTGAGTAGCTGCTGAGATGTGTATTTATCATATTGTTACAATAAAATAAAGTGTAAAGTCCCTATTTAATACTTTTATTCATCCTCGAACTTTTTCTTAACGTTCGCAAAAAAACACAATGGATCAAGATAAATCCCTAATTTTCTCAAAAACTGTACATTAAAAAAAATTACCCGTTTAAATACAAAAAAATCTAGACTATAGGGAGTAGGAAAATGGATTCAGAAGTTTTGGAACCTCAAATGAAACCTATGTATATCCCAGTTTTAACCACCGTGTACATATATATATATATACAGTAATAATAATAAAAAGTTGAGAGATGCGATTCCTGTTCCTGTCATTGTGTTATTGTTGTACATATCCATATTGTAGGTATTGTAGTCTACTCGGGGATACAAATCAATGACTGATATTTGAACCTTCATCAAAAAAAATATGTATGTAATCACGAAAAAAAATAAAAAAAAATAATAGAATGTTGTGATAAGAGATGATGAATTGGGGGTATACCATGGGAAATGATCAATGGATTATATATATATATATATATATATTATGTATGATATATTGTGTACTTGAATAGAGGGGGATAGGAGGGGGGTTGTTGTTGTTGTTGTTGTTGTTGAAGATAACAATAACACATCAGATGTTCATGATCTATCTTTGTATGTAGAGACATAAGCTCTCACAACTCAATTCAACTCAAATCCTATACCATATCAAAGTATGGAGTAAATATTCATGATTGTGTCCGGGGATCTCGTTATTTTTATATTTATATACTGGGAAATAGATAGATTTTAGAAATGTTTCAGGGAAGTCCCAGGATTTCTTAATTATTCGAAGTAGAAGCATATAAACATCCTATGTGATAGTGTAAACTGCTTTTAATGAATGAGCAGTTTCTGAAATTACGTCTTTTGGGGATTTTCAACGCATAAATAATAATATCTAATTGAAAAAGTAGTTATCTACCCATAGAGCTTCTTTTTTTTTCGTTGTTCTTGAAGTCGTTGGCCATCTCTCAGGATGAGACGTATTTTGATTACTCAATTTTAGGTAGAGGAATAAAAGGCCCTTCTCCTACCCGGATGGGATTAAGTTTCTGACTGATTTTTTGGATATCTGTGTACATGTGTATAGTTAGTATAATGACAATACAACTATGGGGAAATATCAAATATCGGGAATCCAACAATCTTTATTTAATCACATCAGAATTCATTTCATCCCCCGATGCAATGTACATGTGCTCACGGTTTTTTTCTAACTTTCAAAACAGCTACAAAATTTGTATTATGTCAATAATAATTAGAGAACTTTATCTATTGAGTTTTAGATGTGCTATTAAAATTTAACATCCTGGATTCTAGAAAAAAATTCAAAAGAATACAGTTACAAGTATTGATTTCAACTTCTTTTTTTTGTATGTTTCAACAACATTTCTCCCATTTGCATTGGAGTCATCATCTCTCAGACATTTTCAAAAAAATGAAAAATTATATATTATCCCTTCACAAAAACTCGCAATTCTCAAACAATATTAAATATTTTATCGTATAATTTGGTACAGATGTCAATGCCAGGTGTGCCAAAAAAATTTAAAATACAAAATAAGGATCCCTATCGAAGTACCCCCTCCTCCCCCCCCCCAAAAAAAGAAGTAAAATTAAACTCAAATGTCCCGCTATTTTTTGCTTATATTATGTATGTAATAAGGTGTCACTTTTGGTTTATTATGCAATCTATGATACACGTTCAAACGTGACATTGTATATTTATTTTTTATTGATCGACTCTGTTGCTAGTCAGATAATATAAAAGACAATAGTATGATCATGTGCTTTGATTTTATTTGTTTTTTACAATTTTACATTCCCTGTCTGCAACAAAAAATAATTATTTACTTTTACAAAGAAATCCATTTATATCTCAGGACTTTGGATCCTAACAGTGACGTAAGGAGATAGGGACACTATTGCTACGAGACCACTGGGATCTCCACCAAAATATTAATTATTTAGTAATGCTATTTTTAGTTCTCGCCATTTTTATCAAAAAAATACCTACATGTACATAAAGGGTCAACCCCTGGTTTGTAGCCAAGTGGTTTGACTTGCCTGTAGCTTATCTTTTGTGCTCTATGATTGATTTACTGCAGATGAAATTGATTCAACCTTCAAGAAATAAAGGAGAAAGAGCCTTGTTTTTATTATTATTTTTTTCTTAATATTAATTTGAGGATCATAATTTATGGCTATCTGTCACCATATCTCATCTTTTGTTCTTGAAGTAATGTTTCGAATGCATTTATCTCATTACTTCATAGTAGGAGCATCAATGTCGGAGCAAATAAGTATCATACAAAATGAAGAAAGATGATTTCATGAAAAAAAAAAAAAATAATATATTAGATAATTTATTTTCTTGTGAAAAAACGAAATACATATTTCCTTCAAAAATAATATATATATATATATATATACAGTATCAGAGGCCTGATCATATCTTTGATAGAATGACAACTTCTATACTATATGACAAAGATGGAGAAAGAAAAGGAAAAACTTGTCTATTAACGCCATGACATAAGCAAGAACGATAGAGAATCGTTTTTTTGTTTGTTTTTTTACGACTGTCATTAATCACCATTTAGGGATGGATAAATATTTATATACATACATATGACATATTTAAAAAAAAAAATTGTTGTTGTAAAAGTCAGGAGATTTAGTGGGATTGGAAGTTCATCATTAATGTTACAAATTTGTATTATGAATAAATATATATACGTATACATATGTTATCCATCTAAAGTAACTACGGGTATGTACTGATAGGAAGTGACGTCATCAAGAGCCATTGTTTCTCTATATTTATCTTTCAAAAAGTGGAATCAGTCTTTATTAAATAATAGATGATAATTGTTCAAAGCTGATTTTTAAAGCTATTTGGAGTTCAATCAATCAAGGTATAGAACATTACACATAAGAGAAAGAAAAGAAGACAAAATCAACAGCTGACAACAATATGCATTGTAAATTTTGTTGTTAGTTGGGGTTCACCTTTTTTTTTTTTTTTAGCAAGAAAAATTAATTTTCAATGTTCTTCTCAACCTTTCAATTCAAGTGTAAGGGAATCCCTCGAATATATCAATCCTTATTCCATCTCTCAACCTCTTCTTCAAAAGGAAAAGGAAATATGACTCTAAATCAGTTGCTAATCAACTGTTGAAATAATATTCTTTATCCAATTGCACATTTGAATAAACATTTAAAATGCTTATAAGGAAGGGAAAAGAGGAGAGAAAATCAATGGTTGACACCAAAAATAAGGCTTAGCAAATGATCAAAAGGTCTCAAAACAGCAAAGGCTTTTACTTTTTCATCATCAGAACCAATTAATTACCTTTGGTTGAAAACTGCAATTTGAACAGTAGAAATGTTCAAGTCTTAACTTTTTGATGTATTTAGTTAGAAATAGCATTAGAGCAAAAAAATTAGAAATGGTCAAATAATGGAGACAAAAGATATTTGACTAATTAAAATTCAATGCTCACAGGGGTTATTTTGTGTACTTTTTTTTCTTTTTTTTGCTCAATTTATTTATAGTTCCTCCTCATTTGCAAAAAAAAAAGCAAAAAAAAAAAATATGTCCAAATAAATAAATTATCTAATTTAATTCATCTTATAAATGCAATAATATTTATATACAAATAAATGTTAAAAAGTTTGAACAATGGACCATAAATCTATCATATTAATTACCCATCCAAATAGAAGAGATTTTTTTTTCATAAAAGTAAAAAAAAACAAAACCTTGTGAAAAAAAAATATATCTACATACTTATGTACATCCTTTTTGCATCATTCAAAAATTATATATATATATATATATATATTTATATATGTACTTAAGAGCTTTTTGATGTAAGAGTCCCTAGATATAAACTCTTACAAAGATCTTTGAGAAATCAATATTCCATGTTACTCAAAAGGAAGAGAGACGTGACTTTTAAAAATGAGTTAACGTCACTATCAACTGACAGTTGATTTTTTAAAGGGTGGTTTGTTTCATAAAAGGACTCTCAAATACACGAACGAGATGACATATATATATATATATATATATATATATATATATATATGAAAAAGGGAATTTTTCGTGCGTATACATCTGATTTGACTCGATATTTGAATGGTGTCTAAATGAAAGAACATATTGATATGTCTACATACATATGTAATTCAAGTGCTGAGATATTCAATTGTATGTATGAAGTTTGTGAAATATAAACTCAGTCCTCGAGGTTGAGGCTATGTACACATACAATCATGATCGTGAGAAATCTTCTTCTTCTTCTTTTTTTTTTTGAGAAAAAAAAATCCATACTTTTCTATGCAATAAACCGTTTTCCCATACCTTGATTTACATTAAGTTAGAAATAGGTAAGGTTATGAAATCTATGCTATATTTACAAAAAATCCATACATTTTTGTTCAAAGCTATGTAATGAGAGGGAAGCAACTTGAGCTGTCAAGTTTGAAGTAGTACGAGTAAGTAACGTATGAGGTAACTGTAAATAATTAAATGTTTTTGAGTCTCATGTTTTATTGCCTTTATCCCAAAATTGAGAGTTAAATTAGAGCCCTTTCGAGCAAGGATGGGTATTTGCTTATAATAATCATTGTATTTTGTAAATATGCAACCTTCAAAATGACCGACTTTCACGACATTATCTCTAATAAATTCCCTCAATCGCTCCTGTGAAAAGGAAATGAAAAAATACTCAAAATCAGTTGAAGGCCCAATTTTTAGCAACTCTGAATAGAACCAATGACCTAGGCAAGACAACTTCCCCACATACAGTCAAGATATGAAGAGAGTTTAAGAATGGAGCTCAAGAGAAAAAAATTTATTTATTTTAAATTTAATTTTTAATTTGAATGTTGTGATTTTGGCCTTTGCACTGAGAGCAAGACAAAAATAAGACAATGAGAGGACTCGAGAGCCACATCACTGAGTGGAACTCATTATTTAATAATTGGAAATTGTTAAACACATAGCAAGAGGTACTCATTTGAGTTGAATCTACATATTAATACAAATCATATCCAGTGTCAACTTTCATTCTTGTGGAATGACGTCCACAAGCTATAAATAGCTATAAACAAGGAATTGATTTTGAATTCCTTTCCAATTAATTTTTAACTCCAAAGGGACGGAATAATTTTATGGTTTAATGTTGATTACACCATATATTAGGTTCTTTATTTATACTCATAATTGTTTGTAAAATATGCATATTGCTATTATCTGTACATGCCTCTACGCGTAATAAGTTAACCTTTAAGTCATTTGTATGTAGATGCATATTTATATATATATATATACAAGCATAAATATAATTCATAATTTAGTGCTCAATTTAAATTTGTAAGCTAATCAAACCCGTAAAGGGGAAAAGAGAACAAAATATAGAGCCATATTGCCATGAATTGTGTATGAGTTATTTAACAGGTATTTAAATTAAAGAGGGTTGCAAACATGCACATAAATACACATTATTCTAACTGGGTTTATGGGTTTTTAGTTATACGATAATTACTTACTTTTACCGATAATGCATCTTTAAAATTCATTTGGCATAAATGTCATTTTGATCAGAATTTTGTATATTTATATAGGGATATAAATGAAAACTTACATATACTTACATTGAACAGAGACATTCTGTATTTATCGCTTCAAGTATTGCTCAAAAAACACCTGTTTTTCCAAAAGATAAACTTTCAAATGAGACTTGAGTAACTCATATGTTGCTCCTTGTCAATCATTTCTTGTAATTTTTATTTCACTATTTGTGAACGTTTTTGTAAATGTTTTTTCACCATTTGTGAACGTTTTTGTAAATGTTTTTTCACCATTTGTGAACGATTTTGTAAATGTTTTTGCCACCACTTTTTTTTAATCGCTTTAATCCTGGATTTTGCAAGTACTTTTAAAGTACCTACTACATCAATTCTTCTTTGTTTTAAATGCATAGATCCCCTAATAAAATGTGAGTATCATTTTCAAAGCTTCTTCCAGCTTTTAACGTTATTGCTATTAGCTTCTTTTATTAGTCAATTTATGTATGTATTTTACAATAACAATAAAAACTGCATAATTTTGGCTCTAAAAAAAAGGCCGTTGTAAATTGTTGTAGCTCTCTTAAAAATGAATGAAAAACTATTAACATAGTTTCTCTCTCTCTCTCTCCAAATGGGACTACATTATAATTATAGACTATAAATTTCATCTCTCTCTCTCTTTTAGTATTCATCAATTCAATTGCCTTTCGTAATAATCATAAGACTTAATGACTCTCATATTTGAAGATAATTCCATTTGTTCACTCATCATCATTTCAAGTTATACTTTATGCATTGTGCATATAATGAACTACAACGAACAAAACCTGATTAATAATGATTAATCAGGTTGAAAAGTACTTTGCAATCCTCTGATTTGTACTCAAGTACAAATTCAACTATAGAAATCCAGAATGTTTGAGTTAATACAAATCAGTCAATTACTCACATAATCATATGGAGGGAAAAGAAGTCAAAATAGGGTTAAAACGTATGGGGAGAAGAAAAATATCAGTTGGTAACCTTTTTTTAACACCTCCACTCACCACAATCATTTAAATATATTTACTTACACAGGCGAGCCATATGGGAATTATTCTACACTTTTTTTCAATGGATTTTACAAATTTACACAACTCACAAAGCAGAGCCTTGAAAAATAACAAAGACTCAAGGATTGATGAAAGAAAATATCTTGAAATCAATATAATTGAGTAAACACTGAAGGGATTTTGTTAGAATCAACACTCATCAAATAGCATGCTGTTTGGTTCAACAAGGCTGGACACAGTGGCTGGCCATGGAAGTAAAAATTTGCTAGGAAGAGTCTGGAACAACTCACTTGTCAAAGCTACCCTTCAAATGGGTTGTTTGTACAAAAGCAGTTAACTCATATTTAACCATTTCAATGAAATTTTGATTATGGTTCAACGAGTATGAAAATGGCAGATGTGATGTGAAAGGTTTTTGAGCTTTAACTTGATAATTTTCATATGTTTTTTTTTTAAATAAGAACAAAAGGAAAGGAAGGAAAGGAACGAGCTTTTATGTATAGAAACAGGGGTACAAACTTCATATATAAAACCAACCACAAACTTTTAAGGAATCCATATATATATATATACATATATAAAATATATTTTGAGCACATGTTTTTTACATCAACAAACTTCTCGTCAAACCTCACACTTTTAAGTCTATTCACCTGAGCTCTTCAATTGACGATCCACATACTAGATTAAGTAAATTTCTTAAAATTTACATTATTTGACTCTTTTTAGAATATATTTTAACCCTAATGTATTCAAAGTGACGACCTTTGAACTATTTATTGTCCTTTCAAGGTAATTACCTAATTATTTATATACATAATAGGTACAAAATTGTAAATTTCTACATGCATTGTTGACTAGAAATCCAAGTTTGACTTTTTTTTCCCGTAGTTAGTTTAAGCAAGTTTAGCAATGTCTCTTTTTTAATTTTTTTTTTTTTTTGCAAATAATGCCTATGAGATATTTATGCCGTAATATATAAACATGCTTTAATTTGTTTATTACAGTATTAAAAGAAAAACAACAACAAAGGAACAAGAGAATCCTAGCTGTCAATAGGGGGAGCCATCATTAAAAGTCATCGGTAAAATCTCTTAAATTAAGCATTTATTTGTAACTATCGTTTATTTATTAACTATTTTTTTTTCTTTTTTTCATCTTTGCTAGTGATAGGAATGGTGTATGTTTTATACTTTATATAATATATATATTTAAGGCTTGAAGATATCTTAATCCCTCTGTAGGACAAAATAAAAATACCTAAATTGATATTGAGAAAAAAAAAAACAATTTTCAAGATAAATATTATGTACATCTCATAAAACAAATAAAATTGCTTAAATAACAACGAGACGTTTTTGTTGTTGTTGTTGTTGTTGTTGAATTGAGACACATTAAAAACAAAACAAAAGTAAAACTTTGCGTGCATGTATCAAATTAGAGTTAATTGTGAGCACTTTATAAGCTTTCCTCAGTTAGTGGACTTTCGAGGTCAAAGCTAATGGATTCAGTCATATATTAAAAATAATTTTAATGAACAGTTTACAAATAATTGATAAAGTTCTAGATAATTATATTTTTTTAAATCACTTTATTTGTTCCGATTGAATGAATGATTCAAATGATTATTATACGATTAATATACATAATTGATATAAACAACGAGGCTCAATATATGATTGTAGGTAATTAAATCCAGAGGGTTACAATCTAGTTCAAATATCGATACTAATTTCATAAGTCTACCATTGACAATATCCACATACCGATAATATAAAGTTGGCATGTATCAGTTTTAAATTTTTGACATCCAATCAGGATCCCTCTTAAATCTTAAGAACACTTTGAAATAGGAAATAAAAGCCGTTCATTGGAACAAAATTTGCTCCTCAAATACGTATTTTCATATAATGAATCTATGATCGTAATGTCATTATCAATCTTTTTGGGCTATATATAAACCACCAATTGCTTATATGATGAATAAAAAAAAATACTTTAATTAAGTTTTAATTAAGAATAATGGCGAATTACTTTTGAACATTTTATCATATGGTATAACGATGAAAGAGGCTTAGATTTCTCGCTCTCTGTCAAAAAATGTTGAGATAACTATTAATTTTGAGACTTTTAAGAATTGATACTATAAATGGAGCGGAACGAATTTGTGTTCCTACATGAAGTATATTAAGAGTATTTAATATGAAGATAATAAATAGTGATGAGCAAATGAAGGAATTGTGGCTCTAACTATTAATGAGGTAAATGTATTTATATGTAGGAATGTAAATAATATGCAAATGGGGTGTGTAAAATAAAAAAAAAGAGAAAATCAACCTGGTAACTCTGACAATTTGTTGAATGTTGAGAGGGAAGCAGCTTGAGCTGTCATGACGTTTTACTGAGCTACATGCTGCTATTCTCCTTTATATATACAAATGAAGACATCAATAATAATAAATAATAACATTATGTATTTATACCATAGATGAGAGGCAGAAAATTAACTCAAATTAATGTTAGGAAATTATATATTTTTAACTAATAATTAATTATATGAGGACTTGAGCCCTTTTTGTTTACATTTTATTTACTTTATTAACCTTAATGCATGTATTCCTTCATGCGACATCTTTACTATGAGGTAGATGTTCTCCCCTCAGTAATAAAGGAAATATGATAACAGCTTTGGAAAACAAAAAGTACTGTTCGAAGAGCCAACTCCACAAAATCTCACGCGCGGCATTTT
Organism: Lepeophtheirus nordmannii; assembly: GCA_963680855.1. Taxonomy (NCBI): domain Eukaryota; kingdom Metazoa; phylum Arthropoda; class Copepoda; order Siphonostomatoida; family Caligidae; genus Lepeophtheirus; species Lepeophtheirus nordmannii. Next base: position 27,244,418 of record OY804524.1, on the reverse strand, counting down.
GCATATTATTTACATTCCTATTTATATGTACATTTATATCAACCACCAATATGTTTCTTTTTGAATCCACGGATACTTAGATATTTTGACTTCAATTTATTAATAATCAAACTTTGGCGTTTGCTCGAATTTAAAGATTAGACTCTCTCTATCACGATATCTAGATCCCATGACCGCCCTGCCTAACAATACTGATACTTAAAATGATTTGTACTTCATTAAAAAAAATCCAACTCTTTACCCATATTTTTGTTGCAGAGTCGATATTGTTTTACTCCAAGTCTGACCCTATCTTGTTGTCTAAAAAAAAAGAAGTAAACTTGTAGCTTTTTTGAGAGATTACATATATAGTGTCCACAAATATCACTGGTTGCCCAGCTGCAATTAGGAATAGAGTATATTGGTCCTTACAAGGATATTTCAGGATTGCCCACTGAAGGATTTGTTGAGGAACAACTTATCCTTTAAGAATCAAGTAAACTCTGAAAGATGGCTGAATTTTAGATTTCAAAACTAGGGACTTTACATAGACAATGAGACTCTGACTTAAACAGCAAATATGAATCTTTATTTCAAATACATATATATATATATATATATATATATATAAATGTGTGTGTATTAATATCCCACAAAAAGAAAGGGAACAAAATAAAAAAAACATCTCATAAATGATGAAATACGATATCCCTTGGCTAAAGAAAATGAAACAAAATTATATTTATAGCTAATAAAATGAAATAAAACTTTAAAAAAAATAATAATAATTTTTGTTTTATTTATAACATATTTAGTTTGCTCTACATATATAAATATATATATAAATATATGTATATATAGGTGTTATAAATTATGCTAATGGTAACATAACTCTTGGAATTTAGAAGACGCTCTTTTCATTTTGTGCAGAAACATCTTTTAAATAAAAAAATAATACATTATATTTTATTATTGTTTAAATATAAATTATGTGATAATATATTGTTTGTAATATGTACATATACATATATTATATAAAGAGTGAAAAGGGGAGGTTTAGAGAGAGAGAGAGAGAGAGAGGGAGTGTGTTATATATATGTACATATATTAATGTATTTATATTTTTAGGTATTTTATAGCATTACAAAGACCCTTAGATTTTATTACTTTTTCTATATACACATACTAAATTAGAAAGAGAAAATGGGAAGAAAACGGCATGAGTCATCGTCGAGATAGTATGTTTATACCATAAATCCTTAAAAAGAGCTCTTTATCCATGGATCCTACTACCTATTCAAATTATTTTCTTTTTCTATTTATTACAAAATCTAAATCTTGTACATATTTGTTATGTCAACAAGAAACCAAGTTACTCTGAAATATTATTTTAAAAATGAGTGTGAACTGCACTCATATTTTTGAAGACATTCTCTTTCGTGTGTATAAATAGTAGTATATTTCGATTAATTAAATAATGACTCCAATAATTGGAACTTAAATATAGGAAAAACACACTGCCACTAAATAAATCTCTGAGGCAATCAAAAAGATGGACGTACTTTCAGGGACCAACTCGGCTCCATGTGCAGTTGTAACATTGATCCCATTGCTCTATTGGATAGAAAACAGTCCTTGGAGGGTTTCTCAATATAAAGTGATATTTTAGCAAAACCCGGCCGACATAGGTATGTAAATGACTCCTAAATATTTGGCTATTATATTTATGAAGTAAAAAAAAAAAACTTAAAAATGGATTTTCTGCATTTCAATACTTGAAAAAAAACTTGGTTTCTTGTTGACTTCACACATATTATATGTGGGTATCTATATTAAAATTTATCTCCCTGAAAGGCACAAACGATGATTGCCACATCGTTTGGCTAGACAAACATTTCGTCAAAAAAAATTAATTAATAGTTTGATCAATTTTTATGTAGCAGCCATAATTACCATGTTACTCTGATTTTAATAGATGAAATGTTTAATGAGCTATCCTTTTCTGTTTATAACTATATTATTGCTAAAGAGAGTATTAAACTCTAAGATCAAAAAATACCAGGATATTTTGCTTTTATGTTGGCACACCTATCACTAACAGCTATGCCAAATTACACATTAAAATATTCTTTAGTCTTTTAAATACGTGTCCTTTTGTAAACAGCTAGAATCGAATTTTTCACGTTTTTTTCAAATCTCTGAAAGATGATGACTCAAATACAATTTTAAGAAATGTTGTTGAAACATACAAAAAAAAAGTTGAAATGAGTATTTTCAAATTAACTTTTTTTGAAATTTCAAGAGCCCCTGGTTCATTTTCTTGAAATACATCATCTATTACTCAAGAAATAAATCATCCGACTGTTAATTTTATTAGAATATCTGAACTCAATAGGTATTGTTCTGTAATTATTATTGACTTAAAATGAAAATTTTGTAATTGCTTTGAAAATTGTACAAAAACGTTGGAATATGTGTATTGTATAGCGAGGGATGAAATGAATTTTGATGATTAAATAAAGATTTTTTGATTCCCTATACTTTTTTACCCATAGTAATATTTTTGCAATCCCGCATCGAAAGGAATCCATGGTCCAAGTTTAGACCTACATAACGTGTCAAAGTTGTAAGAGACCCCAAAGGGAAGTCTAATCATATTGCAAAGAGTCCAATAAATAGATCATTAATATAAATACCTATAAATTGATAACATTTAAGACTTTTAAGAAACGTACAGAGTGAGTTAAATGATTTCATAAATACGAATATTTATTTATATAATATGACAATTACAAAGTGTTTTTCCTATTGCTAAAAACAACTCAAAATTGTTTATTGATTATTAAGGCAGTCATACCAACTGATATTTTCTATCTTTCCCCCCTTAAACACAGCTCTATTTTGCACATGTCTACATATTAATAAATACATTTATTTATTATATCATTATATGCTTAATGCTACAAAACTTCCTTTGATCTTTTGTAGTTGTTATTTACCTACATTTATGCAAAGTTACTATTATTATGTATTTGAAACCCTACTGTTTAAAATATGTAGAATCAATTCCAGGAAATGTAACTTACATCCAAGTACAAAACGTTTTGAAATGAAAGCTTTTTTTCCTGGGAAGAAGAAGAAGAAGTGTCCTTTTTCCTTCAAGTTACATAAATTTCTTCACAACGTCAAATAAATCTTGTTTTTTTTTTTTACTTTATTTATAGTTGCTCTCTTTTTCTATATAACGTATAAGATTTTTTTTTTTTTTTTCCTCACAAAAATTTGTTTTTATATTTTTGCATTTGTAATAAATAATGAAAAAAAAACAAAAAAACACATTCATATAAATATATATATATATATATATATATAATATGTAACACATTTAAAATAGAGATAAATATGTAGGCCCACAAGAGATTGATTCTTACAAGTTATATTCCTTCTAAATTGATTTAAAAATTTGACTCAACCCTCAAAATGATTCGTTCTTCTTCTTCTATTTTGAATTTCACTTTTTTGCTACCTCTTGAAAAAAAAAAAGGTAAATTCACACAACAGTTATTTTCGTCAAAGCACCTTTAAACGCCAACTTTTCTTATTTTTTGTGTTGGAGAAAAAAATAAAAACAAGAATTTATTTCGTAGTAGTCACAAATAACTGAAAAGGATTTTCTCTCTCCAGCATGTAATAAATGTTTGTGTTAATAACACAACCTCTTCATTTTAAAATGACATGGAAAATGTACTGAGAAGTGCACATTCAATTTGTTAAAGAAAGTAAAAGGAAGAAATACAATCTGTTGTTGTATCAAAATTGACTTTTAGGCCTTAAGCAGGTGTGGGATCATGGGACGGATATGTAGATTGTACAACTCAGGATACTTCAAGATATACCCACTATGATGAATACAAGAATCAAATTAACTATTTTACTTGAGATGGAGGGAGAAAAAAAGGACACAACATCTATGAAGAGTGTATGTGAAAAGCAAGCCTTGGATGAATTCACAAAAGAGAGCATTCAAAAGCATTTCAATCAATGTACATTCAAAATCCTTTCAAGGTCTTTTTTTTTTTTCGGAAACACTCGAAAGAGTCGAAATTGTTAAATCCATTGCAAAACTCAAACTTCAAAAGATTGGACTTAAATAGTCTGTCTGTTTTAAAAACGAAAAGAAGTTAAAAAAATATATGTAGGAGATCAAAACAGGAAGTTTGACAAGACGGGAAAAATTGGTAGCCCTGCGAGGGAATAAGATTAGTATAAAAATCGACAGCTGATCATAAAATATAGTGCAAATATTTTTGTTTTTTTGTGTGTGGAATAACACACTGCAGAATGTTTAGACAATATTCATTTTCTAATATCCTTGGAATAAAAAATGACTGAACTCCCTACTTTCATACTTTCATGATTTTCTTATTATGAGGGGAAGTATCTATTTAGAAATTTTCCATTTACTTCTACTGTTTCATCATGTCTTGTAATATTTTTTACATCCTCGTTGATTCTCTTTTTTTTGCAAAAAAAAATAAAATAAAAAATGATATATTTTTTTAAATTTATCATTTTGTGATCAATATTTATGTATGTACATACATAATTTTAAATGTCAGGTAAGTTGCTAATTAAATTTCAATGCATGACATTATTTATAATTATTTATTATAAGTCAAAAAAAGAAAAGAAAAAGATGAAACAGCAAATAAATAAATAATAACCTAATCATTATTTTTATCATCATTATCATCATGAAAGAATGTCAAAATATGATGAAAGATAAGGAGCGTTTCTTAAGAGTAAACTATTGAAGAATATTGAAAATATTTGACATTTAACAAAAAAAAAAAATCAACTATTTAAAGAAAAAAAGTAAAAATGATATTAGTAGCAGTTCGTTTTTATTCAAAATGATAATCTATTATTTTAGTTGAATGATGAAATGTAAGCTTCTTTTTTTCTATATTGATGTTGAAAAGTTTCTTTTGCACGAGCCTTCATGTAACAAATAGAGTTTCATGTTTATAAACCTTTTATTGATGTTTTGTACAAATGAATAAACATAAAATTTCCATAATAAAGTATCTGATTCGTTTTGCTTGGTTTCTTTCTAGTTGTCTAAATGACCCTTGGTCTCAACTTTTTCTTATAAGTCTGGCTCTTTGTGTCAAGACCAAGGCACAAGCAGGTAGATTGAGAGTAACATTTTTTATTCTTTTGGTTACAACTTTGTCTTGATACTTTAAATTAATTAACAGTTTGGTCTTGGAAGAAGTGATTTTAAACACAAAGCTACAACGTTTCTACCACTTCAAGCAAAATGAGTTGTATTATTTTATATCTATTTTAAATAAGGAACTATTCCTTTATAAAAAAAGTAGTATTTTTTTTTTGTAAATACTACAATAGGAAAGATCAAAAAACCTTTATTTAATCGCCAAAATTAACTTCATTCCCTTCAAAATTAGTCATTGTCCTTCATTGCAATGTGACAACATTTTATCCAATTTTTAAAAGACCCACAAATTTTTTATTAAGTCTACAATAATTACTGAGTTTTTAGATATCCTATTAAAATTAAAAAACTTTAGGTCAAATTCTTGAATAAAAGGTTATGTATCTGGAGAACTAAAAGACAAACTCTTAAAGTTTAAAAAAATAATTTTGGAATACTTTTTTGGTTCAATCAACATTTCGTTAAAATTCATTTTGTGCCAGTTTACAAAAGGACACGTATCTCAAACAGTCAAGAATATTTTGACTTGTAATTTGTCACAAATCTCAGTGATAAGTGTGTCAATTTAAAAAACAAAAACGTTTATCCCTATTGGAAACCCCAAAAATTAAATTCAAACATCCAGGTTTTGTTGGGTTTTTTTTGCTCAAATGCTTATGAAAAAATAAATAAATAAGGAGTACAAGAACGAAACGGATGGATTGATCCTAATTACAATGGACTCCCTCAACAAATGTCTACTTCTCTCACAAAACCTTCTTTATAAAAAATTGAACAAATTGTAGATTAATATATATACATATATTAAATAGAGAAAGAGTCCTTCAAATTATGATCCATAGTTAAGTTCCAAGATATTACGACCAAGTTTCAAGAGGTGGACACAATATATTTCTATATTTTGGAAACTCGAAGCGTTTTAACGGAGTAATAGTTTCAATTAGACAATAAAAGACATCAAAGACGATATAGAAAAATTATTTAAATCATCTATTGGATGCTTCAAAGGTTCGTTATTTGAAACGTGTTGGTTTGTATACATATTCGCATGACCTCATCTATCTATCTATGGGTACATTACTTTGAGTTAAAAAAAAATGGAATTTCTATTAGTACGTACATATATAAAGGAATTTGCAGTAATTAAATGCACTTTGAATTAAAGATAAATGACTTAAGTGGAGTAGAATATATGGTCATATAAACTCCAAATTTAGTACAAATTGATCCATTAGTTTAGGGGTCGGGAACCTTTTTGCCTGGAAGAGCCGTAAAAGACAAATATTTTTAAATGTTTCTCCTTGAGAGCCATTTAATATTTATTAACACTGAGTACAACTTAATGCCTGCATTTTTTATATATAAGAACAACATTTTAAAAGTATAACACGTCTCTGAATACCTTAAGTGCTATACATATATATAATACATTTATATTTATTCTTCTTAATAATATTGTTATACTCTAGCTAACCAATAATAAATTAAATACTTCATGCATGAAGTATTGCATGGTTTTGCTGATGGCCTTGTAGTCTTGTTCATATGTAGTGAGGTTAAGCTTCTTCATACAGGCATTGAGGCTTTCGTCCGTTAAACCTGAGTCATTTTCTTCGTAATGAAGGCTTGTTGCAAGGCAAACTATGTAACTAGCTACCTGAGTGCTAAAAGGGTGGAAGTTTATTTGTTGACCTTACAACGACCCGTGTAATAGTAGGCGCTACTGCATTATCCAATGAAAATTGAGTTTAGGTGTGGACAGATTAAAATGGATAGGAATGTTTATATTTTGAACTTTATTTCTTGAACGAGTTAAGAAATGTCGAATCAATTTTTTTTTTCCTTGCGAGCCAGATGCAGTCATTGAAAGAGTCAACTCTGGCTCACGAGCCAGGGTTTCCCGAGCCCCGCATTAGTTGAACCATTTCTAACCAATCTGTTATGTAAGTAAGGGCTTAAATGAATTGTTTACATGGGTCAACAGAGACTACATTTATATCAATATAGGCCTTCTGGTTATTTCTATGATTGAAATATCATATAGTTCATGCATATATTAATGATTGTATTTTATTTTCAAGCTACTAGTTCAAGTCTCATCTAATGATGAAATCCGTGCCTAATTGTGCAAAAAAAATAACTTTTTGTATGAAATACCTTTAACCCAAAATGAACCCCTAACCCTTTCCAACAAAATAAAGAAAAAGGTCAATCATTATACAAATATATTTTTTGATAGGCATGATAGCTTTTATATTTAATAACCAATCAACGGTGAATAACAGGAAGCAAAAAAAACATTTATTTTAAGAAAACAGAAAAAATACTGGGTTTTTTTTAGTAAACTTGACACTATTATAGTCAACAATTTTTTTCCAGAATTATTCAAATTTATTTGAAATATAATTTAGAAAACCACAGTATAGCACAGTTTGAACTCAAATGATCAACATATTTGTACCTTGAGTGCAGTCAAGTTTGTTTGTTATGGTTTTCTATCTCATTACTAAACCTAGGAATGAACAAAATCATTCATTGACTAGCACATTTTAAAAAAATTGTTCAAATCAGTCTTTAAATATTTATGAATTCCAACTATGTACAACTATTGATTGTGACGTAGGTACTATCTATATTGACTGTGTTATTTATGGTGTTTTTAGTTAATTTAGTATCAGAAATGATTCTTCTAACATAGTTATGTTTAGATATGCCAAATCCTTTTCCTGCAAAACTCAACCTAACCCTATTATTATTATTATTATTATTATCCATAAAATGCAATGATTAATTATTATCATTAAGTACTAAGATCTAATTACTTACCCTTGTTATTATCTAACTCGTATTTAAAAAGTAGTTTTAGTCAAATGAAATTTAGTATAATGGAGGTACTCTACACAATGCAACTTGATCAAACTCAAAACTTTTCAGCCTGAATCCAAGTTTACGTATATAGTTTTTACATACCCCTATGATATAACCCGAGAGAAAGATAAACACAACTCTGTTGTTACAAGGTCCAGTTTAAAATAGCTGGAAAATTGTAGATTGAAGGAAAACAAGGGATTTGTATATAATGAATTTCCTTCAGTTTTTCAGACTAGGGCAGTTGTACATTACTAAATATTAAAAAAACAAAACAAAAAAACAATTTAATTATTCGTAGTAGTACTGAAGTGTTTTAAAACAGTTCAAATTTTTATACAATCAAGTAGCAATGACCTTGAGAGTTTTATACATCATTCCTCTGCTCAAAATGAAATAACACACCTACTATTCAAAAGACCGTTCTACATTGAGTCTCTCTCATTGTCAAGTGGTGATGTTCATGGCTCAGAGCCCTGCAGACAGCAGAATCTTGTCGTCTCTGCTCTACCTACGTACTACATAGTAGTAATACGTATATTCTCTCTACCACCTAAAGGCGTCTTACCACAATAGAAGCTATACTCTGAGTCATAGATAGACTCTAACATACTGTTCCGAACACATATATACATATGTGTTCGGAACAGTATGTAGAGAGAGATGATAATTCATATTATTTGAATATGTCAGAAAATGTTGACAAAAAACCAACATGACATTTGACACTAATCCAACCAAAATATATACATATATATATATATATATATATATGGTATATATAAGATAGACACTGATTTTTTGACAGGTAACATTTTTATTCTCTCCTCTCTATTATTTGAGGTCAAATCACGATATCTTTAGCAGTAATAATATATATATATATATATATATAAGTCCAAGAGACAAAAAAAAAAAAAACAACCATGAACATATGGCAGGAATGGTGGTGGTCCAACGATAATACCACAACATACATATCTATATTTATATAATATGACAAGATTACCAAAAGGAGTAGAGAGGAACCTACCGCAGTTCTCATCATCATCATATAAAAAAACATATTTAAGATTATTTATTTGTTTGTTTTATTGTCTTAGTCATATTATTATTAATAATAATGATAAAATAAAAAATAATAATAATAAAAATACTTTTTCAGTTGTTGTTAAATGCATAAATCATTTTGGGCATTGCCCATTATTTTGTAACTCTATCAAAGCCATAACTTTAAATTAATAGATTTAATTTATCGTTTGATATTTTTTTTTTTTTTTTTGCGAAGGAATTATTATAAAGAGTCATATTTTATGATTAGGTATACAAATTCAAAGGAATTAGTGATGGATCAAATGGATGAAGTTACTTATTTATTTAAATAACTCTTTGTACATATAAACATATAGAGCCATAGTCATTTCTGCTATAAAATGTTTATATATAATACATAAAAAAAAATTTCTCAAAAATGGAGTCCTCCCCGATTCATTTTCCTAGGTTTATCAATTTATGTAAAATGAAATATATACATAGATATGTCCCCATGAAAAAAAAAAAATGAATTTTATTTAGCAAAGATTGAGAGGTTCATAAATTTATTTTGAGTATATATATATAAATACATTTGTAGCCTATACTAAGATAATAAAAAAAACTGTCATCCCTTATAGATCAAAAGCAAAAAGCCAAAATTTATGATCATGAAAAAAGATGGGTCACTTCTTCATCGTCTCTGCTGGGAGGTCTTTGTGTATCATGATTGTGTACTGACACAACTAAATACCTGACTCATACATATGTATATACATATCTATATGAAACAGTAGGAGGTTTGAGCCGTTTTTGAGGACTACATAGAGTCATAACAAATGACCAATCAATATCTACTACAAGCATACACATTTTGATCTTGTCCTAATGAGGTAAGACGTTCCATATATGCTCATCATTAAGGGGCAGTAAAAAAACATGGATTTATCTGCAAAACAACTGCACATTTCAGGTATTATTATTATTTGAATATACATAGCAAGCAACTATGCAAAAATTTAAGGCCATTTAGGCCTAATTTAATCTGATACATGTTGATAAACTATATATTAACCCTTTTTGTTAAATAAAATAATAGAACTGCAATAATGTGCCCCTGAACAGATGATTTTGGGCAAATCAAATTTGCGGCACATTATTTTACTTATACTTTAAAAACAATCAAAAACCAAAAATCATCAAATTCTGTGTTATGTACTCAACCAAAACCTACATTTATCTGTTTTAAATTTGGCATGGAGTCTTAAATGTCTACAAGACACGCTGCCTGAAGAGTCCAAACTTGCTATAAGATATCCCAGATATTCATATCCAGCAGTTTTTCTTCTCCATCATACCTAGGAAGTAGTACACATGAGATAGATAATGACTCAAGCACTCTGAATTCAAAAGGTACATATATACATACATACATACATATATATGTACATGGAAACGCATTTGATAAAAATCTTGTACATATATAAGCCCTGAGAAACTGACCACCCGTAATGAGGAGAATAGAGAGAGAGAGAGAGAGAGATAAGTAGAGAATTGCCATAGTTGAATGCCACACATGTTTTATATAACCACTGCCACCATCACCGCAGATATACAAACATATATATATATGTACATAGATAGAACAAAGTCTCTGTACATACAGAAATCAACCAAAAGTATGTACATAGTTTGTGTCACAGAGAGAGCAAAATTGCAGACTGTGGTCCACCACCCCTTTTGCACAAGTCTTCAACACTTATTATTATTATTAATAATAATAATAATAATGATAGGTTTGTTTCGAAGTACTTATATGTAACTCGACATTGTATTATGACCATTCTAAGCATTAGGTTTATTCGACTCATGAACTTGGTTTGTGGTTGTTGTTGTTGTTGTGCAAATCATAAATTATCCCTCATAGAGAGTTGAACAAGCAAAGTCTTTTCACGTATATATATATATATATATATATATATATATGATCATACAACATCTATCTATATATATATATATATTATGATTAATATTTAAAGATTGTCCCACGAATCTAAGCCATATTTTAACCTTGGAATTAATGGTCTCATAATGTTCCATGTGTTTTATTTGGCATGTTTCTGCTAAATTTTCAAAAAAGAAAAAAAAAGATGGGTGACACACCCAGTATATGTACACACAAAAGAAGGTACCAAAAAGTACATGCACCTATGTATAACTGCTTGCCTGGTTTTTTTTTTTTTTTTTTAAAAAGACACTTCTTTATGGCAATAATATATATATATATATATATATATCTATTTTACATATAGCACGGAATAGCCTCTTAACTTAAATGATTTTATGAAGCTGATCCTTTGGGTTAAAGGAAAGTCACCACCTAAAAAAGAAAAAATGATCAAAGTATCAACTCTTAAAAACAAATGTATGTATAGTCTTGAATTAGTATTCAATACAAAGAGAGGACATTATAAATATATATAGAGAGAGAAAGAAAGAGAGAGAGAGAGAGAGAGAGTAGCAGCATTGGATCCATGACTCAGAAGAATAACAAATTTTATGTCTTGATTTATACATTCATTCATTCCTCCTATACTGGTACTTCTAAATACAGACTTTTTAATATGTCATGATGACATATAATCACATTTAAAAAAATTTCAAATATATATATTTACATGAGAGCCTCTTCTTTTTTCTTTAGTTTCATTCTGAGTATAATAAACATATGTGTTTCCACGACCTATCATCATTTTAATGGGAAAAGAAAATAACGAACGTCTCTATTGATAGTATGTACTCAAAATGGTCTGTTCTTGAAAACAACTAATTTAGAAATCATATTTTATATGAGAGTCCGTATGAGGAAAGTTCTTTAAACTTCAGAAAAAGAAATCAAAAGTATTTTTTTCCCTTGAATGCGTGCCAATGTCGGAGTTTTATTTTTTAAACTGAGGAGTAACTAAAGTCAGAGTCTCCATCTCTGGTTTGTTGATAGAATTAAGGTCATAATTAAACAAGTCAACAAAACATATTTGATTCTCTGCACATACCTATTTTGATTTTGTTTGATGGAACTACCAGGACTATAACTATGAATTGAGACTTACTTTATTTTTCAATTTCTCACGTTTACTGTGAAAAAAAATGGTGACAAATCTAATATTTAAAATAATAGCCATTTTTAGCGACACATTTTCTCCATCACATAAGCAATTTGTGGATGCTGACCCAAAAAAATTGGCCGACTTTAGCTGCAAACCAAACATCGGGCCATTTTTTTGCTTCTGTGTGATAATTGAAGCGCTGTTCTTTTAATGCATCGTGACCCATCGATGTGAACAAGTGATAATCTAATGGCACTCAGTCTGGTGAGTCAGTCACATGCACCAACGGTTACCAATTGTACGTCTCCTGTGTTGCTCTTATTCGATGTGGCGGTGCATTTATCATCAATAAAATTTACTTGGTGACGCCGATCGGAATATTCTGGGCGTTTTTGGCGTATAGAATAGGCGTTCAAATAGGCCAATTGTTGTTGATAGCGTGTACTGTCAACTGTTTCATCGGGTTTTATCGTCTCGTATCAAATCATACCACACTGATCCCAGAGAACACAAAGCATTGCCTTGTGGTAAATTCTATCTGGTTTGGCGGATGTTTTTGGGTTGTGGACGGGCAAACCACACTGCTCTCCTTAGAGCATGTCAATCATAAGCTTCTACAAATATTTGATATGATTGAGAAGCGTTTTATTTCAAATCATAACAGAAAATCAACAAAGTTCGCAAATCGTACTTAGAAGATACCAAATTCGACATTTTTAAGAACGAACAAAAATGCAATGTTGTATGAAACTTCACAAACAATGAACTGAATATTGTTGCCAGATGACAAAAAAAAAAACAAGAAAACATTTGGGAGGAGTTTAGAAATACTCCTTGCGACATCTATTGCCTAATAGTTGAAAGTCTCATTTTATAGGTATAGACCTAATAATTATGTTTTTTGTTTTATTTGATGAGATTTAAAGGATATTTTTTTAAAAAAAAGGGTTTATTAGGGCGATTTAAGACTATGAAAATTCTTGTAAATATCCATGTACAAGAGAAGTTACTCCAATTTCCAGAAAGCCATGAAAAGTAGTTCTGATTTGAGCTCATTGTAACCATTGGATTTTACGTATTTATAATCAACTTTGTATATAGTTCAAAATGTTTGATTAGTGATATGGCTCTGAAAAATGTGTTTTGGTCTCGAGGTCAAATTTTTTAAGGTCTAAAAATTTCATGCCTTCTATACTATGGTCTTGGGAAATAGATATAATAAAATTTCATTTTGTAAAAAAAAAAAAAAATACAAAACTTACTACCTCTCTGTGTTTTTTTTTGTTTTGTTTTTTCTTCAAATCAGTATCAAAATCAAGTTCACCTTGTTTTGATCAATTTTTTGATTGATTTGTCAGTAGATGATGGACTCCATTAACTTGCTTCTATTTAATCTTCATAAGTCTGTTCAGACGGGTCTTTCATTGTCATGCTATAGTTGGTGGTTTGTTATGACTTCATGTCATGATAACAGTGTTTGACATGGCGTGATTCCCAGTTTTGTTTTTGTTTTTTTGAGCATCACACAACATAATATATATATACGTACTACTTACTGCCCTCATACTTACAAAAAGCCAGTAGGTTTCAAACTTCAAAACACACATCAAACAAATGTCAGTCTCTTGTCAGACAGATTTGATATTAGAATGAATTTGTTTTTATTTAAGTATATGTCTCTTGGTTCATTTCCTTTTGTTCCTAGAGCACACATTTCAAACCTCCAAGCAAGGAGGGGTTCTTCTTCTTTATCTTTGATGACATAATTTGATCCTTTGTTGATTTAGTCTATTTCGTCGTTTGTTACTTTCACAACATAAAGTAGTAATACAAAAAATATGTTTCATTTTATTGAAAGTTAGTAAATACAAAAACAAAAGAAAAAAAAAACATTCAGCTCTTGAAACTTTGTTTTTAACTGTCGACAGTCGATTGTACAAATGTGCTAGTTGCAATTTTTATTGTATATTGTAACTTTTTTTCCGCCAAGAAATAGAGAAAAAGATCCGAAATGAGTTGTTAGCCATGAGTGACATTATTCTTCATTTAATAGCCAATATAAATTGTTCACAGACTAAAAACAGCTAATTTAACTTTATCTGACTAACGTTCAAAATATTAATAAGAGGAAGGAAAGTAGAAAAAAACGACAGCTGTCAACAAAAATACAGTGCTAATAGTGTGACAATGCTGGGTCATGTTTCCTGCTAAATTGCTAACTTTTCATAACATAACAGAGGCTATTCGTATACTAAAAAAATGAACTTCTGTTTAAAAAAAAGTTAATAATTAAATCAAAAATGTATTTTTTCCCCAACACTTCTTAAAAAATGTACATTTAATTTACATTACAAATCCAAATTTGGTCATCTATTCCCTTGTAATAAATAACTATCAAATTATCAACCAAATCAACTAAACTTAAATACCATGGTGTCAATGTTAAATAAATCAAAGTAGACTTTAAGAATAAAATAGATTGAAGCTTCAAGGCCATGTTGTCAATTATTTTTTAGTTACATTAATTAGTGATACTTTTATATTTACTTACAAACACCTAGTTTCCAACATAATTCTCTGTAGTTTTTTTTTTATTACAAATGTACATAAGGAGTAAAAATATTGCCACTAGGAAAAAAAGTCCTCTTATTTTTGAAAGGATGCAGCGTTGTTGACAAATTTTTAAAGGAATTAGAAAGTAACAGGAATAAAAGTTCAACTAAGAGTGTCCACGTTTCTTTCCCTGGAAAGAAATTAGCCAGAAACAGAAAAAACAAACAAACATTCCAATCATATGGTAGAGCACCATTGTGGTTCTAAATTGTATACTATTTAGTTTATCAATCAATCCTTCCGCCTTGACGTGTACATATACCGTATATATATATATATATATATATACATACATATTTATTTTACTGCTTTTCTGTCTAACAAATGACATGCTCCATCCCGTCATCAATTACACGGTCATTTTCTATCTCCCCCCTCATGATATATGTGTGTACATAACTTGTTCTTCTTTTTTGATAGAGCCTTGGGTCAGTTATTTTCATTCCTAAAACCTAGAAATGATAAATTAGTATTAGTGGATAAAACATTTTGATTGATGAAAGAGCTTGTAGAGGAAACAAATTCTAATGATTCAACATGGAGTTAGCTGTATGATGAACGTAACTATTCCATTTGTATGCACATTTGTTTTATATTTCCTTAACTAGATACAACACGTACTATATATGTGTCAAGTTAACAATATTTCAAAAATGAGTGTGAACTGCACTCATACCCTTGAAGACATTCTCTTTCCTTTGTATTAATAGTAGTATGTTTCGATTAATGAAATAATGACTCCAATAATTGCAACCTTATTATAGGAAAAAAATACCGGCCACAATCAAGAATAAAAAACATCTGGTATTCATGACTATGTAGTTACTACTAATATGGGCAGCATGATAGTTGATTCTTAATAGTTCTCAAACAGATGAACTGGTTTTAGCAAACCACAACTATATAAATACATTTCTGGGTGTATGAAAAAGATGGAAGTTCTTTCAGAGAACATATCAGCTCCATATTCAGTCGACACATTTATCCAATTGCTCTATTGGATAGACACCAATCCTTGCTTTCTTGATTAAAAGTGAAATTTTAATAAAACCACGCCACGATAGGTCTTAAAATGACTTCGAAATATTTGGCCATTAAAAGTGGATTTTCTCCTTTTCAATATTTGTTATTTTTTTGTTGACTTGACATATATATGAGTACTTATGATTATAATGAAAGTTTCATTGCTTATATCAGTCTGTGTATAAGCATTATAAGCGTTCCGCTTACATTTTTAGGGACATTATTCTTTTGAGAGTTATTCCCATGGACACATGTCGTACAACTACATGAATACTCATTGTTTGGATTGAATGAGATGTTAAAAGTTTTTTTTTAAGCTAGGAACTCACATATTTTAAAGTCAGAAGAAGGACTCTATGTTACAAAAACGTGGAAAATTTTAAATAGTATTATACAGAGTGACTTTATAAATAGCTAATAGCTATGCCAGAGAAGGCTAAATAATAATAATTTGATCAACAAAATCCTTTTTTACCCAAAAATAAAAGATTTTTTGTTTTACATTAACAGCCTATTACAAATAGGAAAAAAAAATCTCTACATTCATGAAGATAAATATATAAATTGCATAGTGTGTGACCAAAATTTCCCTGTTGCAAATAGTTTCCTTGCATAAAGTGTATTTGTATATCACATAACTTTTTTTTTTCCTTTTTTTTTTTCAAATCATCAAAGTGTCTTTAAAAATAATATATATGATTCTAGGATACTACAACAAAACATAAAAGAAGGTTGAAACGGATCATCAGACATCAAGAAGGACGTAGAAAAAGACAAACCACAAATCCATAGCATTGAACGTCAATCAAGAATCATGCAATGTATGTTCAAAGTGTAACTAAACAACGATACAAAAAAAAAATATACATACATATCTATGTTCGTACATAGAGTAGAGTGTTATTTGCTTTCCAAAGTCAATTCCTCTCGTGAGTGTACTTCAAGTCAGGAAAACCGTTTTTTTTTTTGTTTTTTTAGCTCATGAAATAAAAACACAAGTGATGGAAGTGGGAGGACGGCTACAGACACAGACTCTCAACCCTTGGATTACGAGCAAGTTTTGTGTGAGGGCAGAGGTAAGTGATAATTAGTTGTCTTTTCAAACATAAATTAACCCCCATTCAAACTCTAGGATTTTAGTGACTGAGTCATTAAAAAAACAGCTTCCTTAGTGACGCAGTCACTAAATGGTTCATTGTTCATATATTGTAGTAAACTCTTGGATTACGACTAAATTTTGTCGTGAGCACACGTGAAAAGTTGTCTTGAACCAAAGCTGATCTAAACCTTGCTTCTTAATGATATATTGACCGCCATTCGAAGAATTTTAGTGCCTGAGTCACATAACAAGTCGAATGGATCTCGCAGATACCAATTTTTAATATAAATTGAATGCCTCTAGATGGGAAGAAGGATGGTGTACTCTATTTGGCTTGAAGTCTTGCATCAGTATCATATTCTTAGACAATAGATTAGTTGATTCCTACTTGTTTTACAAACACATTTCGTTCTCAGCACCAAATGTCTCACAAACTGTAGGTATGTTTATGTAAGTAAATATCTCGGGGATTTAATGTAAATCTATATATAAGCATGGGTTAAATAACGTGTTAAAAGAAAAATGACTTCACAACTGTCAAAAGTTCTTCGAATGGATTTGCCGATGGTGTCATCTGATAATAATTATAAATTCAATGATTGATTTTTGTTGACAGATGATAGTGGATAAGAATCAGAGATCCATAACATGACGGGAGGAACCTTCACCTCAATAGTTTGAAATGACAGGTCTACATACATGGATAGATAGATAGTTCTCTTAATTTCAGCTCAATTTGAAGGCTCTCCCCCAGTTTGATTATGTTTCCATGTTGTTGGCACTTTAAGAGTCATACAGCAGCATACTCCTCCCGTTCTTCCTTCCTCTCTCTCTCTCTCTCTCTCTCTCTCCCCTCCTCTTCTCTTGACATACAATAAAAAATAATAAAATTGAATGACAGTCACGTCATTTCGTTTCAATTTCCTTCTAATATAAACACAGTTGTCTGTCCTTCTGATTAGATGGAAAAAACAAATAATATATATATATATATGTAAAAACTGTCAAAAAGTTTTTTTTTTTACATGATTGTATATTATTGACTCAGTTGATTTCAATGGATTTATGTATGTATGATTCTACATGCTTACATTTGTACATAATTGAATTGAATCGGTACTCTTAGAAATGTTCAGAAAAAAAAAATAGAGATGGAAACATTTTTTATTGACAATGAGTTTTGTTCCTTTAAATCAAAATTCACAATTAGAAATGAGTCCTTTCTTTCTTTCTTTCTTTCTCTCTCTCTCTCTTTTAGCAAAAACTTCTTTGACACATTATTTTGGTACATTTAAAAAACTATATATATTTAACATATTTTTTTTTAAAAATGACGTATCTCACTTTTTTGAAAGACAATAAAAAAACATTAACTGATATTTATTATATTATTATTAAATACAAAAAAATCATGTCAATACACTTGCTTTTTTATGACTTGTCACTCAGCAACTTTTATTTAGGTATACACTAACACACGTATCAATATATTATGTATTATGAATTAAACAAAATGGGGATATTTTCATTCAAATAACCTTCCATTTGACAAAATAAATTTTGATTTAAATATATTCAACATTGTATAAAATGTAAAAATATTGAAAAAAAACATTTTCAATGACGACTTTAGATATTGCTTTTAAAAAAACACATGGGGTGCCATCTAGGAGGAAATATAATTTCCACTTTCCCCCAAAAAAATCTAGGGGTAACTCCAAAATAAATACAAGACTAAATAGTTATATAGAGAGAGGCAAAGGTTTTTATTCTTTGGAGTACAATTTATCTTATTGATACCTTCTTCATGATGACCAACTTTTACTTAAAATACATTTTTAGTAGACGGTAAAAAAAAAGTCTATATGTTGAGCATGGATCAATCTCAAAATTTTGACGTTCCTAACGAGTTTTAAAAGTCGTTTTATGCAACAAACTTTGCTCAATAACATGGGTGATATTATTATCAGCTATCGTGGAGGTATACATGCACATTCAATTGCTTCTTTTAATAATAATATTTTGGACCACTTAAAATCAATATTTAAATTATGCCAAAACTATTCTCGTGTAGGAAATGTATGAATGTACAAATACTTACAAATTAAGTTTTACTTAACAAATTCAATTCGTAAACTGAAGTTTGTAGACAACAACAAAACTATTAGTAAATATGCTTTTTACACATGTATTCAAAGTGTTTCAAAATGTAAACTTTTTTTAAGAACCCATAACATGGACATAATATTTATTTAGGCCCTTATGAAAGACCAATATAAGCAACCCTACCCAGCAGTTCGGCTCAATAATCGTTTTAAATACATGTAGAGCAAAATATAAATTCCACCTTGGACACAAAGAAACAATGGGGCTTATTCTTGTACCTTCTCCAAGGTGGCATACCTTTAAAAGGATGACGTCAACGCTCTCAAAGTGTTTCAAAAAAACATACCCATTCTTCTTTATTTCTCAAAAAAATTAATATTTGGCCCTAGGAGTTAAATATTTAAATATGGGAGTAAATGATAACGTCACTTGGCTATGCTACATTGAATGTGACAAGATGAACTCGAATGTACTGTTTCGCTATAGTGGACATACGTGTTGGTGATCACTTTTTTCATGAAGCAACAATTGTTACCAGGAAGAGTTTAGGTGCAAGTCATAAAGTTCTAAATCTAAACAACTCATGAATTAAAATTAGAGTTATGAATAAAATGCAAATACATAAAGATATATTTAACTTACATAATACAATTTAAAATGTCGAAATGAGTAATCAAGTTGCGAAGCTTCAAAAGGACTTAATCCACGGTACACTTCCTGTGAGGCCAGTCCTACCTACTTAATAAAATTATAATATGTACGTATGTAAGAATAATATCAGTAATGGTCCCAATTGCAGGTTAGATTTGCACACGGCAACTGTATGTATGTGTAAATTTACCTTCTGCTACTATGTATGTATGTAAGTAGTTTTAAAGTAACATCAAATATATGTTCATATTTTTGTAAAGACAGAAAAACCAAACGCAGGTTGACAAATTTAAAAAATAAAAATAAATATTAGATAGTTACCGGGTGTCAGATTTCCCCATCCCTCATTCTAAACTTCAATAAGAGATAGCGTGAGCCCTTGTAATGACATTGCTTTCGGACAGGTGAAGCAGAATTCAAATTGTTGATTTGTCTTTTGCAACAACAACAACAACAAAAAATGCTTGGCTGGTGCGAGAAGCAGCTTTTTTTTTAGTACCAAGGACTTACCGCCTTTTCTTTTTATGTCCCTCCAGATTCCAAGGTATTTAGGAATGGACCTCATGGACTTTGTAGGATTGGCCATTATGGCCTCCTTTATCAAGTTTGAGGCAATTTTGATGAGAGCACCACCTCCAGGCTTTCTCTCGAGGGTCTCCTCGGCCTCCAATCGTCTCTTGACATTGTAAAACAGTCCTTCTGTCCACACCAACCTGTTTTACAATAATAGTTTGAGAGAGCCCCGCGTGGAGGAGATCGAGAATCTATGTATATTCTATTGCATCCATGAGCAACCTACGGCCCGCGGAGACCTTTGAAATCTATAATTATCATATACTTTTAAAAAAATTATTATAAAATACGTATAACTATGCGTGCATACATATTTTGCAAATATATAATTAGGGCTCTTGGCCCGCAGTCAGTCTTTCAAAACATAATTTGGCCCACAAGTGAACAAAGGTTGTCCCATGGATGTTCTATTGCCTATCTCCATCTTCTTTCAGAGGATGTTTAAACTAAAATTATATCAAAATAAAGCCCTGTTCTTTTGCATTCCAGGCAGGGTTGAATTGTGAAAATTGACTCACTAAATCTAAGTTGATAACTGTTTAAAAAGTGGGGATATTATTACCAGACACACGGTACACATATATATACATATATAGTATTGGGCTACTATACACACTCCCTATGTAGGTCTCTAGTGTATTCATGTACGTATAATATATGTTGTAACACAATGTAAATACGTAATTAAAAAAAAAAAATACCAAACCCCACCCCACCTCGTATTACGAGCTCCACTAATTTACTCTTCTTTTTTTTTTCTACTTCCTCTAACGCACACTTACTGACAGCACTAATTACACACTTCAAGCCGAAATAATATATAGTAATGCTTTCTTTCTTTCTTTCTTTCCTCTGATTTTATGTTCAAAGACTTGCTCTATTAGGATAATATATGTATGTACATTCAATTCAAGCGTGCTATCATTTCTGCTCAAAGGGGGAAGAAAAAAAATTCATAATTGTTATAGTGTTGTTCCTTTCATTAACTATGTAATGAATGAAATATCTAATTAAATTGTTTGCATAATGCAAATATAGAAATATAGAAGTTTATGGGTAGCATAATATACTGCGCGGGCTTTTACACTTGTTGAAAGATGATTGCTGATTCGGTTAGAGTGGGTTTTTTTTTGTTCTGTTTGTTAAGACCTATGATACAATGGATTGAGTATGTATTTACATAGAGAAAGAGAGAGAAAAAATAATAATAATAATAAAAAATATTGAGGGTGGAGAATGTGTCCCATTACAAATATTTGTTTCTCTGCCCCCTCTCTTTTTCCCTCCCTCCCTCCCCCTCTGACACCACTTGGAAATCAGACAATACATACATACGTACAATATTATCCTTATCTAATATTTTGTTGTTTTTGTAGTGTGTATGTATTTACAATATAAAACAATATGGAAAGCTGAGATTAGGAAATGATACCCCTCTCCAAGTTGAAGAGGAGGACCCCCCCCCCTCTCCTTAAACATGATTTGTATGTATATATATATATATATGTAAATAAAAAGTAAATATAATGACTAAAACTCGTTGAGGAAAAGGTGGAAGGGAAAGTCAAGCAACTTCTTCCCCTTTTCTGCATTTCATTAGATTAAAAAGAAAAAAAAAAAGAATCAAGAAAATTTTCTGTTTTGAAACTATGTACTTGGTTATTTGAAATTGATTTTCCTATTTTTCTGCTACAACCTTTCATTGTATATTTTTATTTACAACATACATACCAGGGTCAATCTATGACGCCTAATACCTCATATTGCAAGTAGTTACTTTAGGTAATAGTTTTTGAATGCAAAGCAACATCCATGTTTCAAAAAATGACACATAAAGTAATGTTAACTGATAACATATGTACTCCTAGAAAACACATTCATAAGTTGACTACGGATCGGTAATAATGATCAATAGGAATGTAAAAAATATTCAAATAATAAAAAAGAGAAAATCATCAACCTGGTAACTCTGACAATTTGATGAATGTTGAGAGGGAAGCAGCTGCAGCTGTCATGATGTTTTACTGAGCTACTAGCTGCTATTCTCCATTATATATGTATACAAATGAAGATATCAATGATAAACTATAACATTATATATATAAACCATAGATGAGAGGCAGAAAATTAACTGAAATTAATGTCAGAAAATTATATATCTTTAGCTTACAAGTCGTAAACTAACAATTATTACGAGAACATGTGCCCTTCTTCGTCAAAATTGTATTTGCTATTGTAGATGTTCTCCCCTCAGTAATAAAGGAAAAATGATAGCAGCTTTGGAAAACCAAAATGTCTGTTAAAAGTGCCAACTCCACAAAATCTCGCAACCGGCATTTTGCATATTTTTTACATTCCTAATGATCAACGTGTCTAATTATAAGAAAATTAAATGTTATTACATCCATACTTTAATATCTAAGGTGTGATGAGTTGTCATTTAGGAGTGCAAATCACAGGCAAAACACAGTATTTTGTACTCTGACACATACATTTTAAACATTTTGACTGCAAGGTCAGTATTTTGGTAATAAAAGTTAATAAACTACTCTAGTATTAATATTTACTTAAGTAAAAAAAAGTAACACCGTTACTCAAGAAAATAAGTTTTTAGTTATGTACAAAAGTAACGGGTCCGTTACTTGAATATATGCTACTTTTCTTTTAACTCAGTGTAACATGAAGTAAAACAGAAAAAAGTAATTTTAAATCTGCATCTTTCTTGTTAATATAATTTAACATACACAGGTTCAGTTAAAAGTTTTAGTACGCAATTTAGAACAAACAAGACAATCAGATATGATGGAAGGTAATGTAATTAAATATGTTACACTATTAACTATATTATAAAATAAATTAATCTTATTATAAAAAGCTATAAAAATCTGTGTAATTCTTGCAAAAAATGAATGATTATCTCATATAGAAAGACTAAACGATTCAAGTCCCATAACCTCTTATTTTCGACAAGCATATTCAAAATTCTTGAGTTTGTTTGAGAAGAGTTTTTAGAAAGGAATTGTACAAAAGTTCAAACACATACTATTGTGCGCATAGAGGGCCGTCAGATGTGCAATTTTACCTTGAATTTGTTGTGATCATTTTTTGAATTCTCATAGAACAACACGAATGTTGCTTTGTATTTCAGGTATATGTACCTTTATTCACTAAACTGTCCCGTTTTTTTTCAGGGTCAAGACTCAGATCAAAAGTGCCATATTTTTTTTTTGGTACCTATGGATCCAAAAATACCTTATAGAAAAATAAAAAAAGTATCTA
The DNA here is from genome assembly GCA_963680855.1 of Lepeophtheirus nordmannii. Classification (NCBI taxonomy): domain Eukaryota; kingdom Metazoa; phylum Arthropoda; class Copepoda; order Siphonostomatoida; family Caligidae; genus Lepeophtheirus; species Lepeophtheirus nordmannii. The sequence continues at coordinate 27,220,849 of OY804524.1, read as the reverse complement.
GGTTTATTTTTCAAACCTCTCTTTTTATTTCCAAAAAGAGAGTCCAAAAATGATCAATTTTGACAAGCATAAGAGGTCTCATTTTAAACATTTTTGCCAAAGTTTATATTTTCAGTGATAAAAGTTATGGAAAAAGATCAAATTAAGGCTGCGTTTCTTAACATTTAAGAAAATTCCAATTTCCCTCTACTTTGTATTTAATTTAATGTATCTCATACTTTAAATTTAACATTATTAGCAATAAAAATATTTTTAGAATGATATTTAAAAAGAAAATACATTCAACATACAAAAGTCATAAATTTTGGTTGACAAATAGACAACTTCTTGCCAAGATTTTAGACTTTAAACATAACTTTAAGGATTTGACAAGGCACTTTTTTTAAATTTAGAATTTTAGAATTTTTATAGAAAATAAAATTGATCAGAAATAGTTTTTGAGCACCAGAAAAAGAACTTTTGACTAAAGCATAAAGAAGGAGACCTCTCAAACCTATCCAAAATGAACATTTTTGATCCCTTTTATGAAACCAAAAAGGACTTGAACGGTTTGAAAAATAACCCCAGAGACTTTTTATTTTTCTATGTACAACTTATTTTTGCATCATTATGTATGTAGGCTCCAGACTATAATTTGGTGTCCTTGATCTGGGTCATGACCCTGAAAACGGAAGTGTCTACACCTTAGAATAGGTAAAGTACTACCTAGATGCTTATAATTCGTTTTTAATGAGAGTTGACAGACAAGCTTCCGAGTCATATGAACAGATGAAGCCTTCCTCTTCAAATCAAGTCATTCAATGAAAGAACTCCGTGTATAACTTACATGCATATCCATATACGTTTAATATAAACATTTTCAAAAATAGGTAGAAAGTTAATTGTGGGGGGATTTCATCTTTTCAATACTAGAAACACATTCAATCACATACATAAATCATGGACAAGGAGCAGATGATGAATTTCTCTCTCTCTCTGTTTAGTATTAATCTCACTCCAATATTATCCTATTGTAATTCTCACCATACATATAATATATATATATATACACAATGTAAGTACTTCAAAGTTAGGGATTAACTAAAGATTCATTATTTTTACATAATGGGAATGTACCTATGAACAACGCGTTGGGCTCAAAGGTACAACATATGTACAAGTGTCTATTGTTTTTTGTAAAGAGTCAAACATCTGCCTAGGGGGATGGATTTTATATGTATGCAGAAACTTTTCCTCTCACTATTAATAGGAGTCGTGATGGTGGCTTAAGTACGAACGTATTAAAGCATAAAGAAGGGAAATAATGGAAATAAAAAAAAATGACTGAATATTTTCATAACTTTTTCTATGTATTCCCAAGTTTTATTTTACTTTATACATATATTTTTTTTAAAGGAAAAATATATTTTATTTCATAATAGGTAACTTTTAATGGAGTTACACGACGCATGTAAAATTATACGTATCCATACTACTTAAATACAACAAATTCCCCCAGGAGGAAAGGAGCTTTTATAACAACTCCTCTCTTTCCCCTCTCCATAACTTGCTGTTATTTTATACGTTCAAAACCCATGTATGTACTTACGTCTTACATTTATATGAATGTACAAATGTATCTCGTTACAATAAGTGGTTTTCATTAGTAGAAGACAATGTTTTTTTTTTTTTAAGTGGATTGCTAGGTGCTCCAGAGTGAGGAATGTAACATCTAACGACTCTTTTCCAATTATCCTCTTATGGTTGTATGTATATCTTTGTATCCCTCTTAAATAAATAAAAAGGATACAAAGTTCAACCTTAAAAATAGTGCTCTCCTATAACTGGATTACAAACGATTTTTTTCAGCTAAGATTTTGACATTCAAAATGCCCCCCCCCCCCATTTCAGAATTTTCAGGGCTTTGAAGGATGTGCAGAGTCTTCTATTCTAGGTAAGTTCTGAGGCTCTAGCTTAGAGAGATATGACAGGAATTACAATTTGACAATCTAAAGATATATTTATATATTTTTATTGAGTTAAATTGTGGACCTTATTGTTATTTTAAGTATTTTGATTCCTCACAATTTTTTTTTTTTTTTTGGATTTTAAATCAGTTTGATGTTCTGAAGGGGCGAATGACCCTTATTTTTAAACTTTATGGCAGGGTTTGATCCTATAACCGACTCTCTTCTATTTAAAAAATGACTCTTATTTCATGACAGCCTTAAGATTTTTAGTTATAATAAACTGAGGTGTTTTTTACATCAGTCTCCTGGTCTAAGGTTAAATGGGTTTGTCCTTTTGAATGAGTGACGGATGTAAAATAACATACCATAATTTCCAATCAAAGACATCTTAAATTTATTATTTAAATTGAAAAGAGATCATATATTTGAGATACATTTGAGAAATGCCTCGCGTTGTCGTTCATTGTCAAATGCCTGGATTAAATCTCGAGCTATTTTGGCTCCCCACAAAATTTCAATATAATTAATTTAATTGTAAATCACTTAATAACCCTTCATAAATAGATTTGTTCAAAGAGACACTCACTTAGAATGAACTTATCAATCGTTCCCTTCTAAAGATATATATATATAGTATCTATGGAGATATTGTTTACACATCATAAATGAGTAAATGATTTAGCCTTGACTTCAATGGTGTTTTTTTTATAATTACCAAACATTGCTTATTATCTTCATATATGGTAACTAATTAATTATATGGTCTCTGTGTTGGAAAGGGAAAATACATCATTGAAAACCAGAATTAAACGTAGGGGTTTGTTTTGTTTTTTCAATTTTTTAATTTATTGATGAATAGTAGATCAAAACTATTGAAAATCCTATAGTTCTATGTATAAATATATATCCAAGCTTATGAAACAAATGAAAAGTTGTGTTATTATGGTACCTTTAATTTTTATAAAAAAAAGTAAATTTAAAAACTACTCATTTTGAATATACATTCAGCACTGTGAAAAATGAATTAAACAAGTGAATCGTAAAAATAAAGTAATATCCAATTTAGTCCGGGTTTTGCAATTATGGTGGCTATCTCAATATCTTTGATGTTCAGCCTTTTTATTTAAAAGCCTACTAGTTCTTTGCACTAAGAGTCATTAAGTCTAATTAAGTATCTGAACTATTTGGAGTATTCATGTAGATTTATTGTTTTAACCAATTAGTATAAATAAAAAATGTGACGTCATACCTGAAGTACACCCATGACATCATCATACCCCATTTTTGTCAGGTAAAGTCAGTTGCTCAGCCTTGCCACTACTTTGCCTTCCCTTTTATCTATGTTTTTCTTTTTCTATGACAGTGCTTCTCAAGCTTATCTTTTGTTGCTGTTGTTGTTGTTGTTGTTTTGGGTGTCAAAGAAGCTGTCATCAGTATCTTAACATTTTTTTTTGTTTCTATTTCTTATTATTTTGCAAATGTTTTTTATTATAGTTATTTGCAACCAGGAATTATATAAAGTAATGAGACAGTGAAACCCTTCGAGCGTTCGTACTATTGAACAGAGGAAAGTAATTAATTTAGTATCTCACATAATTTATAGATTTACTTTTCATATTCGTATATTTCTGAAGGAATGCACCTGAAAATAAATTACTGTTTGAGAGCCACTAGCTCATTTTCATCTTTGTTTTGTTCCCAAACTGATTTAGTGAGATAATCATGGGATATACCATTGAACAATACTTTTTCCCCTAATTATCTTTGAGATAGGGGTAATATTAATATTGCGTCAGACCTGTCAATTCCCTGCAGCAGAGAGTTTGAGAAACACTGATCTATATACATACATATATAGTAAATATATCTTCATACTTACCTATGCTGTTAGTTGTTAATTTGAATGAGACAACAATGATGTATATATCTACATATTTGACTGTGCCACAAAAAGAAAAAGAAAACATGACAAGATAAAGTCAAAGGAAGCCTTTTTAGCCAAGGTTTCTGTCTATATTCATATATATATATATATATATATATGTCATCTATTTTTGGTTTATAAAGGAGATGAAAAATATGAATTTAAAATATGTCAATTAAAATATTTTGATTTTATTTCATTTATACCATATCTACCTAGGGTTATATCCATACATATATACATATATATATATATATATATATATTGGCTGACAGGTCCATAAAAACTCCACTTAATAACAAAGAGAGATGATTTTTATTGTTATTGTTGTTTTTATTATTTTGATAGGGATTTTTTTTCTTCTTCGTTATTTGGTTATGACAGATTGGACAAGGTAACATGTTCTTATTATTGTTATTATTATTATTATTGTTGTTGTTGTTTTGGCAGTAAAAGAAGCTGTCAATTCCATTTTTTTTGCTAGAGGAGGAGTAATTTAGCAAAAATAGTTTACAATAACCACACACCTTATATAATACTATTAATATTCAATAAGGTTGCGTGAGGAAATGAGTGAGAGGCAATTAGGCAAATGATGTCGCAGGGAGTATTTCAAAACCATGCCAAATATCTTATTTTTTATTGGTGGAGACGTACGATTGGGAGCCGTTAGTGGATGCGGCTTACTCACGAGACTTGGTGCCATTGGATCATCGCTTGTTCGCATCGATGAGTCAGGCATTAGCCCTTCAATTCTCACACAGAAGCCAAAAAAAAATGGCCCCAATATTTGGTTTGCAGCCAAAGACGGGAATTTTTTTTGGATCAGGATCCACAAATTGTCTGAGAGAGATGGGGAAAATGTGTCGCTAGCCACAAAATGTGACTATTATTTTGAAGATTAAATTTGTCAAGAGTTCTTCACAATGAACGTTAGAAAAATTGGAAAATCAAGTCTCATAATTTCATAATTATGTATCGATATCTATCTTGTATATGTAAAGCATTGTCAGTTCATATTTTTTAAGAATCAATTCTTTATTAGTAAACACATACATGAAGACACGTTTCAAATAACGACGTCAACAGAAAAAACGACGTGGAGAACAAAAGAAGAAGAGATGATGCTGGAGGAATGATTGACGTGAAAAATTGTCTTTTTGAAGTGTAGATTTTTTTGTTATTGTTACTTTATTATTATTATTATATTATTATTATATTTTCCTTGTTTTTAAGAGCTTCACTCTGTCAACGTTTTGACAAGAAATTAAATAAATAAATAAAATGTTGAGTGTATCTCATATTTTGATGTTTGTAGAGGACGGATGGAGGAGGCTCTATGTACAGTCATTTATGTACCTACGATTGCAGAATTAGGATTAAGAAACTGCATTCGTATCATTCCTACTCCAAAGGACTCCATGGCAAAAGAATTCTGGCTCAGACGCGGGAGTACTGGAACTATAGAGTTGACTCGGACTTTTGAGATTTGGCACATTCGCTAAATAAATGTACAAATGCAACAGGCTGCAAACAAAGGGTTTACTGTATTTATATAAATATATATGTATATGTACAAGACAAGGGAAAGGAACTGTCAATATGGAATTGAATAGGGAAATATGAATTTAAAAAAAAAAAAAAAATTGGCACGTAATCAAATCGTTATGGAATTTTAGGATTTGTAATTGAAAAAACGCCTTTTATTAAAAATACAAAGTAATTTATTGAATTAGTATCAAAACAATTAACAACAAAATTCAATCTTTTTTTTATTTTTTTTGTCAAACGGTTTATTTTCATTAAATAGTCGAGGTTTTTTAGTCTTTTACATACAAAAATAAATAAACATTTTCTATTTATAATGACTCTATTACTTTCTTCTTAAAAAGAAGTGAATATTTTTTTTAATTAAAATCTTTTTCTGCAGCATGAAATTTTTTATCAGGAAAAAAAAACAAAAAAAACAAAAAAAAAACCTTACTTATTAAATAATAACTTTTGTAATTATATACGGTAATAACAACAATTAAATTTATCTAATCGTTTCATCAGTATCTTAACATTTTTTTTTCTTATTATTTTGCAAATGGTTTTTATTATACTTATTTGCAACCAGGCATTATTATTATTATTATATAAAGTCAACGGCTTGTGAAGCTAAAAAAAGTATAAAATCATTTTTATACTTAATTCCTTTGTTTAACAAATTAACATTTTCATTATATATTTTTGTAAAGAATTATAACTTTTAATGAAATTTACAGTCCTTGATTCTGATAAGAAAAAGGAAGAAGATGACTTCTGCTGTTTGTCTATGTTTTTTTTTTTTTTTTGTTTGTTTATAACAAATTAGTTTCTGCGTTAATTACGACGTAATTATATCATATCTTCTTTTTTTTTTTTCCACAAAAGAGTGTGTCAACCACTCCTCTGTATGTATGTACTAAAAAACAAACAATCAAAGGAAGGGAGATGGATATTTTATAGTATGATCCTTGCAACTTTTAAAGCATGATTTGCTCTCGAAAATGTGTTATTTAATTATTTATGTATAAACTAAATAATCTTCTTCCATTCCATGAATCAATTATAACTGATTATTATTAGCTCAAAATCGTTACAAAGTGCACATAAATGCTACTAAAATTACTGTGAAAAGGAAATAAAACAATAAAAGTTTTCTACTTGAAAGGTGAGAGCCAAATATAGACCCAAATAAAGAAGGCCCAATATTATCTACCTATAGTTAAAATTTACATTACTTTCAATTTTAGAATACCAGCCTGGCTTATGAGCACAAACATGGAGACACTTGAAATAAATATAAAATATCTAACATTGAAAAATACTCAAAAGATACATTTTGATATATCTCTACGGGGTGTGTCATAACTATTTCCCCATTTTTTAAATATTTATACACCTTGAAATCTGTAAGGGACATAAAAAGAAAAGGCGGTGAGTCCTTAGTATTGAAAAAAAAAAAAAAAAAGCCGCTGATCACACTAGCCATCACGGAGAATCGTTGCAAATGACTACTCCAAAATTTGAAATCTGTTTCACTAGCCCGAATCCTATGTGGCCTCCATATTCACCGGATATCAACCAATTGAACGATAGTTTTTGGGCTCATATTGCTTGCAAAGCCTTTTACTCACGCCACCCAAATACCTATGCACTGATGGCTCGGATCAATGCAGTATGGGTGCAAATGGACGAGATTCACTGCCTTCAGTATCCGTTTAGAGACAATAGTAAGTACTAAGGGTGGTTACCTTATTGAGATTTGGTACATTCTGTGGTGACATCATTCGGTAAATAAATTGACACTGTATTGATACTGTATTTAGATAAATATCCAACTAGCCAAGTTACCACGTTATCTCCTATTGAAGTTTAGAATGGGCAATAAGGATATAGATATCTGACACCCGATATACATATATGTCGACCTCATTACTAGTTAGAAGCAGATTCGTTTGTAGGTTTGAAAAGTCATAGAATCCTAGCAGTAGGTTGTAACCCTTTCGAATTAATTATTTGCAATCTTACCAGATCAGTACAAGACCTGTTTTTTGTCGCAATACTTGAAATAAGGTATCCAATATTCGTTACTAGCTCATGATCAAAAGTAATGAGTTACAATTTAAAATTACGGGTCAGTTACTTTAATAGATGATATTATTATAATTTTTTTACTCAATGCAGAGCAAAGACAAATAACTGAAAAATGAATTTAAATCCAAGTCCTTTTGAATTAAAAATACAAAGCAAATATTTTTTTGGATAGCCCATTCAGATATATAATTATATACCTAGTTTTAGAGATGGTCTAAGAGTGTGGACATGGACGTCCTCCCCTTATTTATGAATTTTTTTTTTTTATAAAAAAGGTAAATAAATAAAAAAATTATTTTATTTTTGTTCGACATTGCTTTTGTTGACGGTGGGTGCACATATCTATAAATTTGATAAATATGATTGACGGATCATACAAAATGGATATCATTATGTTTATCATTGTATATATGTATGTATGTATGTATATTTTGGCTTTGTTACATCCGTAAAAACATGTGAGTATCAAAGTAAGATTAGATAAATATAATAATTTATCATTTACAAAGAACTTGGATTAAGTATATAATGAATAATAATAATAAAAAATTGGGAGAAAAATATTTTTTTCTTTCTTTCTTTCTTTTTTTCAAGATTATTTAGTTCATCAGTATAATGGATCAGCCTTCACTAATGGATTATCCCATCAATCCTTCTCAAATAGAGAGTAATGTAAGAGAAAGAGAGAGAGAGAGGGAAAAAAAAAGTAGTGATGGATCAGTAACATATTTAAACAGAAGAGGTTAATATACCTCCAAATAGGTAAACACATTTAACAATCCCATCAAATGAAAAAAAAAAAAAAATGGAACGTGTACGAATAAAATTAAAAATAAAAGACTGGGAATGAAGATCAACGCTATCTGACGTATGTATTTACATATAAAAAAGACGCTCTCTTTATACAGAGCCTGAAGAACAATGCTCTCATAATGAAATAATGAAGTCACACGAATAAAAAGAGAGAAAGAGTGGCTGAGAGAACATCATCATCATGTGAATGTGAGGGACTAATTATTAAGATCCTTTAAAAGAGATAGAAGAGGAGTCAAACGTTAATTATGTGTATTTAGCACTAGGAACGCTGATGCTATCAGCGCGTCGTTTCTCTTTTGTTCACAACTTATAACGCAGCGCCTGGAATAATAGGAGTCAATGAGATCCAAAGGCTCAGATAACCTACATAGCTACCTATGTTCATGCATAATAGCACCTAAAAAATATGACTTTATTGATCTGGCTACATGTACATAAAGAGAAAAAAGGAGAGGACAAAATCACACAACCTAGGTTTTTAATATTATTATCATCAATTTCTACAATTATACATAGATATTACTTTGAACAGTCGGGGTGGTGATTTGTTCATTCCACAGATATGCTATATCATGGAGAGAGCCCCAGATTAATGTATAAATAAAAATAAATATAGTGATTTTTTATGAGCTAGACCTCCGGGTCAAACCCAGGGATGGTGGAAATTGAACTTTAAATATATTTAGATGAACAAGCATTAAAAAAATTCCTTGTTAAACTTTTTGAGCTTGCCAACCTTAGTAACGAAACCTAGACACAACATCCAAGTACCATATTATTTGAATCTGAACTCATGCCATCATGGTTTGTATAAAAAGGGCCCTGAATTGAAAAAATCTATGCATAAATTTTGAACTTGCAGAATTCAGACGGATATCCTAACATTCAAAAAGTTAACTCTCATATTCAGGGGCGTACTGGGGCGAAAATTTCCACCGGGCAAAGAGTAAATGAGGGGTGCCACGATAAAGGCGCATTATGCTAAATCGAAGGGGCGCCTAGTAAAGATTTCAGAGGGGCGCACCGGTCATTGACCGGTTGACCGCCGGGCCAGTACGCCCCTGCTCATATTCCGTGTATATCTATTATATATCATAGTCACCAAACAATGGGGGAGGGGGTCAAAGATCATCGCAACAAAAACGATGAAAAGTTGGATTATTGGTGTGTCATCAATACATTATGACGTCATTCTTTTAAGACTCTCTCCCATTTATGAATTGATTCCATGACCTTCCATATCTATATATATATATATATATAGATATAAAGAAATTACTTCATTTTCCCTTGTACTACTCAATGAAGAATATATATTTTTTAAATCTCGGGACCTTGGGTGTTTGATTTTGAAAAGAAAAGAAAAGCAAGTACTCCAATGGTATATGCAGGGTAGACAGCTTTACGTATCCCTGGATGAAATTGTGTTCAATCATTCATTTCCTTCAAAATGTGATGGTTTCATTTGGACGTATAACAATCATGTCCCCTTTTTTGGCCAAAAAAAGAACTCTCTGCTGTGCCGCTCATAACACATTATATGTGTCAAGTCAACAAGAAACCAAGTTACTCTGAAATATTTCAAAAATGAGTGTAAACTGCACTCATATTCTTGAAGACATTCTCTTTCGTATGTATTAATAGTAGTATGTTTCGATTAATGAAATAATGACTCCAATAATTGATACTTATTTATAGTAAAAAAAATACCGGCCACAATCAAAAATTAAAAAACACCTGGTATTTCTGACTATGCAATTACTATTACTATGATTCAAGATGAGCATGATAGTGGATGTAGTTGATTCTTAATCATTGTTAAGATGAATTGGTTTTAGGCCACTACAACTATATAAATCTCTGGGGCTATACAAAAGAGGGACTTTTTTGAGGGACCATATCGTTTCCATGTGCAGTCATAGCATTTATCTGATAGACAACAATCCTTGGTTTCTCGATTAAAGTGACATTTTAGCAATAACCCTGCGCAAGGGGTCTTAAAATGACTCCAAAATATTTGACCGTTATATTTTTGAAGTAAAAAAGCTTAAACGTGGATATTCTCCTTTTCAATATTTGAAAACAAACAACTTGCTTTCTTGTTGACTTGCCACATATATAAACGCAGTCATCATAATAAATATGATGGTTGAACGTATCAATTAATACTATTTGAAAATTATAGAGAGGGAGGAAGGAAGGAAGGAGGGGAATACCGCGTTTTAACGCCTTCGAAATTCTCCATTAAAACAAATATACCTATATATATATATATATAAGTATATACTTAGAGAGAGAGAGAGAGAGAGACAGAGGGAATAAACAAGTATCTATTAGAATGTTGATGCCTTAATAAGAGGTTCCAACCCCTGGCCCCTTAATGAGAAGGATGAACGACAGCTGAAGCTAAGCAAACACAAAAAGAAGGGAAAATGATGGGTAATTGATGGTTGTCAGGGATGGAAAAGGAGGGAAGGAAATAGATCAAATGATATATATATATATGTATGTATGTACAGAGTATGACGTCATATGGTTATTTAAATAAAGAACATTATGATTATTTCTTAGGCTGCTGCATTCCCATAATTTCCAATGAATAAATTGCCAATATTTTCTATCGTTTTAACAACAAACTATCTATTATAATTATTTTTCGTCTTTCATATTTCCATTGTGCTCCTTCTCCTCCCAGTCAAGCAAGCAAGCATAGTCAACCATATTAAAAACATAAATTTACAGCAGTTTAAATCCCTTTGTATAACATATACATTTATCTATGTATGTGTACAGTCCATTTCCACTACAACGAGATCGTTTCTACAGAAATTAACATTTGGTACACGCTAAGTTACCTTATTTACATACATATATGATTTGCTTCTAGAGAGCAATCAGCTAAAACATACAAAGTAAGATACTGATCAAATGTTTGGTTTTTTTAAAGTAAAAAAGTCTTTTGACAAGTTTTTGTGTTCATTTATTATCAAGGGTTTTTTTTTTAAGGGAGAGAGAAACAGAAATCAGAAATAATAAACTAATCTGTAATAACTCTGATTAAGATCAGCATTGGGTCCTACGAGGGCATGGTGACAGAAGTTCTCTCTTCCTTCTCATGAGAATGGGAATTGACTGTACATATGTATATATATATATATATATTTTGCAAGTGAATTAGCAAATAAGATTACAAATGAGAAAGAGAGTCATAAGGCATTTACATAAATTTATGAGAAAACCGTTCTTTGGAAATACATTTAAGCAGTATATATATATATACATATTCATAAATATTTATTGCATGTAAAAATAACAAGAAGAACAACTACAACAACAAAGAGGCATAGATTAGCAAAAATTAAAGAGAAAAATTCACAGTATATATGAATATATATGTAGGTATGTTATATCAATTCTGAATAAATAATGAGAAATAGGTACGTTGTATGTACATAGTCTTATATGTCTACAATGGCCTGTGTAGTAAGTACATGCATAGAGTTATGTAGACATAATTTGAAGTCATTAAGATGATCATTGAAGACGGGATATGAGGGTCGTAAATTAGATTGTATTGGTTGTATCAATATTAATATTATTATTATTATTATAATATCCATTTATGGACCATCATGAATATTCTAATAGCTTTTATTTCTTGCGAATATTTTTGCACAATTTATGATGTTTTAGATATGTAGTCAGGTTTTTGGTTTTTTTTTGTTATTTCTCTACCTTTAACATCCTCATATTTACATATTATGTATAACACATATCCACATCATACGTACAAATGAAAGGTAATGAAAATTCTCAAAAAAAAAAAACGAAAAAAAAATCAATTTACTACATATTAAAAAAAATTAGGGGTTGAGCACTGCCTGATTTATTTATACTTGCTCCCACATAATTGAGGTATACATTTGTGAGTATTTTCTTACATGTACACATGTAGAGCTAAGCCTTAGAGCAGGGGTGTCAAACTCATTTCACAACCCAGGCCACATATGATCCCTAGCTAGACTTTGTGGGCCGGACCATTCAAATTATAGCATACTTAGCTATAAATAACCAAAATATCATGTATAATAATTTAATTAAACAATATTTCACAAAATTACACAAACTTACAGTAACTGCTATCAAAAATTATAATTGTGAACTTTACATGAGATTATAACATGAGACTTATAAAGAAAAACTAACATGAGACCCTAGCGGATAATTCATGAATTACATTTAATTAAAAAATTTAATCCAGTTCTTTTATGTATTCTTTCCACTTTCAAATTATCCTGCAGGCCTGATCGAACCTCCTTGCGGGCCGGTTTCGGCCCATGGGCTGTATGTTTGACACTCCTGCCTTAGAAAGTCTATATGGAGTCTTTTGTCGCAGAGACTTTGATACTATGACTCGGGTTGAGTAGTTGGGAGTGCGTAAGGTTTCTCCCAAGCCCTGATTCAGTCATTATCATGTTTCATATTAAAATTCAAGCATAATAGTAAATAAAAAAGATAAATTGCCTTCAACTGTATGTAACAAACACTGTTTTAATAATCTTCCTTACTCAGCTAAGGAGTTTTTTACTTTGAGTCCGAGTCTTGTCTGAAGTCGTTGGGTTGATTAGACTGAGGTGTATCGGACTACAAGTCTCCTTCAGCTTCTCCTTTGCCTCTAAATACCAACATATGTACATATATTAGGAACAAAAATAGCCAAAAAAGATTCCTATTTTAATCATGACGTCACTATTTAGTTACTCAAATTACAGAATCGATCACTTCATGGTTTTTTGATTTATTAACATGCAAACAAATCCAGTCCATTCCTTTTACAGATATAGTTTTTATGACAGCAATATCTATCTATGTATATGGAGTCATGATGGAGTGACAACTATGGGACTTGAGATATCCATGATGACTTCACCTAACCACCCTTAACCACGTATGTATGTATACATGTTTATCTGCAGGCAAAAGATTATATACATACATTTCCGGTGAAACATTTATTTTTTTTTAAAGTACTTAATTACCCTAATGGAAGGGAAGGTAATTATTACATGTAATATTAGGTGGAACGTGAGGTTTTGCTTGTGAGAGAATTGAAGGTAATTGCGTTTTGAATGCATCAATGACCTAACCCTTTATAGATATAATTATATTGCACCCCATGTAAATTTGTATGTAATGGACAAAATCATGTGTTTATGTCTATGTACAGTTCATTCCGCTTGACTCAAGCCCCATATTTAAAATCAAGTTAGGCACAATGTGTCTATAGTTAATCACCAAATATAAGATTAGTGTATGCTTCATTTCCCGATTTATCATCAAAAAAATTGGGAAGGAGAAGTGAGAAATGATTTTTACTTAGGCTGATGTAAAAATATAAATCTCAGGCCAAGATATATGTAAGTAATAAAATACTAATATATGTACCTTAATAATAGTGCATTGTATGAAGAAAGTGGACAATTCCTGAGCAAAATATACTGAAAATATCCACAGACACACACTGGAAGAACTAAGAGAAGGTCAGTGTTTCTCAAATTTCGATAAACATAATTAATATTTTGAATAAAATGAGCTCAAATTTTCTTTTTTTTTATACTGAGGAGAAAAAGAAATGTTTAGTCTATTAAAAAGTTTTAAAAGTGCACCCTGTTTGGATATCACTGCAGACAGACTTGTCCTGCATAACCACATATAAATCTAACAATAATAAGATTAAAATCTTGAAAGGCTCACTCCATACACATGATGAAGGGGGATTGGAGACTGAGATTTCATCCGATGTCAAAGAGATGAGATAATCCATCATCAATAACAATGAACACTTTATCTACTTAAAAACGATAAAAATATCGATTATAAAAGATATTTTATCTACTCAGAAAGTCCTGGATCGTATCATTACAGTAAAAAAGCAACTGAAATGATACTCGCAAAAAATAAAAAAAAACCTTTTAAAAAGGATTTTGCTGAAAAGAATCCACGCCTAGCAATATTACAATAATATACATATAGTGAAAATTTTCAATTTTAATTCATCCATTATAAATTATAATTTCCCGAATCACAAACATTTTTTAATGTTTTCAACTCCTTCTTTGTCATTGTCTTGAACCTCATATAAAAAAGCACTCGCTGAAATGACTGTGTCCGCCATATTATATGCAACAAGATTGCACAAAGGTTTGAGTACGTTAATCAAAACATAATAAACATATTAAACACTTGATTTGTTCCTTAGTAAGTCCATTTTTTATCCAAGGTGTTAATAGTGTTATAAATTTATTATTGTAATGACTATAGATTGAAATTTCGTCATTGCAAAGAAACACTTTATTGCTCGTCAATGGGTTTATAGAGTTCTAAAAAAGTTCAAGGAAAATGTTAAAACATTTCATTATTGCGGTTCATTATTGCAGAAAACGATCAGTTTGAGTGAAACATATTGTAAAAAAATAGATTGAATTTTAGGAGGAATCTGCTTCAGTCAGTAGGAAAATTGACTACCAAAACAGGAATCATCCAGACTTGAATACGCTAATTACTTAAGAATGACCTCGGGCCTCTATGAAACAATAAAGAAATATGACCTATCAGACCTGCATGAACACATTCAACTTGATAGATGTCGCCATATCCTTCATCTTTTTGAAAAACGACACGCTACCTAAATTGGTTTTATTTGATGAGAAGAAATTTAACATTCAGCAGTGTTTCAACATCCAAAATGATCAAGAAGAGTAAATGTTTGGTAAATCATGTTCTGAACAGCAATTGGATGTCACCCCTCGTTTTTTAACCCTTTCTGAAGTCACAATCAACTCCCAACATTACGTTAAGAGCATTTTAAATGCTCAATTACCTCCCTGGGCCAGTCATCATTATTTTGATGATGCACTTTGAACCCTCCAATAAGATTTTGCTCCATCACTTTTACCTCTAAATTAAAGTAAAACTTGACTCAAGCTCATAACCCTGCTTTTCTTACCAAATATAAATGTACATCAAGGAGCCAAATTTTGAATCCTTTAGATTTCTCAGTTTGGTCAATCTCGGAGAACCTCTGTAGTACTCCCCATGATTTTCCAAGTTACTATGAGAGTAGGCCTTAGTTTTTCTCAAGATGGTCTGCGGTGCTAACTGCAAAGTATTTCCTCACAATAATCAAAATTGAAAGAGGTGCCATCAAATAAACGCTATTGATTATTCTTCTACTTTGCATAGACTATAACTTTTTTTATATTTTTTGTTCGTTTTTGTACATTTTCCTTTTAGTACTTATAATAAACATGCGTAGCGATGAATATGGTGGACACTGTACATAATAAGTACATTACCAATCACATGATAAATTGGGTGAATTGATATCTATGCTTATTTTGAACAAGAGACCCCTAGAGGATAAACACAGTAACTTCATTTAGAAGACACACAATGCCTTATACAAATACCACGACAAGCTTTTTTGCTTTACACACAATCATCATTTTTTTAATGCACGTAATGAGTATCCTTTTAGGCTTAAATTGAAGTTGAAGTTGGAAAATGGGCCAAATTATCTAAAAAAACGTCGGACTCTCGAAAAAAAAAATTACAGATTATTATTTTTATACTATTAACCAGTGTAATTAAAAAAAAAGGCTTACAACAAATAAATAATAATAATTGAGTTCACAACACGAAGAGTCAGCTGCTTTAAATCAGAAGGGTCAACTGGTGAAAAACAGCTGCTGAAGGGAGAATATATAATGTTTTTTGTTTATGTAAATTCTATGAATTCAAAAAAAAAATAATATAGAAATAAGGGAAAGTTTCTTCTGACTCAGGACCACCTCCTTGTTTCTTTCTATGTACATACTTTTTTTTTTTTTTGCAAGGAAGTGCAATAATGGAAAAATGTATTAAAATATATTAAATATTTACGAAAAAAAAAAAAAAATTTTTTTTTCTTATGATAAAAGTTGTTTTTCTCTCTTTTCCATAATTGTAAATGATGATTAATCCAAGTCTATCATCAATCAAACTTTATCTTGTCTCATTCTTTCTTCTTTTTCATTTATTTTATATCTATGTACATTTATGGCATGATGTATGATCATAATTATGGATTTTTTTCTTTTTTTCTTTAAGATAATCAAACTTTTATATATATATATATATAAATACTCAAAAAATAAATATTTGACTTCAATATCAAATTGAAAATTTATTTGTTAAACTTTCTTTCTAAAAGAATAAATCAAATCAAAACATGGAACGACAAAATATATAATGAATATATATATATATATATATATATTTTATGGGAAACAAACATTTTAAAAAAAAAATACCATAAATTCCCCCCTCCTCTCCTTAGAGTAAAATGCCCCAACATATCCAAGATATTTTTCATTTGATATTAGGACATTGTATCAAAGATCTTACTTGAGCTCCAATAATTAGACAACTTATGTGTCATTTCCAAAAATATCTCAAGGAATAGTAAAGAATCAAGGAAATTAAAGGCAAATTTGACCCCTAGCTCAAATTAGTCAGTAAGGGGCCCAACATGTCAACTAGACGACCTCTATTACTATTATTATGCTATTAGATATTTTTTTGATATTTTTTTTTTTTGAATAAAAATGAGTTGAACTTTGTATTTCAATGTTTTTCTGGGGGTTTTTTTCTTATACAGATTTATAGTTTTTTTTTTCATTACATCCCTTCTAATATATTAAAAAATAACAACTCTACGCGGGCTTAGATGAGTCTACGCAGTGAACTAACTACTCTAATAAGGGGGATGCTCACCTAACTATAGAAGTCCGTTTGTGACAACTACATACATTCATATATAGAGTCATATAATGGATGATTCTTTTGTAGTATATGTATATACTAGAAAAATGATAAAGTATGAGATGAGGCCTGTCATTGCGGTAAGGAAAGAGAGATAAAAATAATAACAAATTATCTCTTCTTAAGATGGGAGTGATAGATGAAGACGAGAAATACATTAAGGGACAACAAAATTAATCATCCATCATTCCTATTCCTCTCTCTCTCTCTCTCTCTCTATCTCTTTGTATCTATATATTCATCTATCTATGTCTCTATGCCTCCCACATTAACAATGAATTTATTTATTTAAAAAAAAAACTAACCAATAATTATTTTAAAAATCATTTCTACCCTTAAAATATTTAACATTTCCAAAGGATGTATTTAGTCAATCAAAGCTATGAAACAAAGTAATAATTTTACTTAACATCAAGATGGCTTTTTTTGCTCACTAGGTGGCACTGAGTGCACACCTATGACTAACCTCGCAACCTCTATGAATTTATCTTCTTAAATCAATTAAAATTATGTAGACTCGTCGTAGGGAATATAAACATAGTTATAAATATGTATGTACTTTTTGGAAAGTATCTTGTCTTCTAGGAAATAAAATATTCTCTCAAGCTAGAAGATGCATTTCTTCACATCTATGTTTTATAGCTTCAGTGCCTATCTAAATAGACTACACATCAGTAGTAATGAAGCAACGTGAAGAACACCTTCGTCAAGGTTAAATAGATACAACTAACTCTCTCAACATTTTAATAACAATAATGTATGTACACCTTGATATAAATTACTAATTGCTTAATTAATCTATCAGACAGGGCAAGGTCCTTGAGATGACGTCATTTCTTGTCCTTTATGTAGATTTATAAGCTTCAATAGGAACACTGAGTTAAATATTCGATTCATTGACTACCTTTTTTTTTTATGTTATTAGTGTACTTTGTGGCTAAATGTATGTGATTTATTCTATGTAAGGATCATTTCAACTTTAGGGAGTCGAGATCAAGTGTGTATAAAGGCTATGATCATTAAAAAAAATACTTGTAATTTGAGAAACAAAATTTTATTAAGGTGAACTGAAAATATTTTATTACTGATGTGGTTGCTTTGATATTGGTCATGAAAACAACTCAAATAATTTGATGATAACAATACAAGACGAAACATAAATTAATCGTGCTTTTGAATTATTCATTTGTTTTAAGTTTGATTCCGAATGAAATTGAGCATTTTATTAGTAAAAGGATCATCGAATGAAGAACTACACTAAGGGAAGATCCGTACTGATTAAACTCGAACTAAACGAGATGGATATTACAAATTTCTATTCACGATTGCTCTATTTTCAAGATGGATTTATGGTCTATGTATATGGGATTTTAAAGCACCATACTCTTGCTTAGTCATGCTGACCTACTTATTAAAGGAAACTTCTTAAACTTGTGTATGTTTTTCATTCTCTATGGTCAGGACCAAGACGAATTTCGAAACGATAATCATCGATAAATAATATGACTTAATGCATAAGGGTCGTTCATACTTTTATATATAAGTTTATTTGAAAAAAAAAAAAAAAAAAAAAAAAAAAAAAACATTATTAAGCATTAATTTTGTCATGATTATCATTTGATTCTTGGATACAAAATTGTGTGGAATGTGAATCACTTTTCTACCCTTAGAGGGCTTCTATACACGTAAGTCCTTCAAAGCCTATTAAGGGTAAATGTATTCAATCTAATTGCATATTGAGAAGAAGAAGAAGAAGACCTACCATTATCTAAACATAATATGTTTATGCTTGGCATAAATGATAATTTCATATGTGCTATATACATAGATTCCTGCATAGAAAAAAAAAGGGAGACCTCAAATATCAGTATGATATTTATAATGATCAAAATATTCTCATATTCTCATAACAAAGCTGCTTCATTTTAACTGCTACATATGTGAGTTAAAATATTAATAAAGTCCTTTAATTCAAAGTTCTGAAATTTTGCAAAAAAAAAAAAAAAAATGAATTATTGAATGCTATAGTTACATAGTTGTTGGTAGACATTGTATCTAGTACATCAAGGATTACTTTGCATATTTTTGTCAGCTATGTAGGTACTGTCCTCTTTTTTTCTCCTCCTTCTTTGACCTCCCTTTATGCATTCATATCCCCATTTTGTATGACAAGAACACAACTTTTATGATTTAATTATTTTATCAGCTGCTTATTTTTCTACTCATTCTCATTGCATCTCTCAACCTTCATGATGAGTTTTGTAGAGGGTGTGGACTTATGGCTCGTACTATTGTCAGAATATAACAACCTTCGTTGTATCTCCTTCTCTTTCCTCAAAAAATAAAAAATCCCTAAACCATTTATTTTCAAATGGCTTGAAACCATTCTTCAATAATAGTAGAACATTTTTTTACAGCTCTGAGCAAGAAATAATTGAAGCTCCACAATTGAAGGTTCAGAGCTCAGGAGCAAAGGAAGTAGAAAATCAACAGTACACAAAAAAGTACACAGTTCGCTTCTCAAAATTATCTCCTTTACACCAGGATGAAGATGTGTAGTAAACACAAACACGTTTCTTTCTTCTAGAAGGTAAAATGCTACGCAGAATTTGTAATTCCCAGTGTATAATTTGTATGCCAATTTCCTACATGCAATAAAGAAACCTTTTGATTTACAGAACTTCCTCATTCTAAAAAGGATAAATGTTGAAATAGTTAGCAGATTCATTACAAATAAATTGTCAACCAGTTAGTACATCATGCTGTGTACGTAGATGGTTGTAGGATGTGTAAACTCACTCTAACTTGTAATCTCTCAATCTTTTGGAAAAGTAGAAGTAGAGAATAAACGGAAATGTCAATTTTTTAAATGTGTAAACGAATTCATTTCTTTATTTCTACTTAATTAAGTCAAAATACAATGGAACGTAAGACTTAAAAATGACAAAACACAAAAATGGCTCAAGCAACAAATAAAAGCAAAACTATAGTCCAAGATGAGCTCCTGGGCATTTCAATTGCATACTTCACTCTGCAAAAGGAAATAGTGTTCTGAATACTTTGTTTTATCAATGCGTTATAGCTTCATAAAACCAGAAAAGTGAATTTATTCTCTTTCCTATATTCTTTACTCAAGATGAGCGGCTCTCAACTGGTCTTCCACTCAGATCCACATTTCCGTAAGTGTCATTTGAAGAGCAATCCATTGGTTTTGCCCTTCAAAGCAAGCAAAAGAAACTATTTCATCTAAAGCAAGTGTTTCCAACTGATGTTTTAATAAGACCCACATCTATGAAAGTAGTTTTCATACGACACATTTGAATTATTCTTCAAACCAAGTAAAAATATTTCGTTCAGTGAGGAACCAACTTTATATTGACAAAAATGTACTACTTATAGTTTTAAATTGTAAATACCTTCATTTAACTAATTTCATACATCCTCTTAAATTTACATTAGAGGGATAGTTAGTCCTTCATTATTTGATTAGGAGAGGAGAGTCTAAGATTAATTACATCATCTGTTCAAGGTCCCCCTAGATTTTATGATACGGATATTTCTCAAAAAAAAAAAAACCAATATTAGGCCGAATCAATCTGCAATCCGATCCATCACTCTGTGGAACCTAGAGACTTTTAACATCTTCTTTCCACTCTTTTGGGTGAGCTCTCTTCTCTTACTCTTAAATGAAAGTAGAATTGAAAACAAAAACGAAAAGAAAAAACATTGATTAGATTTTTTTTTTTTTTAAATAATAAAAAAATACACACATTAGAACCGTTAAATAACAATGAGAAACAGAATCATCCATCACCCTCACTACTGCTTCTCCCTCTGTATACATAGATTTATACATGCATACCATATATATATATGAATTTGTGTGTACATGATTAACTCATCAATCAAATCAAAGTACATATTTTTTTTTGCTTCTTATTTTCTTTCCTTTGGAGATGATAATCACGGATGTACATACATATGTATGTATATGGATTGCTCTGAAAAGTTATGGGCAAATAGAAATGTGTTTATATAATTACGTTTACTCATTACATTACGTAGCCACAAGCTGAATTAATACCTTTATCATTTGGGAGTATAGGTCCTTTGTATAGTGAACATAAAATCCTTGTACGTATCAGTTCAACATCAAAAAAGAAAACTCTATTTAAAAGGAGTCTCTAGTAAACACGGTTCATTACTTCTCAATTCGTGGATTCTGACCCAAGAGTCTTTTAGGAGGGTCGACGAGGGATGATTCAAAATATAAATAAACTGTTATTTTTCTCTCCGTAACGATAGCCAAAGACACTCTACACCTTTATTAAAGAGAATTTATAGTATAATTGAAGGTATTCGTTAAGTATTTAAAGTAAGAATAAATTATATTTTGTTATGAGATGAATCCGAAAGTTGAGGTGATCTCTATGTGAAAACAATTTACTTTGCATTGGATTAAAGGGTTTCAAAAATGGTTTGAAGTAAAAGGAGGGCATGCAAATGTGGATTTCTGTAAGGTACCACTATTTGATACGACATATTTTGCAAGGCAGTAGTAATATGACTAATATAGTAGTAAAGTACTTTTTTTTAACCAATTGGGTTTTTTCTTAGGTCAAGCTTTTAGTATCTTTTATCCACGAGTATAGTTTGTCATTATTCTTACTTAATTAAGAATTAATTAAAGTAATTATAAACGTTTATATGAACAATTAGATGTTTATATCTCAAATATAACCAATATTGACATCTATATTGTTATATGAGTTAACTTGCACAAGGGTAAGGGACATTATGAAGCTTCATTAAGCAAAGTGGACGATCATATCTTTTTTTCTTTTATCTTTCCTACACATAAATTTGTACATATCATCATAACCTGCTCAGCTGATTTTTTTTATGCAATAGTATAGTATGCCAGACCTAGGCATTGTACGGGCCACTTACAGCTCTTTGATTGGCTCTGACCTGCCCGTTTAAGGTTAATTGAATGTAACTGAAAATGTTCAATAATATAAGTTATAAATAGTAAAAAAAAAGTTTATATTTGTTTAGCCATTGGCTTGGAAAATTTGATTGAGTTAAGGATATTTTGTTAGGCAATCTCACTTTTCATTGCTTATTTAGAACAATGCTATTTACTGCTTTTTACAAAGAATTACAATAAATATTTTGCAGAATTGAGTTAACCCTTTTGGCAGGCACTCTACAATATTTTCTGCTTCACAAGTGACCCCATGGAAAAAATAATCGCCCACCCCTGGTATAGACAGTGCAAATTACAAAATATTTATTACAGATGGGTTTTCTTCTTAACGTACGTAAATTGTAAGGCCAACTACCCTTGCTTCTAGTCTAAAAGCTTTGCCTCTTCTTACGTTGTATTGTAAGCCCAAATTAAGGGGCTATAAGCGTTCCTTTCGATACAAAAACACGATTGCAAAGTTTAAACCATTTTTTAAATATTTAAAGGTAGCTCAATGGGTCTAACATATTGAAATTTTATACTTTTATTGAAAAAAATAATATGATTTTGCATTCATTTCATCTAAATATATGTATACTAAAGTTTTTCGTTTGAAATAAAAATAAATTTAGTTAAATAAAATTGCAATCAGAAGTATGAGAATCAAGTGTTTACTAGTTAAAATTTCTAGAGCCAATAAATCACGGATATTTACAATGAGTGATACAACCAATATATGTATGTATATGTACTATTTCATTAATCGAATTTAAATAATTATTTATATCCTAAAATTGTTTATTATTAATGTTTTTTACAAGTTATAATTTGTAATTTTGTAAGCAACAAATCAAATGAGGAATTTGCTGGTAATAATTTCAAGACAACGATTGAAATCTTTTGAGATGATTATTACTAATGGATATACAAAGTTTTATGCAACACGATATAAAAGTTAAAATGCTTGCAATTACTATAGTAATATATCATTAATATATGAGTAATATTAATAGACCATAATGAATTGATATCATCTATTAATCGTTTGTAGTTTAAATGGCTGATATATAAATATATATAATTAAATGAGACATTATGGTACATACAACTGCAACTTGTACAAAATCTCAAATTGTTCACAGTAATTCAAAAAGAGAGAGAGAAAATAGTAAAGAAAGGATTCATTGAAATCTGATACAATATAAAGAGGCTTCATTGCAGTGAAATAACCTTAATTGATCATACGTTGTAGGCCTTTGCTCTGAGTTGAAAATGATAATCCTTTAATCATCCGTAAAAATATACAAAGAAAAGTTATGTATTTATGTCTTGTATTAGGCCATTTTACATTTCATTTAGCCTTCAAAATATAGAGTTTGATTCAACTAGCTCGACACATTTCCTTCGTTCTCTCAATATATTTACTATACAAACTAACATACTCCCCTTCAGAACCATAACTTTCAATAAGAAGAATAACAAAGGTTTTGATTGATTTTCTATCTTCTCTTCCCTGTCAAAAAAAAAAAATGTATTTTATGTATACAATAATTTATTTAGTGGCTAAATGCAAAATGTGCTCTCGCAAAAATAAACAATTGAAAAACATTGTAGTATTAAAAATATAATCATTTGAATTGGCATTTATTCGTCAGCAATGCGTCAGTATTAGCACACACGTAGAACAACATGCTTATGCATGAACAAAGATTTTGACAAGATTCTGACGCAATTATGTATAAAAACTTCTTTTTTTACTTTGGTGAAGAGCTACTAATTGTAAGCAGTAGATTGATTAAACTACTAATGAATGCATTTAATCGTTGTGTATTTGTTTGAAAAGTTAGTAGATACAGGGATATCCCTTTGGTCCATATTTGATCCATCCGAGTATTGTTTTTATTTTCAAAATCCTAGCAATAATATCCAACATTTACATAAAGGCAGAAAATAAAAGTCAGTTAGCTCCTAGCACTGAGGTACTATCCGTAACAGACAGGATTCAAACAGTCCAGTTTATTCGAGGTATCTGGACTCTTCAGGCTATTCGTGTAGAGGGGTACGAAAGTCATTTGTGTGACTTGGAGTTTAAACGTCATAATCAATCAATTAATATGTCATGTCAACCACTCTTTTATTAAGTCACTCAAGAGAGTCGTAAAAACCCGTTCAATTGTGTAGATTTCTATCTTTTGATGGTTTGTAAATTCTACTGAGTGAATTAACCAGACCAAACCTACCGATCTCATAGACACATTCAATTGATGATTACCTGACAAAAAATATATCAAACTTGCACCCCCACCCCACCCCTAGTGAAATTTTTCTCAAGGCTGTACTCTTCAGACATCATCATTACTTTTTGATAGTTAAGACTCCATAGTGCAAATTTGAAATTGAGTGATCGAGCTTTGATCTACTGCATTTTTAATTGAAGTTCTACAATTTAACTACATAATATATATATAAAAAACTCAACTATCACAAAAATTGTTTTATTATTTTTAGTTTTAAAATGTGTGGCAAATTTAAGTTCACGAATATTAGCTGTTCATGAGTTAGAAACGCATTATTGAAGTTCTATTATAGAAAATAAGAAAAATACATACAGTCAATTAAATTGCAACAGGGATGATGAATCTCAAATGGTCTAAAATTTGGCAAAAATGCTTGCTACGACCCCACAAATAATGTTTGAAAAGTAATGTTGGTTGCGTACATGTAAAGTCATGCTTTTGAATGGCCCCTATTGAGCATATCTGACTCCTTCCCTCATTCTAAGAAAAATAAACCTTGAATATCCTTGTAGAAAATGTTTAAATGCGATCTTGCCCCAAAATCTACTCCAAGTCAATTTGAGAAGCTGAAATGTAGAATTTCATTAATTCATTGCAATGCTCTTTGCAAGTCGGATTCAAGTCTTAATTCCAAGTCGAGTGAGTAATCTGTTTGCTCTTAGTTCTCTCTATTCGAGTTCCAAAGAATTTCTACCTAGAATATTTTTGGAAGCCAACTTTTGTCTCCTTATTAGAATAATATATATATGTTCAAAACAAAGAACAAAAAAAAAAACGTTTGTCTTCCCATGGGGGGGGGTTAATAAATTAGAATATTTGTTCAAGAAATGAGGCAGAGAGACACCTCTTCAAATTAAATAAAAGGGATTCAATTCTTTTATTCATCTCTCTGTCTTTGTATAAATATGTACAAAAAGAAGGAAAATATCTTCCAAATTCAAATCCATGAATAATGAATGTCATAAACAGATCATTTAATAAATTGAGTCAATAAATCCACCTTACAATTAATCATAAAACTTTTGGAGACTAAAGGGATTTAACTGTAAATTATTATTATTATTACTATTTAGAAATGAAGAAATGAGGGGGAAATGCTCGTTATTATTCAGTGAATTTGATTAGAGCTATACTATTATTATGATGATGATTATTATTATTATTACCATCAAAATGATGGATGCGAATCAAATGAGATGATTATAACCAAGTCGACCATGTTAAGTGTGATATACATATATATATATATATATATATATATATATATATATATATATATATATATATGAACCCATTAGAGTTAAGATCCTCTCTCTGAATGAACGTATACTTAAATTTCTTCATTTATCATTACATTTTGATTTATCAAAATAAATAATTTGTTAAAAGAAATTTCAAAAAGAAAGAAAGGTAGAAATATATAATATATTGTTATTGATGAAAGTTATTAAATTAATATTATTTATAAAAATGGCTGTGAAACACACCAAAGGATATTAATATACTTATAAAGAAATGATGCATTCATCTTTAAACAAAGTCGGGGATTCATACTTGAGTCGAACTTAATTGTACTACTCATTTGATTCATTTATCAAAAGATTTTAAACTCGACAAGGACTCACGATTAAAATAAACTGTCAATAACGAATTAAACCATCAAAATCGTTCATTAAATAGATGAATGAATTTTTGTTCTATTAAAAGTTTGAGTTGATTTGAGTAGAGATTGATCCTTGCAGCACAAAACATCAGAAGGGACTTATTTGCTCGATATTTTTATTTGAACTACATGGCTAAAACGCTCGACCACGACTCGTTTGAAAAGGATGTTAAATTTCTTTAAGAGCATGTAAGAAATGTCTCATACGTGTTTCAAAGCCTGCAGTTTGTATACCATAGCGAAGGTCTAGCCAACAATTTTGACTCCCGTCTCAAATCTTAAATGGATGTCCGAATTAGATGCAAAAACTTTGCTACATGACGTATTCATAGAGATCATCCAGTGGCATTATCATGCATCAATTCAAACTAGAATTCTAGATGTACACATCAAAGATTTATAAGTACTTTAATTAAGTCTATGACATAGACATAATGGCAAACTATACTCGAGCATAAAAGATACTTAAAGTGTCACAAAACGAAGACACTTTAAGTATTTTGTATAAAATAACTTTTATAAGGTTAGTGAAAATTTGGGATGTTTTTCAAGGAATGATAACAGGGACAGAAAAGGAGTGGATTGATTTTAATTCCCATACTACAGCCTTACTATACAGTTAGGGTATAATTTTGAATCAGAATAACTCCTTACAGGTATGTGTCAAAAAATAATAATTCAGAACTAATATATTAATACCTCAAATTAAGAGAGCTACTTGAATTCTTTATAAGGACTATGTGTTTTAGGGAATAACAAATTTTCAAATCAAAATGAAAAAGGGACCAAACTGTCAATCGGGCATTTCAAAATAAATTTATCCAAATCAAAACAAGATAAAGAGTATAAAATTTAATATAAATATTTGTTACATAATATCTAACCATCACTTTGATGGCTATCTATGTTGACCTCATTATCAGTTAGAATAGACGCAAATGCTTTGTTTGTACATACATGACTATTTTCTACCAATTTATTATCACTATCGAAGTATTATAAGCTTACAAAATGAGGATCCGTATCTAAACTCTGGATTCAGAAAATAAAATTAGTGGATTGGTGAACACAATGTTCATTTTGTAAGGTATGTATTTAAAACAGTTATAGCTTGTGATACTTACTTAAATTATGTAAACAAGATGTATTTGTGTTGGTTTTTTTTTGCATTTTGAGCCTTAATTGCATTATTTTCATTTTTGATCTATGGGCCAAGACCTTGCCTTGATCAAGACCAACTTCAAGATCCTGAAGAAGGAAAGCATCAATCAGCTCAAGGAAAGACTGCCTTTTGTACTGGTCTTGTCCACTGTTTAGAAGAAGAGCCTGACCATCTCCAAGTTTGCTGACAAGCTAGAGGAGATCCTCAAGAAAAACCCAGCCAATGAGAAGATGAGTAAGATTTGCCCAGTGCACTCTGGGGGATAATATGTCTGGCTTGAAGGAAGATCCCAAAATCATATTGAGCTTCACTTGAGCCCCATGACATCTGCCTTCAGCATCTTTAAGAACAAACACGACAAACAGGTGAACGGAGGACACCAGACGACTATTCAGTGGAACAAGGGCCTGCATTCAATAGTTTTTTTAAACCATAATAAATTTCTATTCTATTGGATTTATTTGCATTTTTGGACTTTTTTTCTGCATCTTTATTTGCATTTTTAGCTCCATTTTTGCACATTTTTTATTATTATTATTTTATTTCACAATTCTTGGAAACATACAAGTAGAAATATATGTATATAAGTTAAGGTAAATGCGTAAATAAAATACATCAATAAACATTATAGTGTAAAATTTTGACCTTAACGATGAACGTCCAACTTTAAAATAGAGTGCACAATCAATAATTAAACAAAAAGACAAATTCCAAACCTAAATATAAGTCCAAGTATAAAAATAGTCTATTCAACATTTTTTAAATAGTTTAAAATTATTTCTATAATTTTCCTGTGGCTGAGCGAAGCAGATGGAATTTCTTTGGACACTGTTATCCACAAATTGTCGAAGAGGGAAAGTATTTTTAGGTCCATGACGGCATATCGTGCCGCTGCCGGCAGTGGAATTGTCTTCAACTCTGATGGCAATAGAGGCTCGTAGGAAATTATCTTTCTTGGGATCAGCGACTTTGCATTAAGAATCCATTATTTATTGCTTTTGCAGTTGGTGCATCATCACTGCTACTGATTTCTAACAGAAAAATAGGTTTGCAATATTTGTCAGATGACTTCCTATCCCTTCCTCTTAAATTAAGCCTCACAAATCGCTGAATTATTTTGACTGCTGGGCAATCGACGAAAGCATATAAGATGTCATTAGAGATTGTTCCGCAGTCTTTACAAAGCCTGGAGAGTTCGGAGATATCTGAAGTTGGGCAGTAAACTTCTTCCCGTCAACAATTCTTGTTAATGACTTCAGGATGTTCTTTCTCCAACTTTCGGGGAGGTCGAGTAGCTTTAAATATTTTTGACAAATTTTGTCAACCTTTTCTGTGTTTTGTGGTCTTGACATTTTAAGATGCCATGGACTCAGCAAGATATGCTTATTAGCAGACCTCTTGAACGGGAATTTGAATCAACCATCCCCTAAAGGGCCCCGAGGCTCATCATAGACCTGGTCAATATTTCATTTTCAATTTCAAATATTTCTACATCTTGCATGTTTCCAAGATTTTTGAAGATATATTTTTTTCCTGTATTACTCTTGATCACATCAACAGTAGAATCGTTCAGTAGAATTGATCTTCTCCACTCTATTAAAGGGTTCTTTGTTATATAAACGAAAATCTTTACATACATTTTGGAAATGATTATCACGAGTTGAATCAGTCCTTCTCCATTTTGTTTTGAAGCCCTTTTCAAAGCTGGAATATAATTCTTATGGAAAAGAGTTCCCAGCTAATTTTCTTCTTCCAGAATAACTTTTTCAACAATTAGAGGAGATGAGGATGCACGCTATTTGACCGTCACTAGTTATCACCATCTCGATTAAATAATTATTTAAAACCTTGCGAGATCCTTGCCCAGTTGTATAACATATGTAGATAAAGACAACTGTACAATTATGTACATATATAAGAAACAAAAAACCAGCTTCTCCACAGATGAAGATATGAATAAATCACGATATGAACTATACATACAGATAAAATAAGCGAGGTGACAATTACTGGGGCTGGCAGGTGTCATACTCTGCTTTACTTTATCAGTGTAGATATGTAGGTACATATCTTTGTAACTCAAGTCACATTGAGAGAGAATTTCAAGTTTAATTTATGGCTTTAGTCAGTCATACATACTTAAGCTCAGCGGTTGTTCCGGATGCTGCTTGAGTTATTATGGTAGGTATTGTATGAATCCACATAATATGTGTGCTGTGACATCTCAAAAATAATCTTAAATGAATAAATGAAAGAAATGATAAATTAAAACCCAAAGTTTGATTTATTTCTTAATTCTTTATAAATATGCATTATAAACTAGCCCAAACTTCATTAAGTTGCATATCATTCTGGCCCATCATTATGAGGGCTCTATGTTCAAATTTCCGGATTGAGTCAAGGAATGTTTGACATAGTTTAGATAGAGTCTTTATTTGGTTTATTTGTTGTTGTTTTTGATGGATTCAAATATATACATATATTCTTTTTTTTTTCTTTAATTGTTGAAAGAAACTAATTTTCATCGCTTTCAAAGGATTCGTGAGTATACTCTATTGATAAAAGGAATATGATAATTAATTCGTGGAAGAATACAAATGTATGTATGATTGTATAAAAAAGAAGTTAAACTCATTTTTAAGCTTATGCACTTATAAACAAACAATGGAAAAAAGGACACTTGAAGGAAATAATCAAACTAATGATGTAGGCATGTCTTTCTATGCATAGCCTAAAATTGATTATTGGTATACATTGAAAATACCAAAAAAAAAAAAAAAAAAAAAAAACCCACATAAATCCAATCAGCCATCTTTGAAAATTAAATATATATTTGCACATAAATATAAAATCGATAAACATCAGTCTTATTTAGCTATAAAAAAATAAAAAAATACTCCGCTCAATTATTATCTATATACATACAAAACCTTTATGATTATCAGTGACTGGTTCATTATTTATGACTCTGAGAACAATAATAACAAAGACCATATAGGTACGCATTAATCTTCTGCAATTACGAATTCTTAATAGACACAATTTCAATAAATTACATTTTATTGTTTTTGCATGTTCTCGAAAAAGGAAAGAAAAAAAAACAACATTCTACCTGAGTGGATTACTGACTATTACATCATATAACTTAATATTTCAATAAGATGATTGTCAAATATTGTATTTTAGAGAGATACTATTCAAAAAGAAAAGAAAAAAAAAAGAAGTTGATTTATACGGCATTTAAAACTCATTTGATTTGCTCTTATAGGTCCCATTTAATTGTACAATACATATGTGAGTCCATCTAGGAAAAGGAAGAAGAAAGATGTATGCGAAGTGTCATAAATCTTTTATGCATCGTAATGTTTCAATTTTGTTCCCTGCATACATGACATGATCGCAACTCATCTTAATATGTTCTAGGAATAAATATCTATTACATATATCATTATTGAATCTTTTATAAGAAGTTTTATATATATATATATATGTATATAATCGCCAGAGAAAATGTGTTCGATATGTACCTGGAATAATAAATTAGCAAAGTTCATCCTAATAAATAATAATAATATCTTCCATCTTTTGCAATTGTTTACTTGAAAAAATTACTGAAATCCCGGCGAGTTTTAATTTTCATATATAGATAGCAGGCCAGCCCGTAATTTTTATTTGCGTTTTTATTAATTTTTCCATCCTATTTTGAAAGTTCAAATAGGTAGGCTCAAAGGATATGGTGTTTTTGAGTGCTGCCATACTTTTTGTGATATCATGTAAGAAGAATTTTTTTTTTGAGGCTTCCATATCATATCTCTACACATCAGACTGCTTCAACGAATCAACTTATCCAATATATGGATTAACACAGCTAAAAAGTGGATAAACAATTTAATTTAAATTGTAAATATGTTAAATAATAGAATAGTTCAAATTTTTGACTGGGTATGCTATATAGATATAGGGGTCACAACGGCTCTCTTTTACTTCTGACGTCTTTGAGAAATAACATACATATGTGTCAAGTCAACAAGAAACCAAGTTTATCTTAAATATTTCAAAAATGAGTTAGCTCTGCACTCATATTCTTGAAGGCATTCGCTTTCGTTTGTATTAATAGGTTATTTCGACTAATTAAATAATGACTCCAATACTTGCAACTTATTTATAGGAAAAAAATACCGACCACAATCAAAAATAAAAAGCATCTGGTATTTCTGACTATGTAGTTACTATTACCATGATTCATGGTGAGCAGGATAGTGGATGTAGTTGATTTTTAATAGTTCTAAAACAGATGAACTGGTTTTAGCCAACAACAATTAAATAAATCTCTGGGGCTATCAAAAAGATGAACGTTCTTTCAGGGGCCATATCGGCTCCTTGTGCAGTCGAAACATTTATCCGATTCCTCCATTGGATAGACAACAATTCTTGCTTTCTTGATTAAAAGTGATATTTTAGCAATAAACGTGAACAATAGGTCTTAAAATGACTCTGCAATATTTGGGTGCTATATTTATGAAGTAAAAATACACTTAAAGGTGGATTTTCTCCCTTTTAATATTTGAAAAATAACTTCCTTTCCTGTTGACTTGAGTCATACATATGTAAGAAAAGCAGGGGTGCAAATTCCAAGGCTTTTTATGAAGGAACCTTTGTCCTTAATGTAGATTTTTTAAACTTTCTTTCTCTAATTTTTTGAAAGTATGTACTTACCGTACATAATTGCGGAAAATGTTCGACCTTTAAACCAGGGGTTTCAATTGCATGCTCTCAGGAAAAGACTTATAAATATATTATTAAATCAATTACCTCCCTTTCAAAAAATAATAATAATTACAAAGCCAATAAATTATAAAGTAAATCCAGACTTCATTAAGAGCTCTTTATCATGCGCCCCTAGCCATTTATCATATTAATATTCTTGTCATGAAATATCGATAAAACTCTTGGAAGAATTATTACAGGAGTAAAATAGAGGAGGGAGAGAGAGAGAGAGAGAGGAAGGAGCTCACAACAACCAGGTGACGTTTTATCTACGTGTACAATGAACATTATACATACAGTGAACCCTCATTTATCGTGGGGGAAACGTTCCAAAGATAACCCGCGAGAGGTGAAATCCGCAAAGTAGCTATCTTTATTTTTTATTGTTATTTTACAATGCAATGCTGTACTTTGTCCGTGCAGAGCGTTTATTTGACATATTGGGTTTTGTCACGGAGAAGAATTGCAAATTTGTAAAATTGGCAGAATGTACAGAAACGAAAATTGTTGGTATTGATCTAATGAAAAACCAAATTCAACTTTTTTCACTTCTAGACAACAGTAACGCCTCTGAGCCACAGTAAAAAGTTCTACGAAGGTACACGCGATATAGCGAGGGATCACTGTGCATCCATATAAGTAAGTATGGTCATACGTACAATCGATGATTCTCTTTCCGACGAGTACCTTGGGTTTGGGACTATTATTTCCTTATTAGCGATTTGCAGTTAAATATCAATTGAAGAATAAGGGATGTTGGGCTTTGAAAAATTGCTTTTAGGATGCCCTATAGTACAAGAAAAACTGTACTTTTCAACGATATTATTATTTTTTAAGCATTTGACAAGTAAATTTTTTTTTTAGTTTTTTTGAAAATGTAACTTTTTAAAGTCTCTTGTCAAAACAACATTGTTGACTCCAAGGAAATGTGTTACGAATGAGATATGTACAAACTAATCTAACTCGTTAGAAAGATAATGGACTGTATAATATATATATATATACGTGTTTAGCATCTAACAACACCATAATAAACTTTGTACAAAATCTCTCTTCCATTCAAAGGTTCATCTCTTTTCATTTTTTCATGGACAGATGTTTGTAAATAGTTATTTATATTATTGTTATTATTATTGTATTTAACAACGTATTATCTCTCTTTTTTTTTTCTAGATACTTAATCATAGTTGAGCATCACGTCAAGTCAGTTGTAGTTATGCAGTCTATCAAAAAAAGACAATAGGTATTAATAATAATAAAAATAACAAATACTCAAATTTCAAGCACTTTATGTATGTTATGTGTACACATGCTTGTTTTCATTTTCATACGTATTAGCACCTTGATATATGAGAAGAGGTAATAGGTCCGAGCATAGGAGAGAGCAAATATGCTCGTCTACCATCTGTCTTGTATCTTATACAAATAGAATGTGTAAATATGCTGTATATATACAGGGTGAGTGGGATCTTTGACAACCAAATTTACTTTTTATTTAAGACTTAAAAAGCTAAAAAGTTATTGAATCGATTTTAATGAAATTAACACCATTTGAAAGCTAAACTAATATACTTCATTTTTTATTCAATAAAATTGCAGCTAAATTGAAGTTGTCATTTCCGTTAGCGGCAATTTTATTGAATAAAAAATAAAGTATATTAGTTTAGCATTCAAATGCTGTTAATTTCATTAAAATCGGTTCATTAGTTTTTGAGATATTTAAGTTTTTAAAAAAAGTAAATTTGGTTGTCAAAGATCGCACTCACCCTGTATATATGTATATAAATAGTTGTTGGCTTTATTTATTATTATTTTTTAAAAAGAGTCATTTTAGGTGGAGAGAGAAGGATAAATGTTTGAATAAGTTTCTCATCAAATAATTGTTAAACTGATACACATATACATATGTAACTAGATGATACGAATTGAGTCCTCTTACTGCATACATGTTTATTAAAATCAAGCACAATATTTGTGTCTTGAGATACGAACCTGCTTTTTGACAAAAATATATGGGTAGTTGGTGATTGGTCAAACGTGCCAATGGTTTTTTTTAAAGAATTTGCCGAAAGCATTTTCATCATGAATGCTCACATAAATCATAATTGAACGTACATATGAGGTAGGTTCTTTTCGGATAAATTGTTTGTAGCAAATTGTTTGTTTGCACACGGATTAAATACTGGAGATACGATCTTCATAGTTAATATTGAAGAGTATACAAATCGCAAAATAAAACAAATATGTCTATAATTTTATTAAAATCAATTGATTTTGCTCTACAAATTTTATATATATATATATATTTATTTTTTTTGGAGGGGGGAGGGGGTGAATATCTGAAACCTTTTAAACGAAAAACTATGGTTGAATGAGTTTGTAAAGGGTGAAAAAAAATCAAAGTAGGGCAACAAAAGACTTATTCTTAGACTAGATTCTACGTTGATTTTGTATATGATGTGTGGTTTTCTTGTTTGCCAAAGACTAAATAAATTGTTGAATGATATTTTTATTGCTGTCCAGTCATGAAGAAGAAGAAAACGATTAGTTCAACATTTGGTGTAATCAAGAAAAAAAATCAACAGCTTACAAATCAACAAAACTCAAAAACAATATCAATTTTTGTATATAAAGTATATCAGTATTTGAAATGAAATTGTTAAATACCATCTGAATGTCAACAAAACGAGTGTATATTTAGTATTATATAAAACCTAATCAATTAGTGTCAAAGGACTGGTCAAATTAAGGCCAGTAAAAACGGTAGCTTGTTCCAAAAGGCCAAGAAATATGCAGTAGTGCAGACATTATACATATAAAACTGTTCTTTGACGTTTAGAAGTACATTCAGAAGTGACATAGAATTTTGAAGTGAAACTATTTTACTAAATCAATTTTGCTAAAAAACGCTAATCACTATTCCTTAGACAATTTCTATTTAGATAAATATCTCAAATTCTCCCAATAATTATTATAATTAAAGTCCTTAATTATTATGGAAACATCTTTTTATGTATGTAGATAAAAATGGATCATTGAGAGATAAATTTAAAAAAAATGTACTAGGAGTTTTAAAACATCTGAGACGAGTGGGGTTCTTGTCTAAACCTAATATCGTAATAATATAGCTAACCTCAAAAATTCATTTCATTGATTCTTGTTTGATCATTTTGTTTTGAAGGAGTAGAGAGTATTAAACTTAGGCAATAACAACGAAGAGAGTATCTCCTCTAAATATTATAGTTAAAGCTTATCTTCACTACTTTTGCATTTGATCAGTCGTAATTTAAAGCTAATTTGACCTCAAGAATGATAATATTTTTAATAATTCGTAAAAGTATCAAATTATAACGAATTATTCGGAAATAAAGAAAATTTACCTCGTATTAAAGCATTGGATATGTCACGGACAAAGATCTATGTAATACCTGAGTAAGAGATAATTTCTAAGTGTTGTAAAAAAAAATCACTCCTACGTGTCCTCTACATTCTCTGAACCTTGATTACACTTGGATTAAGCATTGAAAGAACAAATTATTATTAAAAATGAAAATTAAGATTAAGATTAAAATACAGATTATGACTAATGAGATATAATTTTGCATAACTCGAATAGACTACGCCCCCATCCATTCAGAGTCTTCGAGGCTTTACTCTGCATATCATCAATTGTTTTACTCAATTTGAGAGTTGAACACAAACTGAGGAACTTTATATTAAGAATAATTTGCTATTCTTTTCTTTTCAACTTGTTGGCAACGGCTGGTATATCTAAAAAAAAAATTATAAATTCAGAAAAACTTTAACAAATTCATTTGTCAAAAAAATTTCTTAAATTGTCAAATTGATGTACCTAAATAATGAATCAATTATTAAAAAGAGGTATAAACTTAGCTATTAGTTATTTGATGACTTTTGAATAACTTTTTAAATACGTATTTAAAC